>OW569341.1:10841578-11441578 GCA_937595015.1 Polyommatus icarus | reverse complement strand
TTGACTAATATTATTATTTATATTATGCGGTGATCACTAGTTCTAAGATGACTCGATCGCAGCGAATTCACCGCTCCGCACAAAATCACACGGTCGATATTTTTTTAAAAGTTAATAAGTCGTGTTCCATTAAGTTGATAGATTAATAAATTAATGTTTTCTATTCAGGTAACAATCGCGTCCCGATCGAGGGCCCCGGCGAGCTGGCCCAAGCTCTCGACGATTTTGATGTAAGTATTCTTTATTTTTGAACTATAGGTCTACCAGAATCTGATGGCAAAAAGTGAGAAAATAAATTGAGCAATACCGTGGTGATAGGAATAAAACTTTTTTAATCCTTTAACGGCTTAGTTTGTGTGTGAAACATGCAAATATAAAAATTTATCCAATGATCAAGAATATTTTTTGAAAATCTGCTGTCAATAATTGCCATCAAATTCTGGTAGATCTATACATACTTGAAAGGCTAAAGACATTTTTTGCTACTTAAATTTTTCGACAAATCCAAATGCAGAATTTACACGGCATGTTCTCTCTAATGATCCTTTGGCACGCTCGAGTTAAGAGCCTGAAAGAATTTGAGCTTGAGAAGAGAAGATGTATCATTGAATTCGCTTCATTGAGCTACTAGATGATAATATTATCGCGCGGGAACCGTACATTTTCCGGGATAAAAAATATCCTATGTCCTTTCCCAGGACTCAAGGTATCTCCATGCCAAATTTCAGCAAAATCAGTTCAGCGGTTTGGGCGTGAAGAGGTAACAGACAGACAGACACACTTTCGCATTTATAATATTAGTACGGAATATGGATATGGATAGGCATAGTAATGTTTTATAACATTGATGATATTGGGGAAGTCAAGCAAAATAACACTAGTATTAGTTTTCATTTCAACATTAATTGGCTACGTCCCAAATTTTACTTGGATGACATTCATGATGTACCTACCTTTCAAGTGCCATTTTACAATATACTGTTTGTCTGTTTTGCCCGGATATTTGCTAATTTTAATGATATTGTTTTAATTTTAAATTTACTTTATTTGTATTTTACATATTATTTAGCCGTTTTTTTATAGCATGATGTAATAGCCTGTAAGTAAAAGTGCAATTTTTTCACCGTGATAAATATTATAATCCTAAAATGTGTATGTACTATTGTAACTTTTGTTGGCTATTCATAGCAATAAATAAATAAATATACCAGTGTTGGCTTGGTATATTATCAATATGTCGGCCTTGTGAGTCTTTAGTCTTGTAAATCATGTTAATTATATTTTTTGTACGTTTTTTCGTAATACGAGCTGGTCATAAAGTTTTTTTTTTTAAATATATGTGTAAGAAACTAATCTCAAGCTGTATATTTCAGGAGCGTATGGTAATGGAGCCGCTGGCGTACTCGGAGCTGCGCACGCGCCCCTCGCTCGAGGAGCGTCTGGAGTCCATCATATCCGGCGCCGCGCTCATGGCCGATAGCTCCTGCACCAGGTAACATACACTCAGGCATATAAATAGTCAGTACTCAAGATGCATCTCGGTCTCAAGACACGGTTCAGGCTCTGTGATTGGTTGGCTGT
Organism: Polyommatus icarus; assembly: GCA_937595015.1. NCBI lineage: Eukaryota > Metazoa > Arthropoda > Insecta > Lepidoptera > Lycaenidae > Polyommatus > Polyommatus icarus. The sequence goes on along the minus strand of OW569341.1, from coordinate 11,439,997 downwards.
CAAAATTTGGACCAATCAACCGCGTCTTGAGACCGGGTCACATTACTGACTATTTATACGGGCCTAACTGTTTAACGTTCGCACTCAGAGACATATTTTAAATATTTATTAAGGCCGTTCTCCTGTCACGCATGTCATCACCCGCGCGCGTATCTGTAGGCCTACTACGAAACTGTTTTGAGACTCAAACATTCGGACGAGAATGCAGCGTCCTGCTCTAACAACGTCATTTCACGTATGTTAAAGTAGGACGCAGCATTCTCGTCCGATTATTTGAGTCTCAAAACAGTTTCATGGTACAAGGCCTGGCCCGCATACTGTCATGCGGGCATTCATTTGGTTTCAAATAGCCTCCAAGCTAATATACAGGGTGTAATGTAACTAAGCGACGATACTATAGTGCCCTATATCGAATTCGCTAGAAAAGTAGCAACGCTGAAAGAGTAACTTTTTTTTACTTTTGTATGGAAAAATTATTTCCCATACAAGTCACAAAAAAAAATCGCTGCTACTTTAACAGTGAATTCTATACAAGGGACACATCCACATTACACACTCTAAAGTATTATACCTAGTTTTGTAGTTTGTTACACCATGTATAATATGTAGTTTGCTGATGCTTGGGTTCGGTGTTTTGAGTGTGACTACATTAAGAGCCTACTGTCAAAACGCTAGCCCCGCCTACACACAACGCTATCCTCCAATCGTGATACAATAATTCCATAAATCGTGCTCCCGGGCAATGTGCTTTAGATGATTACCTAAGAACTTAATACAATGCTAATATTTCCTTTAGCTATTATTTTATAAAGTCTGTGATTGTAGTAGTGCAAGTTATTTAATGATAGTAACTCAAAGTGTAATAGATATATTTTGTTGAAATGCCCAAAAAGATTCATAATTTCAAAAAATAAAACTATCGAGTCAAAATAAGTGAATCGTGTTTTCCGTTAGCTAAATAAATAAAAATGATAAATATACAATAATAATTAAATAAATCTTAATTTCATTTGAGTCAATCCCCTTTGGGGGGTCGTAATACTTATTAGAAAACACAGCAAAATTGCACAGCCCGCTCTTAAAGACAAATAAATAATATAATTTCAGGGACGAGCGTCGCGAGCGCATAGTGGCGGAGTGTAACGCGGTGCGCCAGGCGCTGCAGGATCTGCTGCACGAGTATATGACCAACGTGAGTTATACAGGATTATTTTTTCATCAGTGCAATAAATGTTTCTCACCTCCGAGCGGAAAACGTCAACTTTCTTCCCGCTGCGCTTACCGATGTAGCGGTTTTCCGCCTCTGTCGATGAAAAAAATAGCATACGCACTACGGGCAGTAAATAAGAAAGTTAATGTTTGTTGACCTCGGCTTCGTTTCTTATTTTCCTGTCCTAGGTGCGTAATGTACTATCAATGCAGATCGGGGACCTAAGTAGTTTGGTCGCGATACGTCGAACCCCGCCGACAGATCGCAATTAACATTGAATTGACATATTCAACCAAATAACGTTGGTCTATCAATTGCATAGGAATCAATTTCCCTCGATGGTACTATTACAACGTCATTGGTATTGATAATAGAGTATATTTCACAAATAAAGAAATATATATTTTTTCATTTCAATTAATTTATCCTTTATCCAATCTAAATACTACAAGGCGACAGCGCACTAACTACAAGGCGACAACGGGTGCGGTATGAGGTAGGGGGCGGTGGGGTGAGGTAAGCGATCGGCCCGGCGCGCCTCAAATGCGTAAATCGTAATGCATCCACATTTTTTAGTAGTTTAGCGGATAAGTCCGGGGCTTGATATTTTAGTTTTTTTGTTCCAAACGGGTAGTAACAAAAATCGCTAGTAACTAACCGTATAGCATAGTGTAAATATAACACAATATGTCATGGTAAGAAAGAGAACGACACATCAGTTTATAACGGTGTACACACGCCAAATATTGTTTAAAAGATAGTAATTAGTAACACACCATGATCCCATTGATCCCACATCGATCTACCTAATCGCATATATCTAACTATCGTCTATACTTTGATACAACAACCGTATCAGTAAAGGCGCGTATGCTCTATATCACAGAAATAAATTAAGATAAAACGCGCGTGCGTTGCTAAGGAATCGCTCGTGTCAATTTTCGTTTTGCTTTTAGTTAAAACAAATAACTTACCCGTGGCAAGAAATACTCCCTTTTGACCGATTCACTTTTGTATTTCTGTTTTTACAATTAGACACTGCACAATCAGGAATTTTTGCACAACCACTCCGGTGCAGTGTAATCAAGTCGAGACGTGCGCGCTGACTGAATGAACGTTCAACGAATCTTGCACGACAGAGCAAGATTGAAACACGCGTACTCCACCCGCTTAGCCGTTCTATCTTGATTTATTTCTGTGGTCTATATTGATACAATGCTGATACAGCATCAAAATCACGTGATTTTGGCGCGAAAACTGTATTAACCATCAATATTATCCAGCACTCAAATTGATGAACTTATTCTATAGGCCGGTCGCGCCGAGCAGTCTGAGGGTCTGGAGCGCGCTCTGGAGCAGATGTGCCGCAAGACGCGCGACCTGCGTCGACAGCTGCGCAAGGCGGTCGTCGATCATGTCTCCGATAGGTAAGTCATCGTTTTATAATGAATTAATTGTAAAGTCAAAGTTTTCTTATTATATATTCTTATTTAGAATTAGTTAAATACAAAATATTTTCCAAACGTCGCTTCGAGTCTATATAATGAAACCTTCACAGACATATAGATCAAGATAGATACCGCATGTGTTTGTACTATCAGAGAAGTTGATTCCCATGCAGATCGGGGACCTACGTAGTGTGGTTGCCTTACGTCAAACCCAACCGACAGATTTGACCAAATAACGTTGATCTATCAACTGCATAGGAATCAATTTCCTCGATGGTACTTCGCATGCCATATCGCGTTCCCAAACGACGAGCAATGCTCGTCTTTCGAAAGTATGTTCGGGTGTATCGGAATCGGACGCCAATCGGAATTTTAAAAATGCCTAAATGCATAGTTGTGCCGTATTGAGCTGTAGAAATTCGAATAGAAACGTTGGCCTAGATAATGGACATGTTTCTTATCATCGGTACATCACAGTAGCTAGGAAAAAAGTGGCACGTTCGTTTTCATACAAATGGAGGGACATGCGGTATCTATCTTGATCTATGTCTGTGGAAGCCATTCATCGGCTCGGAAACTAACACGACAAAAAACCCGTAAGTTTTGGTTGTCAAGAAGAAACTTCTGTAAGCTGAAAGGCCGTCTTAACATGACTGTCATGTTAAGACGGCCTGTCACTGTATACTTGTCATCAGTTTCCTGGAGACTAACGTGCCGCTGCTGGTGCTGATGGAGGCGGCGCGGAACGGCAACGAGAAGGAGGTTGAGGAGTACGCCCTCGTCTTCACAGAGCACGCCAACAAACTCGTCGAGGTGAGCGCCCACAACCTTAGGCCGTGTTCACACCAAACCGTCTGTGAGCCGCCGAATGTGAGCGAACGTTACGCAGTTTATTGTATTTCCATACATATTCACACCTAACCGGCAATACGCTATTACGCTAGGCGTAGGCGCGGACATTCGATATCGTATATTTTCACGTTCACACTGGGGCTCACAGTGAGCCTGCTCACATTCGGCGGCTAACATTCGGTTTGGTGTGAACACGGCCTTAGAACCAGTGCACACGGCGCGTTGCGTCAGCGTTGCGTCGACGCAGCGCTGCCGTTTGACGCAGATACCCGGCCACACGAGCGCTACGTCATCGCAGCGTTATTACGTAGCAGTCTTAACGTCAACACCCCCTTCCGCTTTATCTCTATGCTGTCCGTCATGTGTGCGTTGCGCGCTGCTGTCACGACGCAGCGCGCCGTGTGAACACCTTGGTTATTTGCATGTAAAACAACGCAACGGCAGAGCTGCGTCGACGCAACGCGCCGTGTGGACTGGCTCTTAGCCGGCCCCTAGACGATTAATAATAATTATATTGTCAATATCACGCTTAAATTTTACTGAACAGTCTATTTGACAATAAGATTGAAGGCGCGCAATGTTCAATATCAACCCTAGACAGTCAATAATATTACGTAGTATGTGATATGGCGCAATAAAATTGCTCGTCCAGGGGTCCGCTTAGAGATGAGTTGTCATGGTCTATGACTCTATAATATTGAAGGTCAATTTTTCGGTACCATTATTCGCTTATCACCATGAGAGTAGAGCAAAGTAGAATGTGTTCTGTGAGATTTGAGAACCAATAGAATCGCTTCATTTGCTTGACCTTGCTTAACGAATCGATTTTATTGGATCATTAGATTCCAATAGTATCCGACTAAACATAAATTTTTAGTAATTTATTAAGAATCACCATAAATAGTTTCGTCTGTGGCCAAAAAAATCATGGCGTCGGCGTAAACCTAAACTGCAGCCGAAGCCAAAGGCTGGCCATACGTTAACTACCTGGAAAACAAACTTTGAAATGGAACGGTTATCTAAATGTTACTTTTTTGCATTTCAATTTCCAATATTTTGCAGGTTAACTGAGAAACATTCAGTATTTAAGGATGTATATAACATTTATAAAGTCAAAGATTTTGAGCTAAATTCGATATATATAGAAGATTAAAACATCCTACATCGATTAATACCAAAAAATAAATACCTTACCGATAAGTTAAGTAAAATAATTAATTTTAAAATTTCCGTATACGTAATTTTTGCCGGAAGTATTACAATTTTTTAAGAATTTGTCAAAATTTTGAACTTTGTATCAAAGATAAATGGCTAAAAAACTGCTTATCAATTTCTTTGTACGATTTGCTATTTTTTAAGCCCAAAAAAAAGTGGGTTCACCGGTAATTCTGAGGAAATATTTCAAATTGAAATTTATGAAAACTTTCCTTCGAAGGGTGTGACAAGGCTTTAAATCATAGATAGTATAATATATAACAGACTTTAAATGGCGCTGTTGGTAAAGAAGAACTTTCTTTCTTTTTCTTCTTTTTTGGCAACTTGACACAAAGGATGTGTATGTTGTGCCACAGACATGGTAAAAAGGGAAGGAATATGGCGGTAAAACCATATTCCTCCTATTATAATTTTCATCATCGTTTTCATGTATCGTCAGGTCTAAAGTCTAGTCAAAGTCTAAGTAAAAGTCAATACAGTCAAGGAGTCAAGTCGGTCGATTCAGTAAAGTGGTAGACGCTTTACTGAAACTTTCGATGGAGTTTTGGAGGGAACACAAAATAGCACGTTTCTGGATATTACATCACTTTCCTACACTTGTGCATGAACACGAATATCTAATGGTTAATATTCTACCAATATTACACATTAAAAACCCAGCTAACACAATTTTAGGAAAATAATACAAAAACACAACAGCACTCTTTCACATGTCCACCAAAACTCCCATAAAGAAGAACTGTCAAAAATGTCGTTTTTGTATGATGGCAGTGTTAGTTCCTTTTTTCTTTAGTCTTGCCGAGCTCTAGGCCGCCATTTTCGGTAGTCAAATTACATCATTTTTTGTCAATATTAAATATCGAATAGTTCTTTAAAAATCTATTATAAAAAATCATTATAATTAATAATAAGTGTCTGGGTGTCCAATTTTTTACATATTTAGTACTTTCATAATTTAATTGGATGTACTACGAAATTTGACCTTATATACATCCTTAAGTTCTAAATAAACGAAATAAATGTCAGTGTAGATCTTTTTATTAATATGTCATTTTCTCAAATGATTCAGGTGGCAAACTTGGTGTGTTCGATGTCCAATAACGAGGACGGAGTGAAGATGGTCCGCCACGCCGCCTCGCAGATCGAGGCGCTGTGCCCACAGGTAATGAAAAAAATAAAAGCAGTTCATAATATTCTGTGTTCTCGCAGTAATTCTTCTTGTTTCTTTTTAAATTTTATAAGTAAAATATTAATAAGACATGACGTGTGCAAGTCAGTTACGTAAAAACGTAAATTATTGACTTTTAAATAATATTTACTGAGTTTTCAATGAGTGGCTAATTATAACATTATCTAAAATTATTATTTCTTTTAACATTTTGACAGCCCCATACATTTGACATTTGTCGTCCTGCTCACTCCATAAATCGCATTATTTACTAAAGATCCTTTTAAAAAAACGGCAAGTTAAAGCTACAATGTTCCCCGTTTTAGGTTATAAACGCAGCCCGCGTGCTGGCGGCGCGTGTACGCTCGCGCGTTGCTCAGGAGAACGCCGGTGCGTTCGCGCGCGCCTGGGAGGCCGCCGTGCGCCTGCTCACTGACGCCGTAGACGATATCACCACTATTGATGATTTCCTCGCTGTCAGTGGTATGTACTATGTATATCATTATATAAACTATTTTAGAGGTTATAAACGCAGCCCACGTGCTGGCGGTGCGTGTACGCTCGCGCGTCGCTCAGGAGAACGCCACGCCGTCGACGATATCACTACTATTATACTGCGTGACTGGTGAGACATGTCCAATACTCGAGGACGTGATATTTGGCTATTATATTAGATGAAAAATAATAATATTATAAAAAAATAATATCAATTGATCACTGACTACTGAGTAAATGTAGCTTAAAGTTAAAATATTATTTACCCAACGCATGGACACCGCGCGCGGGAATGGTAGCGGCGCGGTGTTTCTTTGGTGGCGCACGCCGCCGCGCAGGACACACCTACTTGCCTAGCCGCGTAATTTTCTTAAGGTGGATTCCCACGGCCTGTGAGATGACAGGCCTCGCCAGGCGTTGCCCCGCCTGTGTAGGCCTGTCGCGGCCTGTACTGAGCGTTTCCCACGGCCTGTTGACTGACATTCCAACATTATACGGAGCGCTTGGCTGCGTGTGCAGCCGCCGTGGTGAATTAATGAATGATAAACGATTACAACCGACGCAGACGCGCCCGTACAGGCCGCGACAGGCGCCGCTGCGACAGGCCGCGCCGCGCCTTTTAACTTACCGACGAACCGATGGATCGAACGGGCGCCATCAGGCCACCACAGGCCACATCGGATGCGACGGTTCCCATGGCCTGTCGGTCTGTCGTGGCGCGGCCTGACCTGTGAGAAATCGGGCCGTGGGAAGCCAGCTTTAATGTCCGTGATTCATTTATTTTTGGGAAATTCGGAAAAAATTTAAGTACGGTACCTAATTTTATTACACAATTATAATTAGAATCGAGTACGGAGTACTCTCCTTAAGAGGCCGGGTACCCTTGGAATTTCTCATACAAACGTAATACCAAAATCTTTTTCTCATACAAAAATATTTAATATGTTTGAGTTATTTTTCAGTTTAAAATAGTAATTACCTAGTTTCCTGCACAAAAATTTACTTCAAAATATTTAATCACAATTTTTTTTTGTTTTAAATTTTTTTTAGTAAATTTACTACTAAATATTTAAACACTAAAAAATAGAGTAAAACACTTTTGACGACCTCTGTGCCTCAATGGGTAGAGTGTGTGGCAGCTCAAGCCGGGGTTTGCGGGTTCGAATCCCGCCGACGGAACAAAAAAAAAGTTTTTCAATGTTCCTGGGTCATGGATGTGTATTAAATCCCACCAAAAACATACCTGTTAAAATAGGGCCTAGTTCCTATAGGCTAACTGTTGGTCTAAAAAAAGAGTTGAAATCCAATCCAATGCCAAGTTCAGATGCACTTCATCGATCATAATCATCTTCATCAACAGCCTGATCCATAATACTTCTAATTTGAACTTGGCAGGTTATTTAAATTCTATTAATATTATCTAATTATATAATTAATCAAGTGTAACGCATAGCACAAAAACCTGCCAAGTTCAAATTTAGAAGTATTATGGATCAGGCTGTTGATGAAGATGATTATGATCGATGAAGTGCATCTGAACTTGGCATTGGATTGGATTTCAACTCTTTTTTTAGACCAACAGTTAGCCTATAGGAACTAGGCCCTATTTTAACAGGTATGTTTTTGGTGGGATTTCAATACTTTTTTTCAAGAAATCCTACCTATGTTTTCTTTTTGTGCTACGCCCGATATAAACAATACTTTCAATAGATGCCTCATTATATCACTGGTACATAAGAATTTTTATCTAAAGTTCATAGATGAACTGACTCACGCTTGACGATTTCTTAAATTTCTTAATTTATCGTAACACATACATAATAATACAACACACGACCTGTGTGCTAAATTTCATAACGCTAGGACATTTGGAAGTAGCCTCTAAAGTTCGTAGATCGGCCGACTCACGCTTGACCGATTTCTAAAATTTCTTAATTTTTTGTTAATCTACATTTAACACATGACCTGTGTGCCAAATTTCATAACGCTATGACATTAAAGTTTGTATGGGCTGTAGATAGGCCGACTCACGCTTGACCGATTTCTAAAATTTCTTATTTTTTTTAATCTACATATAACACACGACCTGTGTGCCAAATTTCATAACGCTAGGACAATTGGAAGTGGCCTCTGAAGTTCGTAGATGAACCGACTCACGCTTGACCATTTTCTACAATTTCTTAATTTTTCGTTAATCTACATATAACACACGACCTGTGTGCCAAATTTCATAACGCTAGGACAATTGGAAGTGGCCTAGAGGTTTTGATTACCGGTCAGTGAGTGAGTGAGTGAGTGAATGAGTGAGTCAGTGCCAAAATAAGCTATTTTTACAATATCTCAGGATCTACTGAAGCTATATCTATGAAATTGGGTATACTGCTTAAGTACTCGTAAATAATTACGTAGGTATAATTTTATCTTTGCACTCGCAATAGACACTGAGCTACAGGGGGGTCAAAAGTACGTCGAAACGGTTCGTGTAAATAGTGCACGGCATGCGCGCGGCCTGCTGGAACTAGGCTTGCGCACTTCCGTGCGCTTTGATATGTGTATGATATAATAAAAATCTTAAATATATGTATAGTATAAAAGTATTAAATATATTTCCGTTGTCTGGTACCCGTAACACAAGTCCTTCAGGTACTTAACACGGGGCCAGATTGACGTGGTGTGAAGCGTCCATAGATATTATTATTATATTATTTATTGCACTAAAAATATATATAAATAAATAGTAAATTTACTACAAAATATTTAAATACTAAAAAATATTTTATAGAGTTTAAATATTTTGTAGCAGATTTACTATTTATTGATATATTTTTTAGTATTTTACTCTATTTTTTATTTGTTTAAATATTAAGTAGTAAATTTACTAAAAAAAAATTAAAACAAAAAAAAAAATTGTGTTTAAATATTTTGGAGTAAATTTTTGTGCAGGAACCTAGATAATTACTATTTTAAGCTGAAAAATAACACAAACATGTTAAATATTTTCGTATGAGAAAATGATTTTGGTATTACGTATGTATGAGAATTTCGAGGGTACCCGGCCCCTTAAGCATTGAACATGTCTCACCAGTCATGCTGTATAATATATTGATGATTTCCTCGCCGTCAACAGTTCGTATATCTATCATAAGTTTATGGTGATGATGAGACGATCGTGATGAACGAACGAACGAACGAGCTGTAGTAGAAACTCACGTAGAAATTCAAGATGAGTTTCTACGACGCGACGTCTTACGACGCCGTACGGCGCCGTGTCGTGGTTTTTTACGACGCACGCCGTGGATTCCCACCATGCCGACACACAAACCATGTTTTTGTGTCCTGGCCCTAATCTGTATTCAAATCCACGACGCAATCGCGCTTTGTAATCTAATTGCCCTTAGCTGTAAAAGAAATGCCCAAAACTCTACTTTGAAATGTCAATCGACAAGCAACAGTTGCTGTGATGACAGATTTTCTAATGTATGATGTTGTTCCAGAGAACCACATCCTGGAGGACGTGAACAAGTGCGTGGTGGCGTTGCAGGAGGGTGACCCCGACTCGCTCGAGCGCACCGCCGGCGCCATACGCGGCCGCGCCTCCAGGTATGTGACGCCGCATTGTTTGTTACGTAAAGACATCGTAATGCTTCAAGCCCCAAGCGGTCACCGGCGACTGCGATAACAATAGAAATCTATTATGTCTCGTTTTTCCACGATCGAGGGATTAAATTGAGCAATGTGTGCGTGCGCCTGTCCGAAACGCTCTAATTTTAAAATGGTCTACTACTACTAGCGGCCAATAACATTTAAATATCTGTTCGTAAGTGTTAATGGGTTTCTACAAATTTGCTATGTCCGTCCGTCTATTATCGTAATATATCGCTTAAATCATGATAACAATTAAAATGCTCACAGAAGAACACTGTGCATCTATACTTATTATAAAACAAAGTCGCTTTTTTCCCTCATGTCCCTTTGTTCCCTTTAATCTTTAAAACTACGCAACGGATTTTGATAATTCTTTCAGTGTTAGATAGCCCATTTATCGAGGAAGGTTATAGGCTATATTTTATTACGCTAAGACTAATAGGAGCGAAGAAATAGAGGAAAATGTGGTAAAAACGGGGAAAATTATTTGAAAGGGCTAACTTGAATACGCTAATCTCAGGAACTACAGGTCCGATTTGAAAAATTCTTTCAGTGTTAGATAGCCCATTTATTGAGGAAGGCTATAGGCATAATTTTTTCAGTGGCTATATATTTTATACCTGTGCGACGCCGGGGCGGGTCGCTAGTAACACAATAAAAATAATATGACGTATTTAGTTCGGCACCCAATTACACTCGCACTTGAGCTTGGGTTTGAAACAATATTTTTTTCTAGGGTGTGCTCAGTGGTGACTCAGGAGATGGACAACTACGAGCCCTGCATCTACACCAAGCGGGTTCTGGAGGCGGTCACTGTGCTGAGAGATCAAGGTAAGTGGATAGCGTAATCCTCTTAGAATATGGTTTTAGCATAAAAGATAATGAGGATGTAGCTACCATAACGCTTGAGAAGTAGGTATTCTTCTAGTATAGAAGAGTAAAATCTCTATATTAACTACATAATATTATAATATAACTTTTTGAACAGCACAGGATTTTTATGTTTCTGTGTAATTTGTCGTTTTTTTCGTTAATCAGTTCAGTTCTTCACGTCTCACGAGTCCATCCGACTACTAAAAACGCGATCAACTGTTATGACAATGTTTGAATTAATCTCCTATTTCGATCTAAAAAAGTAAGAAATTCAGTTGCTGAAAGAAGCTAGTGGTGAAATAAAACAAAAGTATATTGTAAAACTTATATTACGTAAAAATAGATTCTTTGATACAATCACAATGTTATGTAAAATATTTTATGAAGCATCACGAAAGACGCTCCACAAATATTCACATAGCCTCTTGAATACAAAACCTCGTAGGCTTAGGTTATTCTATTATTTAAATGTATCGGCTAACTGGACGCCATTTTGAAATCTCAAAATTTATAAAATGGCGCTGACTTTTTTGGCAATAGGCGGCTATTAAATTAGTAATATTTGGCGTGAGTTCCCAAATTTAACTCAGTATACTGTTTAGTGCTCGTGACGTCAAGATTCGATGCTATACTGTTGATTCATTCCGAAATATACAGGCCGTTGACGTATATGACCTTGTTGCCATGTCATTATTGCAAATATTTCATATTAAACAAATTATACACCTAATACGTCACACTTGTCTCACCAATACAATATGGCAGACTACAACATGATGTAGGATTTGTGACGTAATGAGCCCTGGCTACTAAACTGGATTATATTTCAGAACGCAACATTCGACCACTACTTTCCAAATTCTCGATTAATGTTCCTACTAAATTCATAAGATTCAACCCACCAATAGCGGTACCAAAAGCCTCCACCAACTACAGACAAAACTCGTATGTTGTGAGAGCGAGTCGCAACTTCAACAAGCTATGCCGTGATTACGATCTTGATGTATTTACTACTAAGACAACGTCGATTAGAAAGAGCTTGAGCTGCAAATTTTTTGATAACTTGATTTGCTAAATTTGTATAACATATTCAAACCACAATACTATGGTAAATTGTACGATATAATTAGCATACTCTTCTTTCTGGTTTTTAGTCAGACCTACCTTTAAAGTTTAAACTTTTTGTTTTAGTTATTTTGTTATCCTACTTAAAAACATAATATCTGTATCTAATCAGTAAGACCGTTCACAATATCTTGTATTCAATTATTACTCTGTTACTTAGAGGTGAAAACTTGTAATTGGCTTCCTGATCAACATATAAAATTTCCACTGATGTCACTTAGCTGTAAGTTTTCCATGTCACATAAATAAATAAATAAATACAAATACAAACAATACACCGCAATATGGCGTCGGAGTAATGACGTCATGAGCTCTACACTGGGTTATATTTCTGAACTCACGCTAAGTTACTGATAATTGGATGACCTATTGTTGGTTCTCTGGGATGGGGTGGGCTCTGATGTACTCTAGGGCGCGCTGGATTTCCGGGGGGATTGGCGGGGGGGTGGGGATGGCGTTGCCCTGGACCTGGTAGCCGTTCTCATTCGCGATGTACTGGAACTCTATGACCTGGCCATCAGGGGCGGTCCACCTGGCTTCGCCCTGGGCTTCTAGGGCTGGGTTCTCCTGAAAAAAAAAGGAATTTGTAAACATTGGTACCCATTTTTATCAAACAAAAAATGTACTCTATTATCCCTGAAAATGTATCAATGCAGCTCAATACCTCCTATATTAGGCTATAGAGCAGGGTTTCTCAAACTTTTGGCTCCACGAATCCTTGTTAAAATTTTCAGGTGACAGCGAACCCCTTACTAACTAATGATTAATGAAACACATAAAGTGCTAAACATGAACGTAGAAAAAAAGGCGGACGGAGTCTTGTCATATACAAAACTGTGTCTTCACTTTTCTTCTGAGTCGGCCACGCACACGTTCTGACGCCTGTCAAATGGTATGGACTAGCGCAAGAATATGTGCGTGCGGACCTTTTACATACAGCCAGCTGGCCGACTCTGAACGACACAGTTTTGTGTATGGTGGGACTCCCTCCGCCTTTTTTTATACGTCCATGGTGCTAAAAGAGTGCCGCGCGTGCCTTTCAGTTATCAAGCCACCTTTACGTAAATCTTGTCGCGAACCCCCTGCCCTCGAATGGCGAACCCCTAGAGATATGTGCAAAAAATTTTTTTGTTGTTTGTCATTATTTTTAATATATAAAATTCTCGTATTACAATGTTAGTCCACGAACTCCTCCGAAACGGCTTTACTGATCTTTACCAAATTTTATATGCATATTCAGTAGGTCTGAGAAACGGCTACTGGGTACTTTATATATTGATAAGTGCTGAATAAATAATAGTAAATTATTACAACTCGAGACTGAGGGCGACCATTGTTTGTGCATTGGGATAGCGATAGACGTTGCTATGGTAACATACTTATTTAGTCACTTCAAAAAATAATATGGGCGAAATAGGTAGGTACTTTATATTATGGCAAAGCAACGTTTGCCGGGACAGCTAGTTTAATATAATTTTTTGTCTAATGTCAGTGTTGGTCCTAAGAAAACCATATGGCAGTGACGTCACTAAACGCCGTTCTTGACTTACACTTTCTCGACCATGGACCTTCGTAATTTACCAATATCGGACGGATGACGTCACATACTTTATTTAGCTAAAAGTCGGTCCTGCGCATGATATGAGAGTAAAGGAAAAGAGAGTGCTCTTGTGTACTGCGCACACACTTGGGCACTATAAGATTACTCCTGCGTAACTGGCTCGGTTTCAATGAAACCGGCCACCTTCACCGAAACCGGTGCAGTTTATGTAAATGTTGCTAAAAACATTGCCAAACCTCCATTTTTGAAGTCGTTAAAATAGAGAGCAGAGGTTCCCAACCAGTGGCTAACTTACCGCCTGAATGTTCCTCAACGCGCCCTGCTCCCGCGCGGAGATCCCATTCTCCGTCTCATACTGCCACTGGTATTGCCCATCGGGGCCCGCGTCGAAGTCCTGCCTGACGATCTTGGCGTTGGCCTCGCCTGTCTTGTCCAGGATGTGGGACACGTCCGCCGCAGCGTACGCCACCACCAGGGAGATGAGGAGAAGTTTCTGGAATTTTGGTGTAGGGTTAATGGTAGTAACAAACAAAATGCTACTTTATGAGCTGCCTATGCCCTGTTCCCCACCCCCTAAGGCCGCCACTGGTAGGGCTATAATAATAAGGGTAACAGTCAACAGACAAGGCTATATTTTTTACGTTTTTAATGGGGGCTAGGACGATTATTTTGGGCAGAAAACTGGCACTAATATTTGTAGCTGAATTAAAAAGAAGGAAAATAAATCAGGTGTCCAAAAAATTGTTATAGAACTTTAAAGTAGAAAAATAAGTCAGGGCGTCAATAAACTGTAACGGATTCCAAAGAAGAAAATGAGTGAAATACACAAAATGTTCAATGGGCAACTTTAAAAACTTTAGGCAAATGTCTGCTTAAAGAAGTGTAGCTAGATATTTCCTTGATCAACCAGACAAGACAAGTCTTGAGAGTTGGCTTTGTAATAAGTTTCTAACTTGACATTTATTCAATTATCCATTGCGTAATCCCAACCTGAGTGATATTTTTCTCGGTAAAGATGTCAGCAATAAGCAACGAGCATTACACAAATGTCAAAATAAATCCGCCTCAGGCACGCCTTGGGCGCGTTTGACCTTTTAATGAGTAATCTTAAGCGTTTTGTTCTCCATTAGTCAAACATTTCGTTTAACAATAGGATGTGTAAATAGATAAGAAGCTTTGTTATTTGATGGTATAAAATAAAAAAATAATAAAATCGGCCAAGTGCGGGTCAGCTTTGCGCACGATTAATTATTAAAGTACACATAAAATTGAGGACTCAGAAAATTTCAACTGCCTGCTGTCAATATTGATACCGAGCAAAAAAGGCCAAAAAAATCTTGTTTGTTGTATGGGAGCCCCCCTTAAATATTAATTTTATTTTGTTGTCAGTATTTGTTGTTATAGCGGCAACAGATATACACATTCTGTGAAAATTTCATAATTCTGGCTATAGAGGTTCTTGAGTTACAGCCTGGTGACAGACGGACAGACACACAGACGGACTTAGATCGAAGTCTTAGTAATAGGGTCCTGTTTTTACCCTTTGGGTACGGAACCCTAAAAAAAGCGTTGTACTCAAAGAGCGCAGGCAGAATAAAAACTTCAACATCAGAAATACGGGTAACGTGTCCTGACGAATTTAACATTTTTAACATATTATCCCAAAGAAGTGTTAAATGCAGATAATAAGTTAAACGCAGATAAAATAACTTATCTGAAACCAAATATAACGGTACAAGTTCTACGTCCGATGTTTTGTATTTTCCTCACAAAAACAACAGTTATATTTTGCTAGCTTATTATGATTTATAAATTATAATATAAACTACGTCGTATATATTTTTTCAACCATCATAACAGGTAAATGATTATTTAGAATTTTTGATTTAGTTAAATTTAAATTCTCACGATTAATTAATCTCAAGGAGTTTAAGAAACATATTAGATATCCCACGACCTCATACAATTTGTGTTAATGATTTTATTTAACTATAAAATAACTTGTTCTTAAATGAAGACATGAGTGAGTGAAGCGGGTTTAAATAACAATTTGAAAACTGACGGTTTTTTTGCACAAATGGAGGCTTTAGGCTTTAGGAAAAAATTTAAAAATGTGGATTCTATTTTAGGCAGATGATAAAGTAGGTAAGTTACAAGGTTTGTTTAAATTATTAGGGACCTACAAAATGAGTGATTTCTCTTATGTTGTAAAATGTTAGTTACCCGGTTTATTTACTCATGTCTTCAAATGTCAGAGGTTGGTCATTGTCGTGTGACCTTCGTCTCTGAATCCGATGGCCTATCGAAGTTATGATTTATATTGTTTTTCCAGAAATTTCCGCCTGTGAGGAAAATTGAATAGTTAATAATAGGCACTTAAATTGAAAAAAAATAATGTTTTTTTGGTATCTGTGTAGTTCATAAATATTTTTTTATAACTCTTAATTAAAATAATATGTTTTTAAGTTATAAATAAAATTCTTCTTCTGTAGGCACGACGGTTACAGTCTTATTAAGTAAATAATTATTTATAAAAATAAATTAATTAATCCTTTGATCGTGGATTCTTGGAAATCTATTGTTATTCTATTGTTATCGCGAACACCGGTGATCTTATGGGCTTGATAGGTTAATTATAATATTATGCTACTATAGTCCAAACATCGAAACAAGGCACAAAGCTTATTATTAGGGCCCGGAAAAATATGTTTTAAAAAATCCAAAATATGTACTTAAAATATGGACTAAAAAAATCGAAAATTTGGAAAAATATGGACTATAAAATAATAATAATTAAACATTGTTTTAGTGTAGGTAACCCTTAAATATTTATTTTATTTTAATTTTTTATCAACTATTAGGTAAAGAACAAATATAATAATTAAGGATTTTGTAAAAATTTCAAGTGCCTAGCTATAGCCATTATTGATATCGAGCGAAAAATAGCAAAAAAAATACGTTTGTTGTATGGGAGCCACCCTTAATTATTAATTTTATTTTGTTTTTAGTATTTGTTGTTATAGCGGCTATCATATACACATTCTGTAAAAATTTCAGAAGTTCAGAAGGTGATAGACAGACGGACAGACAGACATCGAAGTCTTAGTAATAGGGTCCCGTTTTTACCCTTTGGGTACAGAACCGTTATAATCGGCACAGAATTTTGTTTTTCTTTGTGTGTTACGTACTTAAATCCTTTATTTTACCCACAGATCTAGAAGACCGAAACATACTTCAGTTTTTGTTTGGCCATGTCAGCAACAGGACCTTTTGCATCTGAAACTTTATTTTCTATTTCTTTTTTTATTCCTTCGATCGCGGATTCTTGGAAATGCTATTGTATTCTATTGTTGTCGCGATCATCCGGTGCTCTTATGGGGTTTGAATCCTGAAGGAATAATCTTCTTTGAAAACAATAAATACGACGATAAAGCGCGAGAACAACGAAATACGCAGCCGCATGGCGGCGGGAACGTATTTTTTTTTGTATTTTTGTGAAAATATTGTCGATTGTGACATTTTCTTGCAAAATATGGACTTATCTTTGAAAAGCCCTAAAATATGAAAAAATATGTAAAATAAAACTTGGTTTTCCACAGTCTAAACATGATAATTCGTGTAAAAAAAATACATTCTAGGCCGAAAATCACGCAAAACAAAAATATGTATTTATATAAATCCGGGCCCTACTTATTATAGTCAGAAACAGCTCTGGATAAATGTAAAGCCTTTATACATCATATATTATGTGTAGCCTATGGCCTATACTGCCAAACGCCATGGCAGTATAGGCCATGGCCTTTGGGCGGCAGCGTCCTATGGCGTTCTAGGGGGGGCGGCAGCGTCCTAGGATAGTGATAGAGTTCGTACATAGCTGCATAGGGGCGGCAAAATCAAAGTGGCCAATAGGTACTCATAATCCATACTAATATTATAAATGCGAAAGTGTGTCTGTCTGTCTGTCTGTCTGTTACCTCTTCACGCCCAAACCGTTGAACCGATTTTGCTGAAATTTGGCATGGAGATACTTTGAGTCCCGAGAAAGGACATAGGATACTTTTTGTCCCGGAAAAATGTATGGTTCCCGCGCGATGAACGAGTTGCGGGCATCAGCTAGTTATTCATAAAAATATAAATCCGGCCATAGGCGCCGGCAGGGTGGTGCACTTGCACCCCTTGGAAATCTCGGGATCAACAGCAATAATTATTGAAATAAATAGGGTTACAAAAGATATTGTAACCCTGCACTGTTACCATACCGTACAAAGACAGTTCGTAATTTTTCGGCACTAAATGTATTCTGTTGACGTAAATAGACAGTCACTGTTGTTCGTAAAAAGTTTAAAGAAAAAAAAAAGAAAGAAAACTAAAATCTGCACCCCTTGGAAATTATTTCTGTCGGCGCCCATGAATCCGGCCCTGGTCAGAAATTGTATAAAATTCTGTGCCTCGTCATTTTGATTATTGGGAATCAGCTTTTTTTAAGGCCTAAGTAATAAAAAAGTAGTATCGAATCTTCCTCTAGGTCAGCCGGTATATTAAGATGATCAAACCAAAACAAGGGTTGACCTCATGCCTGACCTCCCATAACTTTATAGCTTTTTAATTCGACTTGATGAGATTGAGAAATATTTTATATGTTTATTAATAATTATAATTTATTGATTATGAGCTCATGAATTACAAATTATTGTATTGTGATGATTTTAACTAATTTTATATCTTTCTGTATTTATTATAAATATTTAAATTTATATTAGTACCTAGAGGTAATTTTGCGTTGTTTCGCGTTAGATTAGATAAAAAATTATGGCTTAGAACCTTCGATCACTAATATACAAGATACACAATCCGCGGCAAAAAACGACCTCACCAAAAGAGCACCAAACTCAACATTCTGGTGCACTTTTGATTTAGTAGTGCTCGAACGCTCCGCCGGGAAACATGCCTCGGTGCGCGTTTAATAATTGTAGAAATCATACGTCTAAAACCAAAAAAAAGGATGGAATTTCATATTTCCGGTAAGTATTAATTTTATCCTAATATATTTCTTACAATTGTATTGTAAATATTGGTATTTCTTTAAGAAATCACCAAAAGACAGTTTTAAAATTAAGTTGTAAATAAATCAACACCAGGTATAAACCATCTCAATTGCCAATACTCATACTAAAGGTACTTATCGTAGTTTATCATGCCCACTTGAAATGTTTGGGTTATAAGCTATGTTTCTGTTCCATTTGATGGAGTCGCTATTACTATTATTTTTTTATTGAGGATTTTTTTCAGGTTTCCTCGAGATCCAGTTAGATGTGGTAATAATATTATGTTCCCATCTTCGATCAAATATAGTTCCCATTAAGGATTTTTTAAGTAGGTTAAAAAGTATGGGCGTTGGGTGATGTGAGTTGTCCTTTGTGGCCTATCGGAAAATGTATGTATATTTTGATTAATGATAAAATTAGACATAACATTAGAACAACATAATATTACAAGTAAAAAATAATTACTCCTCACTTTATACATTAAACTTCGGAAAAATAAAAAAATGGACTATTAAAATTATTACAAATTACAATCAACAAAAAAAATTTGAACAGTTCGACTCCACTCATACTTCACTTCGCCCTGTTCCAGCGGCGAATTTCGGTCGTAAAATTGATTTTTTTTTTTGGCACTATACAAATTTGAACTTAAATCTTATACGCGGATGGTTGAATTTAGTATGAAGCGTGCATCGGACGTAAAAATTTTATTGCTTTGTAAACACAAATGTTCATTGTTTTATAAAAAGATCTTTAATAATTACTATAATTAAGGTTGATTTTAGATAAATGTATACTTCATTAAACTCTATTACTCGGGGACAGATTTTCGAGAGGTTTTGTATGAGACTGTGTATCTTGTATATTAGTGATCGAAGCTTAGAACTAAATTATTCTACTCAGTATTAGTTGATACAACTAATATATATTCTGTGGTATTAGTTATATTAAGCCATAAGGGATCTCAGATGTGCTTTATTGTTTTTAGTAGACTTTTGGTTTAATTTTTGTCTCATTGAACAATTTTTTGCTTAGAAATACTAAGATATGACCTGTTTATTTGCTAATACATACTTAGAATTAGTATCTTGGTCTAAGCTTTTTACACGCATTATGGCGGTAAAACATGGCGGTAGCGGTTATTGACTCCCTGTCAAAAACTTGTCATTTTCTATATAAACTGCGATTGACAATTAAGTGTTAGATGCTGTCAAACGCGGCTTTATATAGAAAATGACAAGTTTTTGACAGGGAGTCAATGACCGCTACCGCCATGTTTCGCCGAGTACAGTATACACAGTCAATTTAATATTTTAATTAGGCTAGGTATGGCGGTAAAAGCATAGGGAATACTAGAGCTGGCACACAACTTCATCATGGCTGAAAATCGAATCCAATTTGCGAGAATTTCCCCTAACTTCAGCGAAGGCATAGAGTATAAGACTATGGAGCTGGGAAACAGTTTGAATTAAGAGCCCGTACTCTCTTTTCTACTGCTCTCTTCACACTCACGCCCGTCTTTCAAATGCCAGGTGAATAAGGACGATCGCCAGCGGTTAGCGGGCAGATAGATTTTCTGTTTTTTATATTAAAGTGGTAAAAAGTAATTCCAATATTGTATAGACGACTTTCTCAACAGTACATGGTATTTTTTTTTCATACCGTTAAGACGTCAATACAATCCATAAAAAGGTGATTTTCTAAATATTTTACAGCAAAAATCACAAAACTGTCGCGGGTTTGAGTTGGATTATTTAAAGATACTTAAAAAAAAAAAATCTAGCTCCAACATTAGATTATAATTTAAATGATCTTAGATGTTGTGCAATAAAACGTCTGTTAAATCACGTCTGTTAAATGAGCGAAATCGGCAAAATTTCGTATACGGACTCTTAAGTTGAGAATCGTTTTCAAATTGCAAGAATTGAACCGCAAAACCAGGCTGAGAATCGAATTCGTATTGCGAGAATTGCACCCCGTCCATTCTAAAACCGAACAAGTACACCTAATGAAATATATTCTAATTCAACCTTTCGTCTTAACGAAGTGTTTCCTAACTGGCGCCTTGACTGGAGACGGTGTGTCAGGAGGTCAGGTGCGCTGACATTCAGCGGTCAGCGTTTACCCGACTGCATAAAAAAAGTATCTTTTTTATAAAAAATATGCTTGTGGACTGCCGCGATAAAGCTATTTTAGTTAGCAACTAGTTTACAAGCATACATCTAGTCACACGCACACAAATATCGTGCCGAAGTCTGCCGAACTGAAACGACGTTGGACGAAGTGTTAGGTTTATTTTCGTTACGGAATTTCTTGTTTCGCCGCGCTTAAAGACCGCGATAAAACTATGCAATAGCTTAAAAATTCTTTCAAAATATCTGTGGAAACGGTTGCAGCCTGAAATTTGAGGGTGGTGATTGCTTACAGGATTTGGGGGCCGGGCGAGGTCACGAATAGTAACCAGGTATAATTTATGTAAAATATATACGATTTGACGTCAAAAAGTGTGGTAAAACGTATGTTGAATAAATGAATTTGACTTTGACTTTGACACGCATACAAAATAATAAGCACTAGCCAGGAGCCACTGGCCAATTTTGCTCATGCCCTTCAGTCTTGGTGTTGGTTGGTCTTGCAAAAAAAAGAAAGACCAAGACCAATTTTGCTCAACACTAAAAAGCTGAGCGGGCGGGTCGCGCTCTGCATAGCTTGGGCGCATTATTGGTTTCACTTCCGGAGCTTTTCAAGCTTTTTCAAACATATTTAATTTAAATGACAGGGAATTAATCCTTTGATGGAATCGGAGATTCTCGAAAATGCTATTGTATTCTATTGTTGTCGCGATCACCGGTGCTCGTACGGGGCTCTATGGGTTAAAATATTCTTTCATGAAATGTTTGAAAGTAATTTTCAGGACTGTAATTCAAAGTTAGATTTTATAAGCTTGTATGAAATTCACGCGTTTATTTATGATAATATTGTTTGTCTTAGAAGTATGCGGTAAAAATTATAAAACACATTCTAATTTTAGTTTTTAGGTAAGGTTAGTTTTAGTTTAATTAATTATTTAAAATATCTATTAAAACAATCATCCAAGGTAATAAAAAATCAATAAAAAGTTTATAGTAAAAAAGCTTGATATAATTTTGTACCTTTTTTATTGTTTTTAAAAGAAACCTATACTTATCAATAATAATTTTGCACTTTTAATATACTATAATTATATTTTTTATTTTTTGCCACTCACCATGTTCACGTGTTTTGTTGCACTCACAGTAAAAACTAAGATGAGCTTACCGGAGGCCGTCTTATATATGTTACGAGGCGGGAGGCTGCGTCATACCGATATATAACATTTGAATTGTTAAACTGTTAGTACATAAATTATTCTGTCATTTCACTATCTACGGAGAGTGTCAGTTACCCAATGTGGATATAATATCCCTGGTAAGCTTAGGATGAGGTGGAGAAGGGCGTTTTTTATGCAATAGATCATTAATTAATTGTTACTTTTTTAAGTATAGTATACTAGATCACACACGCAACTTCGTTGCCCCAAAAAATCCTCTATCATGTGGGAACCGTATATTTTCCCGGAATAAAAAGTATCCCTATGCCCTTTCCCGGGGATCAAAGTATTTCCATACCAAATTACAGCAAAATCGCTTCAGTGGTTTGGGCGTGAAGAGGTAACAGACAGACAGACAGACAAACACACTTTCGCTTTTATGATATTAAGACGTATGATTTTTACAAGAATTTTTCATTTTGTTGCCATTTTCTTACGCCGGTTTTTTTCGCCGGGTTAGTAGCTAGGAGTAGGTAAATTAAATATTTTGTGAGTGTTTTTTTCTTATATTTAATATGATGGTTTCTTTAGGAGGAATACTAAAATAATTGTCGTACATACAATACATAGAAGTTTAAAAACATTAGCCAAAGTTTAAGTTAGCAAGCAGAGTCACGAAGAACAGATGTTTAATATCAATATTAATAACTAAAATTAGTTTTTCATTAACTAAATTATAAAACGATTTCGTTATTATAAATATTCATTGTATATTGTGATCGTATTTTTAAAATTAATCAGTTCTTTGCAGGTTACATTGATCTCTATCAGATGTTATATTATGTATATTTAAAGTCTCTATCCTTCTTACTAGAAAAGATTCAAACTGTGTATGTAAGTATACGAACATTGTAGTAACACAATATTATCTGCATTCAGTCCTATTGTCTGTCACTTCACTCTTTACGTGTCGGACAAGGACAAAACATTGTACATTTAACTATAACATCTATTTCAGTTATAAAGTTCTGTCACTATCTTTTCGCCATCGTTCCACGCTAACGAATTAACGATATACCATCCTCATCACCTCGATGAGTCATGAGTGGCAGTCTTCCACCGTGCGTTTTTAACCGACTTAAAAAAAAGGAGGTCATTCGCCTAACTTTCTACCACGCACAGTAAAACTCTAAAACGAACTGTCGCCAGGAGTATTTCCGGACCAATACGACCTGCAAACCTTCAAGAAGAGAGCGTAATCCCTCCTAAGATGCCGGCAACCCACCTGCAGCTCTTCTAATATTGTCTAATGTTGTCCATAGGCGACGGTAGTTGCTTTCCATCAGGTGACCCGTTTGCTCGTTGGCCCCCTTATTTTATAAAAAATATCGCTCAAATTGAAAAACTTGCAGGAATTTGACATTGATTTTTTTGGGGCTGTATTCTATGGCTCTATTTATAACTAGCTGTTGCCCGCGACTTCGTCCGCGTTAACATAGTATAATAACAAAGATGGATAGTTTTCCCTTTTTTGTGGTTCCTATATACAAAGGGTAAAAACGGGACCCTATTTAAGCAAACGTCAAACGCAAACGTCAATAAACGTTCATGTTTCTAACTCAAGAAATGACGGATTTTCATTCAAACTTTCAACCCCAATTTCACCCCTTTGGGAGTAGAATTTCCAAAAACGCTTAAATACGTATCCATTCATTTTTAATCAGTAACCCAAAAATAAAGTTTCATGGTTCTAACTGAAGAAATGACGGACGTTCATTCAAACTTTCAACACCTATTTCACCTATAAGTCACCACTTCACCAGGCATACTGTTGTGTATATCAAACCTGATGTAACAGTGATCGGACAGTGAGTTGTCGTCCGATACATGCCACCGTCCGTTGCAGGCGCGATGCCGTATAGGGCCTGTACAAACTGTAATGTCAAGGACCTCCTGTCTCAGTGGGTTGATAAACGCTCCTGGTACTTCATAGCTTAGATTTTAGAACAAATGGGCTACCCCTATTAAATTTATCAATTCACAAGAATGGGATGTTTTCTTTTTATCATCTCCACCAGACGGCGCGACGGTAGACACTCACTAATTTTCTATTGGTTCCCCACCGATTTGAAATTATCTGCAGGTTGGCATTACTGACTACATGTTGGTCGTGTTTCTAAAAAATATCAGTGTACTGTCAAGTGTAATATCAATCAAAATATCATACTCCTAAGCGATCATTGGCTTAAGCAATTAGGCCAGTATACTGGTAACAGCTTAGGAACACGCTTGCACTTGTCAAACTGAAAACATGATAACTGAAAGAGTTTTCTACTTCTACTTTTTATTGTCGGTGTGGTTTTTAATATTTTTCCCCAAATTGTGTTATTTGGATTTTTGATGTTCATTATTGGTAAAATATTAGCCACTAAATATCTGTTATCTTGCACAAGTGCAGGTAAGATGTTGTCAAAACCAAAATGTATTATTCCTGTGACATTTGGTGTGAACAACGGTAAATAGGGCTATTTCTTCCGCGAGTTTTAACTAAAACATCGTTATTATAACTTTATTATCCTATTCATTGGAATATTATTGTGTCTTTTTCAAATTGAAATGTATCAAGTTTTACATGCTTTTGCCCAGTTATGTAGCAATTATTGATGGTATTCCCTGGTATTACCGATAGTTGTCTACCCATACGCCATCTAGTTACTAAAATGGAAGCTGTTTGACAATCAAATTAAAAAGCTAAGAAAATTCCTCATTAACATAAACCGGAATATCTTTAGCGCGATCAACGACTTGCAACATTTTATGTAAATAGCGACATCAGCTACTAGAATCTAATGAAAAATCGGCCCAGTGCGAGTCGGACTCGCGCACGAAGGGTTCCGTGCCGTTATAGAGCAAAAATAGGCCAAAAATTGTGTTTTTTGTATGGGAATATTAATTTTATTCAAATATTATTATTAATTATTAAAGTACACACATAATTAAGGCCTTTGTGAAATTTTCAAGTGCCTACCTGTTGTCATTATTGATACCGAGCAAAAAATGTTTGAAAAATCACGTTTGTTGTATGGGAGCCCCCCTTAAATATTCAATTCATTTTGTTTTTAATATTTGTTATCGAATTCTCAGTAATAGGGTCCCGTTTTTTACCCTTTGGGTACGGAACCCTAAAAATGTAACACTGTAAGCAGTAGTTATTAATGGTTACACATTTTGCCCCTAGCCTTTGGGGGGTTCTATGCATAATTTTAATTTTATACTTAACTATATGACGCCCGCAACTCCGTAGCGCCAAAATTCGTGTATCGCGCGGGAACCGTACATTTTTCCCGCGATAAAAAGTATCCAAAGGACATACCTTTGCCCAGGACTAAAGTATCTCCAATCTCCACGTTAGTAAAATTCGTAAAGATAACACAGCACAGTAGTAAATTAAATTATAGCTAACAACTGTCTCGATTAATGTACTAATAGGGAAAATAACTACATAAATAATTTAAAAAGCTAACAAATAAGGTGCGTACAGGCGTTATCGGGATTCCATTCGGCATCTTCATGTATGACGAGCTTTACAAATATGGCTCGTAATTTATGTAATTGCTTCTGAGAAAATAAAGCTCAGAGCTTTGCAAAATAATTTGCTATAAGAAAAGAAGCTTTTGCTAAGCGCTCAGACTTTATATAACTCTGAACTTAGAGGAACATAGACCTGAGGGCTAAGAAAGGAAAAAAGATAAAACTTAGATATAAGGGCTAAGAGAGAAAGAAAAAGATTAACAGAACCTAGACCTGAGAGGTAAGAAAGAAAGAGATAGATCTAAGAACTTAGCAGAACTTGGACTTAAGGGCTAAGAAATAAATAGATAGATCTTAGAAGAACTTAGAAGTGAGAGAAATTGTCTGTGAGTAATAGAAGAATTTAGAATTGATAGAATTGAGAGAAATACCTCTAAACTTTTACCCTTTCGGTAAATACATACTTTTAAACGCAATAGATGGTGTGAATAGATCTTGAATATGAAACTCTGTTCATGGAGTAACTCCTAAACAGATTTTAACGGTTTTGATCAAATTCAATAACCGGGAAAATTTTCGAAGACCACCTGCTATCTAAATCTTGTAAAACATACTAGAATAGCAACTACACATTTGTATTAATAGCAAAATGATCAAGGCAATGTGCGCAGAGTTGTTGTTAGTCAAATTAAACGCAATTATAATAATTCACTAGCTGTTCTAATCTGTCGACTATTTTATATTTCCTTGCTTATTTAAAGGATCTTGGAATTCCTTTTTTGACATTTGACCATGAATGAACCCAACCATCTGTTCCGCGTTTCGTTTTAGAGAGTTCAAGCCCTAAGGGTGAAGCCAAATAGCGTAATTTGTGGGTCGCAGAATTTCTTCTGGCAGAAATTCTGCTGCGTTCAAATTCATACAAAGGTCCCGTTTGATTCGTCACGAGCGTAATTTTGTGAGTCATGATTTGTATGAAAAGATATTTCCGCGACCGAAATCCTGCGACTCACAAATTAAGCTCGTTTAGCTTCACCCTTGCCCCCGACGGCTATATTATAAATGCGAAAGAGTGTCTGTCCGTCTACCTATCTGTTACCTCTTCACGGTTAAAATTCTCAACATGATTTTGATGTAATTTGGTATGGAGTTATTTTGAGTCCCGGGGGAGGACATAGAATAGTTTTTATTCCGGAAGAATATAGGGTTCCCGTGCGATGAACGACTTTTGAGAAACGGTATTGCGGTCATCTATTCTTCCATAAGCCCCGTGCGAGTTTCTTACGCCGGTTCTTCGTACTGGGTTAGATCCCGAACCGGTGAGAGACATCATTGTAGCGAGTCTCAAAGTTCTTTATACTATTTTGAATCTTTTTGAAGTGAAAACTTCTTTAGCGGCGTTGAGCGGTAAGACGGTTGGAGAGTAGTGTTGTAACATCGAAATCGATTAATCAAGCAATCGATTGTTTTTTTTCGATTGTCGATATTTTTTAATCGATTGTAAGGGTTTCGATTAATTAAAAAAAACGATTTTTTAAAAATCGATTTTCATAAAAAAATGGGTTAAAAATTTAATCGATTGTAAGGGTTTTGATAAATTAAAAAAATAGATTTTTTAAAAATCGATGTTCATAAAAAATGGGTTTAAAAATTGTAAGGGTTTCGATTAATTTAAAAAATCGATTTTCAAAAAAAATGGTTTAAAAAATAATGTACTTACAACGTTAATAATCAAGTTTTCACTTCTGCCGGCACTCCCGGAGTGCAACCCGTCTTTTTTTAGGGTTCCGTACCTCAAAAGGAAAAAACGGAACCCTTATAGGATCACTTTGTTGTCCGTCTGTCCGTCCGTCCGTCTGTCAAGACCCTTTTTCTCAGGAACGCGTGGAGGTATGAAGCTGAAATTTATATCAATTACTCAGGTCTACTGTCCCTTGAAGCTGTGAAAAAATCAAACTTCTAAGCCAACGCAATCAAAAGATACAGCCGTTTATGCCGCAAATTTTCGACACTTGCAAGGGAATCAAAACCTACAGGGTGCTTCCCGTGAACTCAGAATCTTGAAATTTGGTACGAAGCAACGTCTTATAGCATAGATAAAGGAAAAATTACGAAAACCATAAATTTTTAGTTACATCACATAATATATATTTTTTTAATAATTTTAAACTTACTACCCATTTCCTCATAAACGCGTAGAGGTATTAAATTGAAATTCATACCAAATACTCAGGTCTATAATACCTTTAAGCTGTAAGCAGGTTTGTACGGAACCCTCGGTGCGCGAGTCCGACTCGCACTTGGCCGGTTTTTTTTAACTGTGACTTAGCCAGTATTTTGCGTAGCCGTGCTATATCCGGTTACACTCAACGCTTTCCTGAAGTTTGCGTAAATTGACCGTCGGATGGTTCAATGATAAATCCTGATAATAAAACTCTTGACACTGTAGGCCGGTGGTTATGCAACAATCGAGTTTTTTGTTGTAAATTATGACCACGACTTAAATATGTTAATGCCATGAGCGAAGGTCGCCGTTGGCTCATCGCGATGGCCCAGCGGTTCGGGAGCATCGGGTATTGATTTAAGTGTTTTCCTGTTAATAAGGATAATATTGGAGAGAGACTCAGGTGCTAAGGCCCGTATTTTTGGTCAGTACTTAAGATGCGACCCGGTCTCAACTCTCAAGACGCGGTTCGGCTCTGTGATTGGTCCAAATTTTGACAGCCAACCAATCATAGAGCCTGAACCGTGTCTCGAGACCGAATTGCATCTTGAGTGCTGACCAAAAATACGGGCCTTAGTGTGACGAGCGCTCAGTAGAGACACGGCAGTATTAAGATTGCTGTAATACAAAATATTTGTTTTAGTACATTTTAATGAGTTTTGTTTAAGGGTGACTAAACGTGTCTTGTTTAAAAATTTTAAAACGAATAAATAAAAAAAATATCAATCCAGAAGTAATTAAACATGTCAACAATTATAGAACTAACTAGATAAAAACCCGGCCTCGCTCGGGTAAACTTGTAACTCAATACACATCTAGGTACAAAATGTGGGTATATATATTTTGTGTAGTCATCTTTTCTCAAGAATAAAGACATGTGGAAGGAAAGAGGGGAGGCCTTTGCCCAGCTGCAGTGGGACACCATCGGCTATTAATAATAATAATAATAATTTTTTCTCAAGAAATGTTAAAGGTAAGCAAGACTGAAGACATAGATAAATACGTACATAGCTTAGTTCAGGGGCCACTTATTAGTTTCGCTCGGGGTCCATATTAGAGAAATGCAAAAACCTTCGCGGTCCACACATTAAAAAAAATATTAAGTCAGGATAGTTACGGAATTTACAAAGGCTTATCAATGAGAAAAGTGACATTTTATTAGGGTTGTTGAGGAAGTGATTATGAGGAAGAGGAGGAGGAAGAGGAATTATCATGCGCAAATTTAGAGGATGCGGATGAGGAAGAGGATATTTTATGAGGAAGAGGATGCGGATGAGGAAGCGGATGAGGAATATGATGATAGGAAATTATAAATATTAAATACATACTAGCTACTAGCGGACCCAACCCAAAATAATTTGTCCTGTCTGTACAAAACAACACACAAAAAATTATTAAAAGTTCATTTTCCAGTGGACCAAACTATGAATCTAAACCATTCTCGAAACACACAATATAGAATCATCAAAATTGGTCCAGCAGTTAAGGAGAAGTTCGTGTGCCTAGTGTGATTTTTTTGTGTTTCACATCCGATCGTGACCGCGTTGGGCGTTTACTAAGATTTTGTATGGAATTTGTACAGCGCCACCTGTTCACGGGAGTGAGCCCAGCCCAGTGGGTAATCCCATACAAAATCTTAGTAAACGCCAAACGCGTTTACGATCGAATGTGAAACAAAAACTCACACTCGGCACACAGTAACATACCAACACAATACACGCACACAAAAAAAAAGATGAGCGGATAATACAATTCTCGCGCTCTGGCGTGTGCGTTGCCACTTGCCATGATTGGATACGCGACGCGCATGCGCAGTGAAATTCTTCATAAATTCCTCTTAAATTTTGCGGAAGCGATAGCGGAAGAGGATTTTTTTATTTTTATTTATGAGGATGCGGTAACGGTTGAGGAACCCAAAATATTGCGGAACTTCCTCATTATGAAGAAGCGGAAGAGGAATCCTCAACAATCCTACATTTTATTTTTATTTTTGTAGGCCCTAATTATTATCTATCTGAAGCTTGGAGTGAAATATTGGTGCAAGCTTGAAGCTATTGACATAAAATCCTGGAAATGACCATCAGTAAGTCGAGACCGAAATTTATTTTTAACGAAGTTCGTCTTCGAAAATGCTTGGTCCGCACACAATGGGTCGGCGATCCGGATGCGGATCGCTTTCCGCCATTTGGTGACTCCTGGCTTAGTTCATTATGTACATGGCGCGGCTGGTAGAATCGGCAGTATCGCTGGTGGTCAGCCGCATAAGACGGCTAGGGCTTCGGGTCCGTTTTGAGAAGACCGAAGCCATTATGTTTCGTGGACCCGGTAAAAGGGGGCCTCCACCAGGTGCACGACTTCGTGTCGGAGGCGAGGAGATCAGGGTGAGCCCCACCATCAAGTATCTTGGGAAGATGGACCTTCGGTCCTCATTTCCAGCTGCTGGTACCGAAGGTCATAAGAGCGGCATCCTCTCTGGGTCGGCTCCTGCCGAATGTAGGAGGGCCCAGTCAAGCCTGTCGGCAGCTGTACTCCGGGGTGTGTCGGAGTATGGCTCTGTACGGTGCCCCAATTTGGGTGGATGCTTTTACCGCACGTAACAGGACCCTGCTGCACAGAATGCAGCGGGTCATTGCGGTGAGAGTCATCAGGGGCTACCGTACAGTCTCTTGGGCGGCAGCTCACGGCGAGGTGCAACCTCCGACTTCGTTGAACCTCCATCGATTTGGATGAAAATTTGGAATTAAGTACATTAAGTCCTCTACTTTAAAAGTGACATACGCTCGTATTGCGCTTTTTTATTTTAGGGGTGAAATCCACCCGTTTTGTTGAAAATAGAAAAATGCAGATTTAACCATTCTGGCTTAACTAATGAGGAGCAAAACTGACTTTTTATCCCGATAGGCGTCGCATCGTCGACTGACCGTAATTTGACATTAGAACTGTCAAATCCCGTACATTTTTTGTAAACAAGAGTATTAACTATCAATTTTCGTTAAAATGCCTCAATGTTGTGCTTTGAGTTTTAAAAACCGGAGAGTTCGTATATTTTCCAAAGACCCAAAGTGAAAAAAAAGTGGGAAAATGCCTTGTGAATAAAGAATTTCAAAGAAAGAATATGGCACGCTTATGTTTACTTCATTTCACAGAAGATAATTATTTTGAAAGATGTAAATACACAGGTAAGTCGTGAAATTATGCTGTCTAGCCTAAGCCAAACTTATTATTTCCTAGACATGCCTCTTAAAAACAAACCAATTACAAATTCTAACATATATTTTCAGATGCTGAGCTAAAAAAACGAGTGTTAGTAAATACATCACAATCTAATATTGTTAACACGTATATATGTACACAAAATCTCGATAAAAGGGGTATTTACATAACTTAAAACCGATTTAAAATTGATAGGAAGAGGGATGTCATTGGGAAGACAGTCATATTGGGATGGTTGGTTTCTAGGACAGCAAAAGAAGATGTGATCTAAAGTACCCTCATCTAAACCACACTCACAAAGAGAATTATCCCTAATCCAAATTTTGGCAAGAAAAACTGGTGAACAGCAATGCCCAAGTCTAGGACGACAAATTGTCGAGCAAATTGGTTTGCTACATTGTAAGTACATTTTAAAAACCAGCGTCTAACAGGTACACTACCTTGAATATCAAAATAGTGTTTACCTTTGGTGGTACTTGAGCTGGCCCATTCTGAATTCCATTTGCTAGAAAGCTGAAATTTAGCTACTGGAATTAAGTCATGACAATAGAGTTGGTAATGACTGAGTCCACCAGATGTTATGGCGGCTTTAGCATAAGCGTCCACACTCTCAGGTGGTTTTAGTGAGTAGGAGTCTCACATACCCCCGGGGTACCCAACCCGGGGCACCCATGATGGGTTTCCCCTGCGTTAAAAAAAAAGTTCATTATGTACATAATATTTAAAAATAGTAGGTAAATAAAACTGCAAAAGTTTTATGTACCATCAAGGAAATTGATTCCTATGCTGTATGCAATTGATAGACCAACGTTATTTGGTCGAATATGTCAATTCAATGTAATTGTGATCTGTCGGCTGGGTTTGACATAACGCAACCAATCTACGTAGGTCCCCGATCTGCATAGGAATCAACTTCTCTGATAGTACATTTAAAACATTTTTATTTCAAATCAACATTAATTAATTAAGGTTAATTTCTCTTTCATTCAGACTTTTTCTGATTTCTCTACATTGGCACTGGTAGCTGAGTACTGAGTACTTACTAATTTTAAAAACAATAGTATAGTATTTTTAACCGACTTCAAAAAAAAATTAGGTTAACAATTCGAACCCCGTTGCAGAACCCGACAGTCGGGTTTAAATTTCTTAAAAGCATTACTATAGGTTATTTTAGGGATTATTGCAGGCGTTGTAGAATTTAGGAACTCTACGGGATAATTTAAAACATCATTATAATCGTAAATCGTCCTCAACTATAACACCGTCAGAACTCAGAACACTCATAGTAGTTAAATTGCCCACTACAAAAAAAAAGGGTGCACACTGCCGCGGCCGGCAGGTTTCTTTTGTCATTGGGCACTGGGCAGGTAGAAAATCTAACTCACTGCTTTTTTAAGTTGGCAACTCTGTCTTTACTCTTTACGTCAATGATACATGATACGGCATGTGTCAGTTTACAGCAAGATGGCGCGTGAAGTTTGTTTAGAATTCAGTGTCAGTGCCATTACATTTTAACGAAATACTCCAAAATCCGAATTTTGCGGATATAAGTTGTCGACTCGAAATCAATATTTTTTTTATTTTCTATTATTCAAATAATTTTTCGATCAAGTCTACCGTACCCCTGCACGAAATTATTAATATAGATTTAACATGGGCTGCTCTCTCAAAAATCGGGTGATGTCCAAAAGCCTTAACACCTCATAATTTATACGAAAATATCTGTCTTCAAGTGCATATCTGCAAATGGCAAACATATCTATTTACTTTGAATGATAAAATTATAGATACTATCAATGATTATTTATTGATTAAATGATTGATTGATTGATTGAATTTCGATTAAATGGATAGTGAGAAAACATATTATTTTTCGGCTAATCAGGTTTTTTTTTCGTAGAATCGACTCATCAATAATAATAGGATCTCTTTTAATATTGCCTATCAATAAATTTTACTGTAAATGTATTTTGAAATTATGTAGTATCATGAATTAGTAATCATACCATTAAGATCGTAAGAAATATATTGTAACACTAAGGAATAACAAGAAGAGGGATGGGAGAAGTCGACGTGATGATGACGTATCCTGCACCAGTAGCTTGTCCTCGTTGGCGGCAAAGAACAGGTCCCAGAAGCTCATGCGCGCGTGGTAGGGCCGCCTGGACAGCGTCAGGTCGGAGTCAATGTCCAAACACCATAACACGTCCTTGGTCGCCGGCGGCCAGATTACGGGGATCAGATCCGATTGCGATGGCGTTGGGTCTCTGTAAAAGTTCTTAGTGAGTTTACTTTCAAATGAAAATGTACACTAAGCATTTAGCCGATCGCACATTTGTCAGCGCTGTACGCGCCGTACGCGTCGAACGCACCGCATAGTACACGAAATGCGGCGCATACGGTGCGGACCAATGTGTGAGATGAAATGATATTCATACAACGAATTCTAAAATGCAGTGCTGACAAATGTGCCTTTATAAAGAGGTCTTGATCTACTGAACCGATTTTAGAAGGGATCAAAGTTTGTCTAGAATACTATTTCGCGCAAGCCTATGCGCGGGCAGAAGCTTGTACAAAAGGGTTCATTTTATACTGACCCAAATTTCATGAAGTTAGTCCACAACGTCGTCATTCTATCCAACATGACTTGATCTTCACCGTTTGGAGGGTCAGGGAAGAACATCATGTCGAATAAGTATCCCAACTCGTCAGCGTGTACGGCTCCAGACAAGCCTTTCTCCGTCAGGTTCACCGTCCGGCTTGTCACATAATTTCTATTCCCGTTGTAAGCAAACATGTACAGGAAAACTTCTAAACCATTATTTACGTAGTTAACTACACTTCTATACACTGGATAGTTAAAAGAAAAGTCAGATACGAAATCGAGTACATGCAAACTTGTTTCGTCATTAATTATATCGTCTCCAATGTAAAATCTTCTGACTTTTCTAATCATATCAATGTCTGTTATATCGAAAACGGAAAGTAGTAATCCGGGGAAATATAAATCGTCGATTATCTCTGGGGCTTCAATCGCTATGGAAAGTACCTCATGACTGTTGAATCCTGCTAATATTTTTATATCACCTGTAGTAGCTAAATCATTGTGCTGAGGATGTACGTGTATAAACCTTTCGACGTTATTGAATTCTTTCTCAACACACGGCAAAAAACTAAGGTTCATTTCGAGAGTTGCGGCTATAACTAAATCGGTGTGAGTATTTGTTAGAAACGATAAAGCTTCCTTTATATTATCAGTCTTGTATCCTAAATGTTCAGCGAGCTTAAGAGGAGCCGTCTGGTCTGATGGACCTACCGTTGAAGGAGCTAACGCTACCCCGCTTTGCAATATGACTTTATGAAATAATTTTGGCATCGCGGACAACATATGCAAATCGGCTGACATTCCACCGGCACTGTTACCCATCAGAGAAACATTATCGGCGTCGCCTCCGAACGCCGCTATATTATTTTTTATCCACTCAATCGCTAGAACCTGATCTTTTAAACCCTGGTTCCCCGGGTATTCCTCGGTATCCAAGCACATGAATCCGTAAGGTCCCACTCTGTAGTTGAAAATCACCATTATTATCCCCTGCGGGACTAAAAATTTTGGCCCGTATATGATTCCTCTGGAAAATCCAAACCCAAATCCTCCTCCGTATATGTATACCATGACTGGGAGCTTGGCATCGACCGTCGTATTGTGCGGGACGTAAACGTTGAGATGGAGACAGTCCAGCGACCCGACTATAGTAAGATTGTATTCCTCTCTCTGAGGGCAGACGTCGGTGTCGTCCACTGCATCAAAAGTTCCGTCCATGTAAGGATGCGGCGCCGACAACTGTAAATGGTAGTTTGGGTTACTATCTTATATTTTACTAACTTTTTGTATTATAAAGCCGAATAGTTTTTTGATGAAGAATAGAATAAAAATAACGTTTATTTAAACGCGTTAATCTCACGAACTACTGTGAATGGACTTAGGTTACTTTTCTTGCTGGAAAGTTTGCGGTGTCCGCCAAATTCCTTATATAAAGTAGATGTAATTGCTATAGTCTTTGAGATGTAACTTACCCCAAATGGATTTTCCTCGTCTAGATGTGCGTAAGGGATTCCGCGGTACGCTGTTAGGTCCTCCTCGACGACACCCCGAACTAGTCCCGAAGTCGTGTTGACCGGCTCCGTCCATGTCGTCCCGTGGACCGACCCCAACACTGACACTAAAAGTACTACTAACATCACTGGAATAACATCTATTAACTGCCGACCAATGAAGCATTTAAAACATATTAAAATTTTCTTTTATCTTTAAATACGAGCTCTGTTCACACAGTCAATATCAAATAATATTTTAATGTTTTATATGTATATTATCATGGACAGTAAGTTTAATCAAGAAACCAATGCATATCAAAGTTTTTTAAATAATATGCAGGTTTTAGATGACGAAATGCGTTTAGTATACAAAACACCTCCAGCAAAACTGACGATTACTTGACGTTATTTCTAATTTCTATGAAAATTATTCTGTTCTTTGTTGTTAACAAACTGATAACAAAAATCTACCTCTTTGTACTTAGACACCGAGTGAATTCATGAGAAATGTGCAAGTAGTTAATCATTATTATTTAAACTAACCGGAGACCTTGTGTATGCGTCCTTACCAAAATATTATTTTATATAATCGATATCTGATTAATAGGACGATTTTTTATTTATCTGATAATATAATTATTGCTGGGTCAATTTTATAGGCAAGTAAATAAATGATTGGAATGTCTTTTTTATTTTCTAACAAGTAAACATGTTTTTTTTTCTTTTTTTTATTAAATAAGGGGACAAACGAGCAAACGGATCACCTGATGGTAAGCAACTACCGTCGCCCATGGACACTCGCAACATCAGAAGAGCTGCAGGTGCGTTGCCGGCCTTTTAAGAGGGAATACGCTCTTTTCTTGAAGGTTTGCAGGTCGTATAGGTCCGGAAATACTGCTGGTGACAGTTCGTTCCAGAGTTTTACAGTGCGCGGCAGAAAGTTACGCGAAAAACGCACTGTGGAAGACTGCCACTCATGAAGGTGATGAGGATGGTATGTTTTTCGCGTGGAACGATGGCGAAAGGTTGCAGGTGGTATGATTCCGAACAGTTCCTCAGGACACTCCCCGTGATACAACCGATAAAGGATGCAGAGTGAAGCTACATCTCGGCGTAATTCCAAGGGGTCCAAGCTGTTTGAAACACTATGGCAGTCAACAATTCGAGCGGCCCTTCGTTGGATACGATCCAGAGGGAGCAGTTGGTATTTTGGCGCCCCTGCACAGAGATGAGAAATATATTCCATATGAGACCGAACCTGTGCCTTGTAGAGTTGTAGGTGTTGGTCCGGACTGAAGTACTGTCTCGCTCTGTTAAGAACACCAAGTTTCTTCGAGGCTAATTTGGCCTTACCCTCTGGATGATATCGGAACTGGACTTCGCTCAATATGTTGACGCCAAGTATCTCAATGCTAGGGGAGATGGTTAAAGATCTGCCCTCGAAACTAGGATATACGACCATTGGTGCCTTTTTAGTGGTGAACGCGCAGACTTGTGTCTTGGCGGGGTCGAATTGGACCAAGTTACGTCTACCCCATTCAGAGACCTTCTCCAATGAATTCTCCACCTTAGACACAAGTTCGTTTCGACTCTCAGTGACATTTTGCCGAGAAATATTAGGGGAGCCGGTATATACAGCATCACCTGTACTATCATCCGCATAGCAATAAATGCCGTTGGGCTGTAACATGTCATTGATATGCAGTATGAATAGAGTAGGCGATAGCACACAGCCCTGAGGGATACCAGCATCATCATACTGAGTTTCCGAGCATTTGCCGTCAACTACGACCTTTATGCTTCTGTCTGCTAAGAAACTAGTGACCCACTTACATAATTTCTCGGGCAGCCCGTATGATGGAAGCTCTGATAGCAGCGCTTTATGCCAAACCCGATGAAAGGCCTTCGCAATGTCCAAACTAACAGCCAATGCCTCTCCCTTCGACTCAATTGCCTGAGCCCAATGATGAGTCAGGTACGCAGGCAAACCTTTTATAATATGTATGTATTACATATTATAAAAGGTTTGCCTGCACTTAAAGAAAGAGCTAATTGAGATAAATACGCAGGCTAATGCCTAAGTGCTTGTTCAGACACAGCGGGAACCGCTCGGTTCTCGTGCAGAAACCGAGCGGTTAGGTGTGAACGCGGATGTAATACAACGCCATAATAATGTATTCTGTGGCCGTAGTAATATTAGCTGCGAGCGGATAACCGCGCGGGTCCAAACCGCGCGGCTACCGCTGTGTCTAGGGCATCGAAACCCGGACCCAATTTTCAAAACCCGGGTTTTCGGGCTTTTGTAAAATGAAACCCGGGTACCCGGGTTGTTCGGGATTTTTCGGGTTTTCTTAAAATTCAAAGATTAGCGATGCGAAAACACTTTAAATATGATTTTCAGCGATTGCCGGCACCATTCCAGTAAAATACTATTAAAATACCATAGTGTGGGGTCATGGCAGTGCCCAATCAAGTCTCGAGTGAACGGGTACGGCCGTATCATACTTTTATCGAAACGACTATTTACCTCTCCTATATTTTGGATCTTATCAATGTGGAAAAACGGGGAAAATTATTTGAAAGGGCTAACTTGAACGCGCTAATCTCAGGAACTACTGGTCCGATTCTGTCAGTGTTAGATAGCCCATTTATTGAGGAAGGCTATAGTTATATATTTTATCACGTTAAGACTAATAGGAGAATGTGGAAAAAACGGAGGAAATTATTTGAAAGGGCTTATCTCGGGAACTACTGAAGCAATTTTTATATTATTTGGCACAGATAAGAAGTAGACCACGTGAAGGATCATAGGCTATAGATTTTAATCATTTTTTAGTGGCTATATATTTTATACCCGTGCGACGCCGGGGCGGTCGCTAGTGTTTT
Source organism: Polyommatus icarus (assembly GCA_937595015.1). Taxonomy (NCBI): domain Eukaryota; kingdom Metazoa; phylum Arthropoda; class Insecta; order Lepidoptera; family Lycaenidae; genus Polyommatus; species Polyommatus icarus. Next base: position 11,402,119 of record OW569341.1, on the reverse strand, counting down.
ATTAAAGCCCAAAAAATAAGCTATATAGTAATTTGAATTTGATGATGGACGTGTATTTTATCAGCAACGGTCCATACAAGTTTCAATGTTTCGTCACTAACTAGTGGCTGACTTGCCCATCATCAAAAGTCTACGGTACTTTCAATAGACTTAGGTCCCTTTGAAGCTGTCCACACTTTATTTTGTAAGCCTTTGTCCATAATAAAGAAAACTGTGGTCAATCACTGAATGTAACTATAAAATAAGTTTAACAAGACATGGCTTCTATGAAATTTCAATTTTTTTTTTTTTTGCGATGGATAGGTAGATTGTTTTGGTAGGATTTTCAAAATTGATTTTATTGTCACAAACATATTTACTTTTTTATTATTAATAAGTAAATATGTTTGTGACAATTAGTTTTCAATGCTCTTGAAACGAAACTTTTACTTTAATATATTATATTTTGTTTAATTATGACCAATAGAAATACTTAAACCTATACAATATGTTATAAAAATAAATAATTTGTATGTTAGTTTGTTATAAATACCTTAAATCAGGTCTTGCCTTTAATAATTATCAAAAAAACGAAAAACCCGAAAAGCTCGAAAAAACCGGGTTCCATTTTTGAAACCGTTTTTCCGAAAAAGTTTTTCCGGAAAACCTTTAAAAGTTCGTTATATTATGAACTTTACGTTAATTGCTTTCCTGTTGTCTTTAGCGCGCGTTCAGACTTGCGCGTTTTCTGGGCGCGCGGATTCAACGCGCGTCGCGTGTCGTCCCAAAAGATAAAGCAGTTTGCGGTTCTATGCTAATTACATAAAGCTAATTTTCATACATTTTCACAAACACCGCGTACGCGCAGACAACGCGCACGCCTGAACGCGCCCTTACTCGACGTCAATGAGATGAAAAATTATTACACCAGCGGGTGAGGTGAGTATGACACACCCTTATATTGAATAGTGGAATTTGATAACGTGAAATGAATTTAGAATTATGCTTATCACTGTAATAATTAACATAATTATACTACAAATTTGTTATTATAATAAAGCAAACATGTCCGTTTATAAATAGTATCTTTATTTGTATTAGTAAAAAATAAGTATTTTTATACGCACAAATTAACTATATTTAGGAACTTACACTAAATAATATATAAACATTTGGCAAATTGAGATCAACATTATGATTATAACAATAAATGTTTCTCTTATAAAATAAATGTAGTATAAAACTTCAACCTTATAATATAGGTACATATTATAATTATGAATCTTTTTCGAAGCAGTTTTCACAAACAAACCGAACAAGCTCCAAACATATTATGGGCAGTGAGCTTTTCACATGTATAGTGTGTTTCATCGTGGTTTCATCGAATAGTTCCTTTGCCGTCATGTTGGCATTCCTGTCTGTCAATAACGTAAACACTGTAGACATGCTCTGCGAGTTTTCATAAGCTTTACTGTGATATCGTGAGAAATTCATATCGAAAACATTAAAGAGTGGTGAAAGAATGATGGTGTTAAGAATGAAAGAGTTTTGTGAACGTGAAAAACGTAACGAGATGAATGAAGATGTGTACAAGCTCGAGTTGCCGCCATTATGCTTAGTCAAATAGGGTTACCAGCATCGCTTTAATTACCCTTAAACACAGTAAAAGTAAGGGTAATGAGGCAACACTTATTTGCATTAGTGCTAACATGACGGCAAAGGAACTATTCGATGAAACGCACTATAACATCAGAATATTCATCCTCATAGCCAAACTTTGCGTCCAGGCCATTTAGCCAAGATTTTTCGTTATCACTTCGTTATAGAATCGCCGATCAAAATATGAAATCAAAAATTTTGAAGATTTATATTATACATTGGTTGAATGGGGTGGGGTTCCTTTTACTCCACAAATAATATCGCCTTCTTTCATATTTTACGTATAATCCAAATCCCTCCCTATTTTAAGGGCTAGAGCTTTTCTCTGTAGAAGAACCACCCTTCGAAACTGGTGTACATTACTCGCGCGCGCTCTGTGGAGGTTGTTACATTGTACGTTTAAATATGACAAACCTCCTTAAATAATATTTAAAGCAATGAATAACTTGTACAATATTGCTATTTTATTGTCTACTAGATGACGTCCGCAACTCCATTGCGCCATCGCCAGATCGTGCAACGCGCGGAAACCGTACATTTTTTTCATATAAAAAGTATCGGTACGCGCGGGAACCGTACATTTTTTCATATAAAAAGTATCCTATATCGTTTACCGGGACTTTGAGTATCTGCATACCAAATTTCAGCAAATGTTTTCAGTATTTTGGGCGTGAAGAGGTAACAGACTCACAGACACAGACACACTTTTGAATGAGTAATAGAGGTATTTGTATGGAGTATGGACATTAGTGAAGTGGGGTTCCTATAACTTCATATACATATCGATTTGTTTCATCTCTTCTAGGATTATTATCAAAAACTCTACATTTTACGGACTAGAGTCTAGACTAGAGTTTCTATCTATAGAAGAACTTTTGACCAGTGCCAAGCCACCTCCAGTAAATCCAGTGTGTCCACTCTACGCCCGTATGCTCTGCTGAGGTTGTATAAAATATATTATTAGAGATGTGCCGATCATGACTTTGGCCGACTAGCCGACTAGCCGACTAGTCGGCTGCAAAGAAGCCGACTAGTCGGCCGACTAGTCGGTCAAGCCGATCATGGTTTCGGAAGTTTCCGTAATGCTTTTTTACTGCTGTTTGCGCTCACATGCCGCCTCCAAACGTATCGAATCGTGTTTAGTAGGTATGTTTACTTCGCGTAATAATTTAACTTTATTTTGTTTCTATGATACAGTTGATGGTTTTCATTAAGTAAATATTTCATGTACATGAAATCTCAATTTAATCTTGAGTCTCGGGAAAGGACAAGGGATACTTTTTGCCCCGGAAAATGTACGGTTCCCGCATAATAAACTTTTATTATTTTCGCCTAAACTATTCAATCTATTTTGATGAAATTTGGTATGGAGATACTTTGAGTCTTGGCCCTTGGGAAAGGAAAGGGATACTTTTTGTACCGGAAAATGTACAGTTCCCGCACAATAAACTTTTATGATTTTCGGGATAGTTTGTGATGAGTGCACAATGGCACTCAAAAATATACACACTTTTTTTATTAATTATACCAATTCGAATTAAATAATCATCGTTAAGACAGGACAACGTCTGTCGGGTCAGCTATTTATTATATAAAAGAAAGGGGTGTTAGTTACACTACTTATAAGTTATAACTCAAGAACGGACGAACCTATTTGGCTGAAAATTGGTGGAGAGGTAGCTTAGAACCAGGAGACAGACATATAGGATACTTTTTATCCTGTTCGACCGCGTTTCCGTGAAGTCAATATAAAATCTAATATATAAAATTCTCGTGTCACAATGTGAGTTACCGTACTCCTGTCTCCTCCGAAACCTTTACCAAATTTTATATGCGTATTCAGTAGGTCTGACATTGGCTACTGGCTACTTTTTATATTGAAAAGTGCATTTTGTTGAACAAATAATTCTATTAAGTACTTACAACTCGAGAATCGAGACTGACGGCGACCATTATGTTAAAATTATATTAATTACAAAAATAATTTCTTTACTAGCAAGTAATTTCAGATACACTTCATTTAATTTTAAAATGTGTAACATTGACTGAGTGTGTTATGTACACATTATAAATATTAATCAAGGTTTTTCTTTAATATAATTTCAATAATAGTAAAAAAGTAAAAAGTCGACTAGTCGGCGCTTTTTGCCGACTATTCGCCGACTAGTCGCCGACTACAAAAGTGGCCGGATAGTCGGCTTTACCGACTAGTCGGCACATCTCTAGATATTATGTATTTAAAATACCCCTTTACATAATATTCACGCAACGGGTAACTCGTACAAAAATATTGCTATTATATATTGTCCTTTCAGTTAGTGTTCATATTTTGTTATATTAAAGGGGTAAAAATTAAAGTATTTATGTAAACATAATAAATAATAATATATCCCACCAAAAACATTTTAATGAAAAAGTGTTGCCAGGATGAGAACATGATAATTAATATAGTTGTCAAAATGTAGTGAGATCTCTACATGGGTAGAGCCAAGTTTCTAACCTTACATACTCAGCCTTAAATCTAATTTTCAAAATACTTAATATAATGTGTCAGCCGCACGAGGAGAATCTAAAAACTCTACACATTTGCATTAGTCAAAATCGGTGGCCTGGCCATTTTGTTACCGTAAATAAATATATAAGTTATTAAATACAAGCATGACGAATTACTTCCCTTTCGCTTCGCTTAGCTAGACCCCGTGGGCCTACATATTACTGAACACATATTAAAACGGTTCTGCACTTATATAAACATTAAAAGGAACCAGAATTTAGATAAAAAAATATATTTTTATTGAATGCCTATAAATGGTGGTAAAAACGCTGACGATGCATTTTCTGAAGATTGTTGGACATTTGCCCACAATTTGTCTTGATTGGCTGCGTAGAAGAGGTCCCAAAATAAAACTCTTCTTCTGTAAGGCCTAGTGCCCAATGTGAGGTTGGTGCCGATGTCCAAGTACCAGACCACGTCCTCAGTTACTGGTGGCCAAATCACGGGTAGCAGCTCAGAAGTTGTTGGCGTTGGATTTCTGAAATAAAAATCTGGATTAATGACTCTGGATGTAGAGAATGATGGAATATTATCACTTTTTGGAAAATTATGTGAAATATTGTTACTGTATAATATATATTATCCACTGTATTTTCTATTTATACCTTAAGTCAGGGGTTCCCAATCTTTTTCAGCCTGCGGCGCACTTACCAAGTCAATATTTTGTCACGGCGCCCTACTTTACCTAGCTATGACATAAAATTTACAAAAAGATACATAAATCAACACCTTTAATAATTATTATAGGTTGGTTAAGCAAGTAAATAATATTAAACAAATATTGAATCACCTGTCTGCTTTGTATAATTTTATAATTTTGTTTTATAATATATTTTGTGGTTATGGATAATGATGGAGGGATCGACTCACGGGCCACGGCGTCCCTCTTGCCTTTTCGGGGCGCACCAAGGCGCCGCGGCGCACAGTTTGGGAACCCCTGCTTTAAGTAATAGATTTCTCAAAAAATTTAATTTAAATAAATCAAGCTCGCAACTCCTTTCAGCACTTGGGCGAAATCTTCATTTAGTCCGTATAATACGCCTATCGGTCATAGTTTTATAGCTCAGTCTACCGGGCGAATTATTTATACAAAACCGGCCAAGTGCGTGTCGGGCCACGCGCAATATAGGGTTCCGTAATACCGCTAGTTTATTTTTTTATTTTTGTATGGTCAATAAATGTACATTTATAACGTGTTTTACACTACTAACAACATCATCTCAGTTATTTTGAAAGGAATTTGAACGAAAAGTTCTTTTATACTTCGCGGAATACCTTGTTTTTAGTTTATCGACTATTACGCAATAATTTATGAAGTCTTCTTAGCCGTTATAGTTTTCCTTTTAAATTCAGCATATTTCCTACTCCCGTGAATTTTCTCACATTTCCAGAAGCAACCGTTTAGCTGGTAGAATGGAGGGACACTGGACTCTAACGATTTTTTCCATTTTAAAACTTAAAATTTACAAACTGATCCCTAAATCGGAAAATGATCTATGAATACTCATAATATTTTTAAAAAACCTATCCAACAACATCCCACAAGATGGGATGGACGCGAAAAAAAATTTTCATACCCGCTTGATGTGTATGGAAGATACCATAATAAAAAATATTTTTTTTAAGTTTTCATGTACCATTTTGTTGCCATCGTTAATATGTGCATTCATACCAAATTATAGCTTTGTAGGTCCTATAGTCTCTGAGCAAAACCGCGGACAGACAGACAGACGGACAGACAGACAGACGGACAGACAGACGGACGGACAGACCGAAACTATAAGGGTTCCTTGTTGACTACGAAACCCTAAAAATGAGACGATAGTAACCGACCAGATCTGATTACATTTTTTTGCTTAGGCAGTATCGATAGGTTTTATTAAAGTTGAATTGAATATTGTGTGATAATAATATGAGAGTTGTGTGTGTTTATTAATAATAATAAATTATCGGCAATATCTCACCCATATTTAACAAAATTCGTCCACATTGTTGTCATTCTATCAATTGTTAGTTGATCTGCTTTGGTGGGTGGTTCCAGAAAAAATGGCATATCAAAAATATAGCCCAAATCATCACCATGTGATGCACCTCTAAATTTTAAATTAAGTGATTTCTTCATATGGTTCCTTTCACCGTCATATGAAAACAAATATTGATAAACTTTAACTCCAGCCGCTGCGTATCTGATTATGGCTCGCTGAACCGGTGAAACATTAAAGAAGTCACTCAAAAAATCTATTACTTCTCCTAGCTTCTGTTTTACTTTTACGTCACCAAGATAAAAACGTCTGACTTTATCTACCATAATGTCCATTTTGGTACTCGTAATATCGAATTCTTGGTTTATGCACAATTGGAATAACGAGTTTATCATTCGTTCGTCAAGTACTTCAACAATTGATTGAAAAATATGGAAAAACATAAGGCCCTCTTGATCAGTGAAACCTGCCATGATCGATATGTTATTAAATTTAATGGTAATATCGTGATCAGGATGACTGGAGATCATTCTTTCGACGTTTGGAAATTTCTTTTCAATGCAAGGTCTCTGTATAATATTAAGTTCTGTGTAGGCCGCTATGACAGATTCCGTCGAAACAGTGGCCAAAAATGATAACGATTCTGTCATGTTAGGCGTATCAAATCCCAAGTGGTTAGCCATTATTGTTGGGACTGTTTTATTGGACGGTGTGGTTGTATATGGGTAGTGTCTTGCGCCGCTGTGTAGAATAACTTGATTAAAGAATTTTGGTACCTCTGACTGTAGATACAGGTCTAGTCCGACTGCTCCGGAGCTCGCTCCTATTGCAGTAATCCTATTTGGATCGCCTCCGAAGGCAGCTATATTTTCGCTTAGCCATTTAAAAGCCAGGTGCTGATCTCTGAGACCCTGATTACCGGGGACTTCCTCCGTGTCCAAACACATAAAGCCATACGGGCCAAGTCTATAATTGAGTGACACGATTATAACCTTATGGTTAATTATAAAGTTTTCATTATCGTACAGTCTCGCATAACCGGTTCTATATCCACCACCATATACCCAGACTAAAACAGGTATGTTTGGACCAGCGTTATTAGGAACGAATATGTTTAGATTAAGGCAATCTAATGTCATAGTAATCCCGCTCTTAGGAGGTTGCGGACACATTATTAAAGTGTCATTGATTGCTTGAAATATAGTCTTAAAACCTGGATGTGTGGTGGAAACCTGAAAATATAAAGTGCTTATTTTATTCCTTCGATCGCTGATTCTTGGAAATCTATTTTTATTCTATTGTTGTCGCGATCACCCTATTTCTGTGCGATCACCGGTGCTCTTATGGGGGCTTGATATGTTAAAAGCCTTTTTTACATTAGCATTAGCTATAATCTTACCAATAATTTTATAATAAAAATTCTAATGAAGAATAAACATAGAATGGAAGGCTAAACCGGTTTATTAGTTCCCATAAAATTTCATCCGTTCAACTTATCATATCATCTTATAAATATGAAGTAAGTAACTAGGTGGGACGACGGTCTCCGTTTAGTTGCGGTCTGCGGGTCCATGTTGGATGCGAGTAGTAGGAGATCGGTCATCTTGACGTTCATTGAGAGAGGCCTATGTCCAGCAGTGGGCGAATATAGGCTGATATGATGATGATGATGATGAATCAAGTATCCTGCGCATAATTTTGTTTAATTTCTTTTAAATTCTTACCAATAAGTAGTAACTAAGACATTACCTACCCCAAAGGGATTTTTTGCGTTGACCTGTGCATAAGGTATTCCAAAGAACTTTGAATATTTTCCGTCTTCTGAAAAAATTCCTTGTATTTGGCCACGTGGACTTTTAACTGGATCTGTTAGTTTCAGCCCACTAGCCATTCCAACGAACGTAAAGATTACTACGCGCCACATCGTTCCTAACAATCAAACAAATATATTACATTGAAAGGACTTAAATACATGCCGTAAATGTAAATTACGAATCATTATCTACGTTTTAAACTCTACGTCGTTCTATAATCTATACCACCAATTGTGCTGTTAAACTGATAGTTATTTGAAACACGTACTCATTCCCTTATGTTTAATAGTTATAATGATTTTGTTTAACTTTATAAAACCGATGATGAAATCTGATTGAATCTTGCCCGGAAGTTATCTTGATTAGCGACGAGAAAGAGATCCCAGAACAACATTCTGCTGTGGTAGGGCCGGGTGGCCTCGGTGAAGTTGGAGTCTATGTCTACATACGAAAGGACATCTTTGCTCTCCCTTGGCCATATTATCACAGGAATCACATCAGAAACAGTTGGCGTCGTCTGTCATGAAGTCTGATGTGAAGTTATTTAGTTGCCAGATTACTTCTTCACTTATTTTATCACCTCAAATGTAAATCCGCCGCACTTTACCCACCAACACTATTTTGTCGGCATCGAATTGCAGGCTAATGAATTTGTTGTTTGTTCAATAGGATTTAGGATTATCTAGTTGTGATTAAATTGTTCGGACCGATTGAAATCAGCCATTTTTGTCTATGATAACTCGGCTTTTTTAACAAACAGGCTTAACTTTTCAAAATAAATTAATAAAAAAATCCATATAAAGTTCAATGATGAAAATTAAATTGAAAGTATTCAAATTAAATTCATTTGACCCTTGTCATTTTGTGGCCTACGATATGCCACAACTTTTTGCGTGCTACATTAGAGTCCGTGAGAACCGTACATTTTCCCGCGATGAAAAAAGGCATTTATAGACTCTATTTCGAATGGACTAGAACGAATTTGATAAAAATTAATTGAAACTTGCGCACAAAATGTATACAAGATGTTAATGTAAACACCGTTATCCTTGAAACCATAAAATGAGCGGTGTTTACACTAACACACTGTATAAAAGAAAAATATCTATTGGTTGTTGTCCCAGGGAAGACAAAGTTGACAAGTGATGTTAATGTGTTCCAACCAATTGGAGTACCTGTGTAATACTGTAAACAATATTGCACATAAAAATTAAACAAACAAGAATTTGTGTAAAAAATATTTATTATTGAAGGCCTATAAATTGTGGTAGAAGCACTGACGATGCATTTTCTGAAGAATTCGACTGTTGGACATTTATCCACAAATTGTCTTGATTGGCGGCGTAGAAGAGGTCCCAAAATAAAACTCTTCTTCTGTAGGGTCTAGTGCCCAATGTGAGGTTGGTGCCGATGTCCAAGTACCAGACCACGTCCTCAGTTACTGGCGGCCAAATCACGGGTAGCAGCTCAGAAGTTGTTGGCGTCGGATTTCTGAAAAAAAAAAACAAGTAAAAAACATGTTTTTGATATAAAAAACCTTTTGTTTAATATTTGTTTCCTACTGCGGGATTTTCACATAAAGTGGAATCTAGTGAAAAGTGCAGTTGTTATTTATTTTTCATTTGTTTCAGTATCAATAGAATAGAGTTTGAAAATATGGTTGCTAGGCAAAATCCGAATCTGTAGGTTTACTGTAGTCTGTAACTAGTTGCAAGTTTAATTTGACCTCAAAGCGAAAACATGCTTAGAACTGCTATAAGTAACATTAAATGCTTTCTCTCAATTTGCGGTATGGATTCTCGGGATTAGGTCTTATCATTAATAATCAATAAGTATGTTTGTAAATTAATAATTATATTATGTTTATCAAAAATCAATCAACGGCAACATCTCACCCATATTTTACAAAATTCGTCCACATTGTTGTCATTCTATCAATTGTTAGTTTATCTGCTTTTGTGGGTGGTTCCCGAAAAAATGGAATATCCAAAATATAGCCCATATCATCGGCATGTGAAGCACCTTGTAATTTTATATTTAGTAATTTTTTCGCATAGTTTCTTTCACCGTCATATGAAAACAAATATTGATAAACTTTAACTCCGGCCGCTGCGTATCTGATTATGGCTCGTTGAATCGGCGAAACATTAAAAAAGTCACTCAAAAAATCTATTATTTCTCCTTGCTTCTGTTTTACTTCTACGTCACCAAGATAAAAACGTCTGACTTTATCTACCATAGTGTCCATTTTCCTAGTATCAAATTCTTGGTCTATACATATTTGAAATAAGGAGTTTATCATTCGTTCGTCGAGTGCCGCAATAATTCTTTTAAAGGCACTGAAATGCAGAAGGCCTTCTTGATCGGCAAAACCCGCCATGATCGATATGTTATTAAATTTAATGGTAATATCATGCTCAGGATGACTGGATATCATTCTTTCGACGTTTGGAAATTTCTTTTCTATGCAAGGTCTTTGTATAATATTAAGTTCTGCGTAGGCCGCTATGACAGATTCCGTCGAAACAGACGCCAAAAAAGATAACGCTTCGGTCATGTTGGATGTATCAAATCCCAAGTGTTTGGCCATTATTATTGGGACCGTTCTATTAGATGGGGTGATCGTATATGGATAATATCTTGTGCCGCTTTGCAAAATAACTTGGTTAACGAATTTTGGTACCTCTGACTGTAGATACAGGTCTAGTCCGACTGCCCCGGAGCTCGACCCTATTGCAGTAATCCTATTTGGATCGCCTCCGAAGGCAGCTATATTTTCGCTTATCCATTTGAAAGCCAGGTGCTGATCTCTGAGACCCTGATTACCTGGGACTTCCTCCGTGTCCAAACACATAAAGCCATAAGGCCCAAGTCTGTAATTGAGTGACACAAATATAACCTCATGATCAATCATAAAATGTTCACCATCAAACAGTCTCGCATAACCGGTCCTATATCCACCACCATAAATCCAGACTAAAACAGGTATGTTTGGACCAGCGTTACTAGGAACGAATATGTTCAGGTTAAGGCAATCTAATGTCATAGTAATCCCCTTCTCTAGTGATTGCGGACACATTAGTAAAGTATCATTGGTTGCTTTAAATATGGTCTGAAAACCTGGGTGTGGTGTTGAAATCTGAAATATAAAGTGCCTTAGATATATATAAAAAATGTACTATCAGAGAAGTTGATTCCTATGCAGGGTACTCTAATTTTAGTCCGGTCACTTTAGACAAAAGAAGGGGTCAAATAACAAAAATTCCGGGAAAGCTAAAAATTGGTGGAGACCTTGGGTAGTCTCCATCGATCCCGTGTGGGGGACCCTGAGTTTCAATTGCCCGTATCTGTGGCCTTCTAATTAGGCAGTAAGCATGCCCTGTGAAAAGCTAAGCCGGTTTATTAATTCACATAATATTATTACATCAGTTCAACTTATCTAAGCATGAGGACTTGTAAATAATATGAGTAACAAAAACGTTACATCCCGCGTATATTTTCTTAATATGCTTTAAATTCTTACCAATAATATAACTCAGAGATTACCTACCCCAAAGGGATTTTCTGCGTTGACCTGTGCATAAGGTATTCCAAAAAACTTTGAATATTTTCCATCTTCTGAAAAAATCCCTTGTATTTGGCCACGTGGAGTTTTAACTGGGTCTGTTAATTTCAGCCCACTAGTTATTCCAACGTACATTAATATTACTGCACACCACATCGTTTTCAACACTCAAATAGATATTTTACATTGAAAGGACTTAAATACATGCAATAAATGTAAATTACGAAGCATTATCTATGTTTTAAACTCTTACATGATACTCCTAAAGTGTTGTTGAACTGACAGCTATCTAAACAAACTTCTAACTTCAAAAATAAAATAAATAAATGAATGTTTTAGGGCGCATTTCCTGTCATGCATGCTGTCACCCGCGCTTGGATCTTGTCCGCATGCGGGTTACCCGCACAACATGCTCCTGCCTCCTGGCCACGCGCATGTAGCCCTCATGATAGGAAAACACCTATGAACTAGATGATAGGTCATAGGATGCTATACTGTACCTACTCGGCGAAACATGGCGGTTGCGGTCATTGACTCCCTGTCAAAAATGTTGTCATTTCCTATATAAATCGATTGACAATACAATATTTATTATGCAATACCTAGTGTACATGAATAGATATGTAACAGATTACAGATAGTCTGTAATCTTTACGTTGAAGATGTAGAAAATCATGCAGAACAACAATAATTTTTAACGCATTTTTTGCATGATATAATACATACTATGGAAGGTATACAGAGGGTTTTGAACTTGTGATTAACAAAAAAAAACAATAATACGTAGGTATATCCTTTTTATTACAGATATTAAATAATATTGTTAGTAATAGTCTAAAGTTAAATTAACTTAATCTAATAACTGATTCGCTATCAGTTTGTCCTCGTTGAGTTTGTAGAAGAGGTCCCAGAAGGCAGACCGGTCGTGGTAGGGACGGCTACCCAGACTCATCTCGTGATCGAGGTGCATGTAATGCATGGAGTCCTTCGTCATCGGTAGCCATTTGATGGGCAGCAGATCAGTGACTTCCGGAGTGGGTTCCCTGAAATTAAATTTAAATTAGAGAGCTGATAAAAGTGAGCCTTACGATGCAGGACACGAATTCGACAATTCATGTCAAAACATTTTAAACAGAAATAAAATGGAGAGCTGATAATAGTGAGCCTTACGATGCATGACACGAATTCGACAATTCATTTAAAACATTTTAAACGGAAATAAAATTGCTTGCGTGTTTGTTAACAACGATATGTGGATATATTTTGTAATATAACGAAAGCCACTTCTTCAAATGTTAAGTATACCCTTTATGGAGTAAGTTAAGTAAGTAGTTAGTTATTGATTAAAATTTACATTTTCTAAGTTAACCACTTACATTACAACAATAATTATTTATTAAACAATAAAGCGCATAATATATATTTTTACATTTTACGACTTACCCAAATTTAACGAAGTTAGTCCATAAGGTAGTTACTTTTGATATGGCTATCAGAGTTTCATCCAAGGAACTTTTGGTATCATTGTGGAATCCAAAAAGATATTCTTGTTCTACTCCATGCATACCACCATCGTATGCAAATATGTAGTAATAAACGTTTAGTCCCGATTTCTCCGAGTATCTTACTAAGCTTCTTTGCGACGGGTAGAAAAATTGGAAGTCCGATGCAAAGTCTACAATTTTCCATTTCAAATCTTCACTTATTACCTCATCCTCGACATAGAAATGACGAACTATTTCGGCCATTTCCTTGTCCTCGCCGAAATCAAAGTGACCATTTAAATATTCCTGAAAGTATTCCGACGACTGATAATATTCTGCCGGTTCGTTAATAAAACGAGTTTCTTCGTGACTGCCAACACCAGACAGAATCGCTATATTCTTTATTGCCGATACATCCGAATGCTCGGGATGTTCCGAAACGAGAGCCTCGACACCCTCGAATTCTTTTTCAATACAAGGTCTCAATTCATTTTCAAACGTTGAAAATGCAGCGGTCACTAATTCAACTTCAGTTTTGCTCAAAAATTCTAATGCTTCCTGTACGTCATCCGTTTCGAATCCCAAGACCGAGGCGAGACGTAATGGCACAGTTCTATTTGCTGGGATTACTTCATTAGGATTAATAGCAGAGCCACTCATCATTATGGCGCGATTAAAAAGCTTAGGTCGTTTGGATAATATGTGAAAATCAATTGACATGCTGCCGGCACTTCCTCCCATCACTGTGACTTTTCGTTCGTCTCCCCCGAAAGCGCCTATGTTTTTCTGTATCCATTCGAGAGCCGCATACTGATCTTTCAATCCTTGATTTCCGGGCACTTCAGGTGTGTCTAGGCACATAAAACCATATGGTCCAAGTCTATAATTTATTGACACAACAACTACCCCATGTTGAACGAGGTGCTTGGCTCCTATTTTCCCCGCTCCATATGTAAATCCACCCCCGTGTATGTTAACTAATACTGGCAATTTATTTCTGGTACTCGCCTCATTAGGTACGTATATGTTGAGTCTCAAGCAATCCAAAGAAGCGACCACTCCATCGCTGTAACCTCCCATCATAGCCATACTACCTTGTGGGCAGACAATCGAGTCATCGTAAGCTTCATAAACTGTATCGAATTTCAGATAAGAAACCGATTCCTGAAAATAAATTCAATATAATATTTATTTTCTAACATCTGATTATAATAATATTAATTGAGAAAATAATGGTGAATATGTGACTTACCCCAAATGGATTACTACTGTCTACTTGAGCATAGGGAATGCCTAAGAATTTCGAATAAGCTCCATCATCTGCCTGAAGTCCTCTAATGAGGCCTTGATTCGTGTCCACCAAAGGGTCTAGTCTAGATCTTGCCTGGACATAGCCGAGGGCTAGCAGAATGCCACAAATTGACCACATCGTTCCGATTACAAATGTTATGTGCTTCTGACGCAGTGAAACCACTCATAAGATGGGTGGCGACTTGTGAGATGCATATCGGATAAAATTCAAGTGATTCTTGAGAATTGATAGCAAATAAAGGTCAAATTTCGTAACACAACTCAAAATATTATCTCTAATATTTTGAGTCGTCATCGTCATCTCAACTTAGTTTTGTGCATTATCTTATATATAAAATTTCCCTGTCACAATGTTAGTTACCGTACTCCTCCGAAACGGCTTGACCGATCTTTATGAAATTTTATATGCATATTCAGTAGGTCTGAGAATCGGCCAACATCTATTTTTCATACCAAAAATTATTTATATGGCAAAACAACGTTTGCCGGGTCAGCTAGTTATTAATATAAACCCTGCTTTGTTGCTCTTGTTTTCTATGAGCAGTCGAGATAATTAATAGACATAAAATGATAACTGGAGACCGGATGAAAACGACTGTGTGTGTGTTTCTGTAGTTGCATGCAGAATTTGGTGTCTTGGGCACTTGCTAAGACCAGCAATAATCTTAAACGATATCATCGAAAAAAATGTGTTTGAGATAAAATTATACGTGACTTGTCATAACCATAAGAGTTTTAGGTGATACACTAGTATAAGCTTTGCAAAAATAAGTGCCACCATTAAACATTACTAGTAAATGAAAAAATACATAATTATGTTCACCCTAGCTAGGTTCACAATATGAAACTACGATAGTATCTTTAGTTACAGTTTTTTCGTTAAATTAATAAGCAAATCTTATTGCAGCTTTTAACAATAATAATTTTGAAGACTCTACGTTGCAGCTGTGTAAATCTAGATTGAATCGCTACTTGCTAGAATAAAAAAGAAAAAAAAATGCCTTGAGTACTTTAATGTTTATAAATTAGAAAAATATTTGTGAGCTCTATGATTCTTTTCATTGTGTTTGAAAAATAGTTTCCAAAATGTTAGCCTCCTGTTGAATGGTCGTGTTCCAATGGAGAGAACAGAATCAATCTCCATGTAGTAAAGTTTATCGTTTGTAGCCTGTCGCCATCTCAGCAATTCCGTGGACTCCGAGTTAGGATCCCTGTATTCGGAAAAAAATAAATTAATTTCGCAATTGAATATATCCTAAACTAGATCATGCCCGCAACTCCGTTGCGCCAAAATTAGTTTATTGCGCGGAAACTGTATATTTTTTCGGGATAAAAAGTATCCTATGTCCTTTCCCGGGACTCAAAGTATTTCCATACCAAATTTCAGCCAAATCGGTTCAGCGGTTCGGGCGTGAAGAGGTAACAGACAGACAGACAGACAGAAAGACAGACAGACACACTTTCGCATTTATAATATTACTAGATGATGCCCGCAACTTCGTTGCGCCAAAATTCGTTTATCGCCAGGGAACCGTACATTTTTCCGGGATAAAAACTATCCTAATATGTCCTTTCTCGGGACTCAAAGAATCTCCATGCGAAATTTCAGCAAAATCGGTTCAGCGGTTCGAGCGTGAAGAGGTAACAGACAGACAGACTTTCGCATTTATAATATTAGTATGGATTATATCCTAAATGTTTGGCGTTACAATGTTCAATAATATTTATGTATGTAATTGAAAAAAATTACAACTAAGTTGTTAATCCTACGATTGCGGTTTCTTGGAAATGTATTCTATTGTTGTCCTTGTTGCGATCAACGCGGGTGCTCTTATGGGGCTTGAAGGATTAATGTAAGGTAAAGTAAACTTAATGAACAACAACTTTATAAATTACTAGTGACCCGCCCCGGCGTCGCACGGGTATAAAATATACATAGCCACATGCCAAAAAATTTTTAAAATCGATAGCCTATCACGATCCTTCATGTGGTCTACTTCTTATCTGTGCCAAATAACAAAAATTGCTCCAGTTGTTCGCGAGATTAAACCCTTCCAAATAATTTTTCACATTCTCCTATTAATCTTAGCGTATATATAAATAGGCTATCTAACACTGAAAGAATTTTTCAAATCGGACCAGTAGTTCCTGAGATTAGTGCGTTCAAGTTAGCCCTTTCAAATAATTTTCCCCGTTTTTTTCCACATTTTCCTCTATTTCTTCGCTTCTATTAATCTTAGCGTGATAAAATATAGCCTATAACCTTCCTCGATAAATGGGCTATCTAACACTGAAAGAATCATCAAAATCCGTTGGTTAGTTTTAAAGATTAAAGGGAACAAAGGGACATGAGGGAAAAAAGTGACTTCATTTTATAATAAGTATAGAAGCAATCAAAAATGTTTTTCTGTAAATTATATAACTTACCCATGTTTAACAAAGTTGGTCCAATATTCTGTGATCGTGTCGACAATAATTTGATCGTCATCATTTATCACCTTGTCATATGACAAATCAAACAGAAAGGCTAGTTCATCAGCATGAGCTGCTCCAGCTAAAGTTAAGTTGGATTCCTTTTTTACCATATTTCTTTCGCCGTCGTAGGAAAAAAAATACTGATACACATTTGCATCGTTTTTCAGAAATAATTCGACGCTTCTCTGAACAGGATAATTATAAATGAAATCTGAAATTAAATCTATGAGCTCCGTTTCCATGTCGCCGTTCGGTTCGTCCCCGATGTAAAAATGTCGGACGACATCAATCATCTCCTCGGATTCTTCCAAAGAAAATAAACCTTCCAATTGTTGCTCTATGTATTTAGGGTCTTCGAAGATACCCACTTTTTTACTTTCTATCATACGCTCTTTGCTAGTAAATCCGATCAGAATGGGCATATTTTTAGTTTTAACGTAACTCGCGTGCTCCGGATGCTCGTCCATAAAGTGATCGACCCCGTCGAATCTTTTTTCGACGCACATATAAAATTTTAAATTGAGTTCCGATGACGCTTTTATCACCAAATCCGTGCTAGAACTACTCAAAAACTCTATTTGTGCATTGATGTCGTCACTCACGAAACCTAAGTAGCTTGATAACTTTTTAAGAGCATCCTTATCGGGTAGGTCGAGTACATTCGGCCCTAGTACTGAACCGCTCTGCATTATGACTTTATTGAACATTGTCTCCCTACTTGACAATAAATGCGCTTCTACGCATTTGCTACCGGCGCTGTGTCCCGCCAATGTGATTTGGTTAGGGTCACCTCCAAACTCTTTTATATTTTCTTTGATCCATTTTATTGCTAAGTATTGATCCTTCAAGCCCTGATTACCGGGGACCTCTGGAATATCTAGACACATAAATCCGTATGGCCCGAGTCTATAGTTTACAGTTACTAAAATAATGTCGTGACTGACGAGGAACCTAGGTCCATACATGTAGCGGCCAGCATAACCTGTGTATAAATGTCCTCCATGGATCCAAATCATTACTGGCAGGGGAGTTTTACTTGTAGCTGTGGTAGGCACATAAATGTTTAGATGTAGACAATCCAGAGTGCCAGATATAGTGTTGTTTGTGTCCTCTACTAATTGCGGACACTTAGACGAGTCATCGTAGGCTTCGAATGTTTCATCAAATTTTGATATAGGTATGGCATTCTATAAAATAATATTAGATCTATGTTTCAATTCTGAAGAATAAGCTTCTATTTGCTTATTTTTTGGCTAGAAGTTGCTTCTCATAAGTAATTCAGTTTATAAAATTTATGTTGAGAGACAAACTCAACTGTAAATCAACTGACTCTTTTTGTTTATTTTTAGCTTTTAAAAATGATAAAAAGAAAGAACTTACCCCAAACACGTTGCTTTGGTTTACTTTAGCGTAGGGTACCCCTAAAAACATAGAATAATCGCCATCATTTGCATCTAGGCCTCTTATTAGGCCTGAACTTGTTTGTACCAAGGGATCCAATCTTAGTTTAGCTTTAACGATCACTATTAACAATGTCAGTAAATAAAGAAACTTCATCATTATGCGCTGCTTTGTTTATTTGTATACGCCTTGCATTGCAACACAAGGTATCCTCAACTGAGGTGAAATTTACATATTGTATCATCTTATAGGGGATTATTACTGAAGGATTCACAAACACTTGAAAAATAAAGATGATAAAAATTGATATAAGATTGTTATGCAAACATGCTATGTGTTGTGCTATTGTGTTTTTGGTAGGTATGTTTTTCCTGTTACGCGGACAACAGCCGCGCCCCCAGAAGCATGTACCTACCCGAATGCGGTGACGACACGTAACGTAATATTATATATGACAGAAAAAACGCCCTTAATCCTTCAATCGAAGCTTAAAAGATTAATAAAACATTTATAATGCAACTAGCTGTCTCGGCAAACGTTTCTTTGCCATAATATTGTATAAAGTATATCGCCCCTATTATTTTATTGAATTAGTGACTAAATAAGTAAGTCACCATGGCAACGTCCATCGCTATCCCGTGACCCGCGTCGCATAAACAATGGTCGCTCTTTATAGACAAATAATAATTTGCAATAAAATAAAATTGCGACTATAATTTGCGATCTAAGCTATCCTATCTCTCAAGTTGGAAAAAAAGCACACATTTAAAAAAAAACATTAAAATCAGTTAAGTAGTTCAGGAATCCATCGCGGACAAACATCGTGACAGGAGATTTATATATATTAAGATGTGATCCAGACTCGCAACTAATGTAATGATGTCTAATATTAATTATTAGGTATTCAATTTCTTCATGTCTAAATAGTGTCTAAAATATAATTTATTCTGATGGGACTGATCTAATTCACGAGGCAAGTTACAAGACTACTACGAATAATAAAAAACTAAGGAAGAGTAACTCCGTCAAAAAACATGCTCCAAAATACTTGTGAAAAAAGTATACCTTAGGTTCACTTTTCATACATTTGCAATATTTAGGTTACCTTGAGCGGTATAAAGGCTGACGTTACATGACAGTTCGAATGGAACCAAATTTAAAACTGTATTAGTATGGGAGTTACGTTTCCTGGTTTTATTATTCGTAGCAAGACTATTATTAAAACTTAATAACAAAAAACAATAATCGTGTAAAACTTTGTGACTAATCTCTTAGTATGGAATATCACTACATCTACGATTATGTATTTTTTTAGTGTCGTTTTAGGTAGGGTTGTAACTTGTAATCAAACATTATGTTGTATTGTATGTGTTTTATTTATATTCTAACCTATTTTATTAGTGCAGTCGCCAGAGGTTTTAACCTCCGAAATTTGTAATAGTGAATGGATTTTTGTTTTTGAGGTGTCATTTTCTTTTTTACACTATAACTTGCAAAGTTTACCAAAAAAATTTTTGTGCTTTTAATTTTTTAGTTACTTAGTTAAAAATTTATATTTTACCATATATAACCTCTCCAGAAAATAAATTTTTTTCTTGTTCCTGTTATTTAATGACTCTTATCCGATTGTTTACGTTGAAAATTAACCAAATACACAATTATTAAAAAAGAAAGTTTGCTTTGCTAAGCTAAATACAACTATAAGGTTTTTGCAAAGTTTTTAGAAATTAACGCTCGTAGTAACCAAGATAAAAGGGTTTGGGTGGATTTAAGGGTTGTAACGTAAAGTGTGTTAAACTTACTTGTTGTGCGTATTTAATTTTTAGAGAAATGATAACTTTTAAGTATTTAAAAACCTTTAAATATCTCCAAAAATGTGTAAAATAGACCGAAAATATTTTTCTATATTTTTTGAAAATTTATTTAAGTGAGAGCTAAAATATTAAATGCATCGACAAATGAAAGACTTTTTCTAGTCTTTGAAATATATTTAAACTTCCTACCTAAAGCCAGAAAAAAAATGGGTGCTACAAATCTCACGTACATACTAAAGACGCATGCTGCGACCTATGTTTGGTAAATGCTTATCTGAATACAAAAAATATCAGTTTTTAACCTAATTTGTATTTTTTTCCTTTAAGTATGTTTTAGAAAATATAATTAGTGAAAAAAAATAATTAATTTTATTCTGTAAAAACCTAACCAAAAGAAATAAAATACAGATTTTCTTCGAAATATCCGTGAAAAGTTTATGCTACACTTTCAGAAAACTTAATAAAGTAAGAGCTAAAAGGTTATACACATTAAGAAAAACAAGGCTTTGTTAAGCCTAAAAAGTAATTTTTAACTTCCTATTTAAAACCAAAGAAAAATAGGAACGCCATTTACTTAGCGAGGCACACAACAAGCACATTTGGAGGTATGCCCATCTACATACAAAAATATTAATTTTAAGTCTAAATTATATATTTTTTCAACTTATTTTCTTTCTTTGGAATATAAGCAACGATACAAATCAAAAAACTAATAATATATTTTATTATTTTGCTATATATTCAAAAGGAAGAAATATGCAAATTTTCTTCAAAATTTTACAGTTTATGAGTTTACTTGGAGTGGAAGAGAATAATTTAAAAATCAAAAGCACAACTTTTCAATAGGTAAACTTTATTATTTATGTTATCAGCTACATATTCCTTTTTTCTTTTCAATTTTCATCCACTATTGCAAAAATCTACATATTCCTTTTTTTCTTTTCAATTTTCATCCACTATTGCAAAAATCGGAGGTTTGCACGATTTTTACGCTCTGAGAACTGCACTATATAGTGATAACTGAAAACATTATCTACTGACCATACTGGGGTATTCGTAGTCGAAGCATCTAAGAGTTCTTTATCTGCAAGATTAAAGATAACATGTATGTCATAACTCATAAGGCATTATCGTTTGTTGTTTAGATTATTGTGTGACGAAATTATCTGATGGCGTCTGCCGTATGGTAACTAAATTATTGTACAAAATACTGTAAATCCAGAAGATTTACCGATTACTTGATTTGTCCTTACTTCGTGGTCCTCTGACCATTCGTAGTTTTTTAGTTCCCGGAATTAATAGTATCGAAATGAGAAGCGCTTGTTGTTGGAAACTTTTCAGAATACGCTTTCAAGTAAAGGTCCCAAAATGCCATTCTTGAGTGATATGGTCGCTTGTGCATTTTCCCAGAGGTGTTAATATTCAGAGCATATAGATCGTTACTGACTGGTAGCCATTTAACAAGAAGATGATCGGTTACATATTTTGGTGTTGGGTCACTGAAAAACGAAAAACGTATTTTAAAGTATGATGTAACGCCGACTGCAACTGAACTGCAATCCGACTGCGCGTTTGGTTTGCAGTTCTATTGCGGTCGTATTACAGTCGTGTCAACTGCATTAAACTGCACTTGAACTGCAATTTGGATTGCAGTTGAAATGCGGTCCGTCTGTGTAGATCCTTAGGGTCTATACAGACGAACTGCAATCCAACCGCAAATTACAGTTCAAGTGCAGTTTAAATGCAGTTGACACGACTGCAATAGAACTGCAAACCATTATCAACTGCATTTAAACTGCACTTGAACTGCAATTTTGCGGTTGGATTGCAGTTGAAGTGCGGTCCGTCTGTATATACCCTTAAGGTTGAATTTGCTATCTTCGTCTTAATATGCATACGTGTCTACGCCACTATGAGGTAGTTAACTTAGCGCGGTTTAACATGGTTTCCCCAGTAGGCCTACTCCACGGGTCAGTTGTGATCCTGTTTAATGTAAAACTATTGCAAAATAACGGAAATTTTTAAAGATTGGAAAAGATAAAAGCGATGTACTTATTTATCATGTAAATTAAAAAAAAAGCGGTGAAGTTCATTCCCCTGATTCGTTATTTTTCTTCTTCTTGTTCTTCTTGCTCAGCTGCTTACTTGCTGGCAGCTCAAGCCGGGGGTACATCTGCATTTTACAGGAGGGGTAAAACAGCAGTTTTCAAAATGTTTGAAAAACAAGATTTAATTCAATGTGCTGAAGTTTTTAAAAACTCAACTCAACAAGAAGTTATCACCAACGGCATCCGCTTTCTTCTTTCTATGTACGGGGCTCCTAAAAAAACTACCTGTTTAGATAAGCATCGATATGCATGTTTCGTCCATCATCAGGTCACCAGTTTTATATGAACATGGTACCAAATTCGAGTCAAACCCTATACAACACAAAAATAATTTTGAAAATCTGACCACAAACGGCTGAGTAATCGTTGAACATACATAAAAAAAATACATACAGCCGAACGTAATACGTACCTCCTCCTTTTTGGGAGTCGGCAAAAATAAATTGGGATAAAGTAAAAACGCTCTTATGTCAAAGTGACAGGATCGTTTCCGGTCTATAATCGGATATCGGTAGCGTGTAAGGTCAAAACCCACTTGTAGTAGTTGTTAAACACTTTGATAAGGGTTTATAAGTTTTTTAATTAACGACTAAAAAGATACTGTATGTTGACACTCAAAAACTTCTTTTTTGTATGTAGAATTTTTCAGTTACGATTAGCTAGGCCATAGACGTTAATACGTCTAATTATAATTAACATACTTTAAGGACGCCTTCACATTACGGTGCGTCCATATTTGTATCATTTGCGCGTTCAGATCTCCGTGGCGATCATCGCGCCGTATCAAGTATGCTTATCATCAAGATCATTCTGCCGATTATGCGCGTATTTCATACTGTAACACGTAGGATACGTGGTTAATAGCGATCGGGGCGTATCATGATACGCGTATCATTTTGACACGCTTCGATGATACGTGCCGGAGATCTGATCAGAGATCTAAACGCGCAAATGATACAAATGTGGACGAGCCCTTACGTTGCCAGTAGTGCGGCAGCCGCGCGACTCTTCTATACAAAAGAGAGTCACGCACTTCTGGCGACGTAATGTAAAGGCATCCTTAGGATATCAAATTTAACCCCGGAGGGGAGGTTTCCATAGAAGAGGCGCATTTCAATTTATACACGGTAGATTAAGTATGTTTTTGGGAGTGTTTTGCATGTCCTTAGACCTTAATTTGGGATTTCAAAATAAGAACATCTGTGGCCATTCTTATAATGAGCAGAAATTACTACTTCCATAGAGTTTTCTTAGAAGGTGGTGCCTCGTTAACTTCTGCGTGTTTGAATCAGTTTCTATCATTACAGTTCAAGGATACATTATATTTGAACTCTAGACCAGCCTTTTCCAAAGTGGGCGAAGGGCTGAAGGTCTGAAGGGGGGCGGTGTGGGACCCAGAAAAAAATGGGAGTGTTTTGTAGAGGCTTGGGGGGTGATTTATTTCATCAGGATGCATTATAAATTGAAACAAAGGGGGCGCTAAAATATAATTTGTTCTTAAAGTGGGCGGTAGACAAAATTAATAGTTTGGGATCCTCTGCTCTAGACCAATATTCATTTGGGCTTCCACTGGTTCGCTCTGAGATTTTTCTCGTTTAGTATGTAGAAGAGCTCCCAGAATGCTATCCGATCGTGGTAGGGCCTGCTGCTCAGCGTCAGGTTGTAGTCGATGTTCATGTAGGGTATGGTGTCCTTCGTTATTGGTCTCCATTTCAATGGTATGCCACCTTCGTCTGGTGTTGGTTCTCTGAAAATATTATGTTGTTTACTTTAATGAAACGTGCTAATAATAAATACGCAGGGACAGCCGATTTTTGCCACCATAAAACCGCCCTAGATTGTATTGCGGAACTCAAAGTTTGAGTCTAAAGAACCCATTGAGCGCGAAAGGACAGACACGCATAGAGTCTTACGCATTCATAATTTTCAACATTTTTCCATTTCGTCACTTACCCGAATTTTGCGAAGTTCGTCCATAATTTTGTAAAATTGTCAACGACGACTTGATCCTCTGGGGTGGGTACGCTCTTGTTCAAATCTGAAGTGAAGAGGTAAGCCAGCTCGTCGGCGTGAGTTGCACCCGCCTCTGTTATTGAATACCAATTTTTCAGCCAGTTCCTTTGGCCGCTATATGAAAACAAGTATTGGTATATCGTCGCTCCCCTTCTGTGGAGCTTCTTTATACTCCTCTGCACTGGTTGCAGAAAATCCAGATCCGATAAAAAGTCCAGTATTATATCTACTGTGGACTCACTGACTTCCTTATCTCCGAGATAAAAGTGACGTACTAGCTCCTCCATCTCGTCCAGTCTGGGACCCAAGTCGAATACGATGTTCAAATTCTCCCTGAATACATCGGGGCTTAGGAACCTTCGTCTGAATCGGTCCATGTAGTATCCGAAGAGCCACTCGTTATTGTTGAACCCGGCGACGATTCTCAACCCCTCCAAATTAGGCTCAGAAATTTCGGGATGCTCTGAAACGAACCGAAATACATTCGGAAACTCCTTCTCCGCGCACACTCCGAAAAAGTCTATGGACCGCGTCGCGTCTATTACCGACTTCGTATCAGACTTTGCGAGGAACTGCAACGCTTTGTGAGTAAAATTTGTATTAAAACCCAGCTCTTTGGCTATTCTTATGGGTAAATTGTAGTCTGCGGGCTTAAAGGCTTGAGGATACAGCGCGGAGCTGCTCTGTAAAATTACCTGGTCGAACATTAGGGGCTGCTTCGATAGCAAATGGAATTCCGCCGCCTGCGCACCCGCGCTGTGAGCCAGAACCGTCAAATTGTTTTCGTCGCCTCCAAACGCAGCGATGTTCTTTTTTATCCACCTCAAAGCTTCGTACTGGTCTTTGAGCCCCTGATTTCCTGGTACCTCCGGCGTGTCTAGGCAAAAGAATCCGTAGGGACCTATTCGGTAGTTGAATGTAATCACTATCAGACCGTGTCTAACCAAGAATTTGGGTCCGTATAAGCGGCGAGCGCTGTTCCCGTTTCTGAAGTAACCGCCGAAGAAATGTACCAGCACGGCTAAGGGTTTCTTCGAGGCCTGGTTCGGCACGTAGATATTTAAACGTAGACAATCGAGTGACCCAAAGTTTTCTTTGCTGAACTCGTCTATTTGGGGACATACTATTGAATCGTCGTTCGCTTCGTATGTTGTCTCGAATTTGGGTTGGGTAAGGGACGCCTAAAAATAACAGATAAAAAATATGAGTATCTAAGAATAAAATATAATAGAAAATTAGATTATAAGCGTTAGAAAGTGCAACTGAAACTTACCCCAAATGGATTGGTTAGATTGACTCTAGCGTATGGTATTCCAAGATACATGACGTAGTCTCCATCTGTAGCTTTCAGACCTGCGATAGGTCCCACTTTCGTCTGCACCACATATTGCGAACCGTGCGAACATTGTACACATATTAACACTATTATAAATGTCACATACATTGTGAGATGTTCAAAAACAACTGAATAGAAAATCCTTAGACAAAATGCGTGTGATAACCCGTAGAGACGCGCGCGAAAATAAACTATAGTTTATTTAAGGGAACATATACACTTGCTTATAATGTAATGTTTAATTCAGCAGCTTGGATGGCCAAGTTACTGTTTTTTTTTTCTGTTAAGTAGTTTTTCAAATCAGACAGAGATAGCGATACGTATAAGTGTATGCGTGGTATAGTTCTTTCTGAAACCTCTTAGGTTGTTGATAATAGCAATTATAAATACAGTAACAATAATGTTTTGAATAATCTCTAGTTATCCAGTTTTAAATAATGTGAATGCAATTTGCAAAACATAGATTTTGCAAGTCTCAATCTTAAAAATAATTGAATACATGTTTAGTTGTAAATGAGTCTAATTTTAATTTATTATTGTCAATAGTACTGTACGATGTATAAGATATTTAAAAACTAGTAATCGCGACGATGTCAAAGGTCCCAAACTTGGACCATGATACAGTTATATTATTTTGATTTGCTGACAAATTAATATAACTATGCCTAAAGAAAATGTACCTACTGTATATTAAGTAGATCTAAAATGTGGAAAATTTGCGATCACCACTAGCTTTGCCTGAAATTATATAGCAACAATGTGACAATAAATTTTACGTAAGAAGTAGATATACTTTATAAACTTTAAATAGAGTTAGGAGTAGTCTCAAATATGTAAACCAAAACGTTCGTCCAAAAATTTATGATAAAAAATGACTGCTTTGATGTACCTACTATCATTACTATGACTGCTACGTATCTCTAGATATTGAGGTATACCGTATAACCCTCCTTCTGGCGCAGTCTGTGTAATATCTCGATCGTGAGAATCACAGACACAATAGATGTTCAATAGTTATGCGGCAGCCGGGTGCCGCTTGGGGATTGAAGGCTAATTGAACCTTCTTTTGTTCCAGTGATGTCGAAATTCGCTGTTCGCGTGGACGCCGCCGTGTCTGCCCTCGGCGGCGGTACCGGTGCTGGCCTCGACGAGAACGACTTCATCGACGCCTCCCGTCTGGTGTATGACGCCGTGCGCGAGATCAGACGCGCTGTGCTCATGAATAGGGTAAGTGGTAGACTGGAAACTAGCTAGGACTAACGTCACTGCCCAACACACCGTAACCTTGGGCCGTACAACGAAACCATTTTGAGACTAAAACAATCGAACGAGAATGCCGCATCCTACTCTAACAAACGTGAAATGACGTTGTTAGAGTAGGACGCGGCATTCTCGTTCGATTGTTTGAGTCTCAAAACGGTTTCGTAGTAGGCTTCCTTGTTTCTTCATAAGGCAGAATCTTGGTTCAAAACACTCTGATATTGGCGACACACAAAGAAGCCATTTATAAAAAAGAAGAAGAACGTTACTGCCAAAATTGCATTAGATGACATGAGGTTTTAATCAGGCTTGCGTTCTGATGTGGCATAGAAATATCCCATCAGGAAGTAAAAAAGAAGCAGTAGATCGATTTTGTTAAATATTTAATTTTGGTCAAAAACACTAATGGTCAAATTAGCCATGTTGATAGGATCACGACTGGGACGAAACATGTTGGATTAATTCGGAAAACCGAAGTCCGAGGAATATATCTCCAGCAAACTAATATTCTGATGAGTTATTTGAAAATTTCATCAGGATTTTACAAATCGATTACAAAAGACTAGTTTTTCCAAAAAGTTCGTGTAGGTACCCAAATAAAGTATAAATTGTTTCCAAATTTAACGAATATTGATGATGATAAAACTAATGTATAGGACGAAGAAGAGTTAGACCCTGAGGATGTTGAGTTGGACGAGCACTACACACTGGAGACACGTAGCAAATGTAAGGGAACATGATGTCTCCGTCGCACGTTAATGTTGACATTGTGTCCGTTAGATGGTGGATATGACCGTTTAGTGGATGGAGGAGGATGATCCTGAAGCAGAAACTCATTTGTGCCATGGTTTCTAAGTTCTTTTGACAGAAGTTGTTTCATTCAATAGTGCATTTCATTGGCTAACTTAAAACGCGCAACCAATCAACAACGCTGTTGAACGGATATAATTTTGAAAGGAAAACTTAGAAACCAGGCTTTCAGACAGTTCTGGCTTGTTTGGAATCTATAAGAGCCTGGCAAACAGTGATGCCGGGCTGCTTGCTCTCTGCTATCAGCCAAGTAACATCCAAGATATCGTCGCGAGGCGAAGGCTCCAAATGTCTTGTTCTCCTCCAGCCATTAAACGGTCTGCCTCAGCATGGTCAATCATCAGTTTTCAGCAACATTCGGCATGACTTACTAGGTGGAGACTAAGAACATCACTACTTCATTTTGCCGTGACTAAACTTGTTTATGTAGACGATCAGAAAAATATTAAAGATATCTTGATTGTTTTTTATTTTTTATTTTGGGTAGTTTGTGTTTTTACGTGATGTGAGTTGTGACATTTTGATTCATTTTGCAGACTGATATTGGTTGCTTAATTAATTTGGTACATCAGTGATCATTTTGTTTATTGTTACTTTTGTATGCAAGGAAAAAATTATTTGACCCAGCCGCAAGGAATGACATTGTAATCTAAATGCTTCTCTTCACATTGATTGACCCATGATGGTTAACCCATGGATTGTTACCATGATTGTAAAGTTTATTTACAAAATGTGGAAAAGCCACATAACGTTGAAGTTGCTGATTGGGTCACATAATTTTCTTGCTCCACTACACGCCAAACACCGGCAACCATTGTCCACTGTTGTCATCGCATGTTAAATGTTTGCATGTTTGGTTTTAACTCAATAACAGACCAGCGACGATCTGGACACGGATACGGAGTTCGAGCCGGTTGAAGACATGACCATGGAGACGAGGAGCCGATGTGAGTATCAGAATTTGGAACCCAAAGTTTATCTGTTTTATTATGTACAAACACAGGAAGTATGTACAGGAAGGTACCAATGAAATATACTTTGTAAAACTACTTGGTCCTATAACTGTGACTAGAATCTTAAAAAAATTACAAAATACTACGAAGAGTGGTCCCACCGCTGCCACCAAATTTTTATGTATGTAACGTCTTTTTTCTCGTAACTTAAACGAATCGCTTATGTTGTAGCGAGCGCACATACTGGGGAGCATGGCGTCGACGAGTATCCTGATATCAGCGGTATCACTAATGCTAGGGTAAGTCTTTTTTATTTCAAGTTACCCTATCAACCCCCATAAGGACACCGGCGACCGCGACAACAATATATTTCCCAGAATCCGCTATCGAAGGATTAAATGCTTAAACCACTGAAGCGATTGGAGTCAAATTTGGTACAGAGATAATCTGAATCCCATTAATCCAGTAAAAATGTATGGTTCGGACTACGTGACAGTAGAGGCGCTCGGCAACGAAACTGCAGGCAACAACAAGAAATAAATACTACTTTGATACTTAAGCCTTCATTGGCGTTTTGGGTATATGAGCAGTGGCCACAAAAAGGAAGACCTTCCTACCGAAGTGGTTGGCCGATGCCCACTTAGAAATTTCGATATCGCGCTTTATGATTGTGGATTGTTTGGTCCGCTACATCATTTTTCTATTATAGGAAGCCATGCGCAAGATGACGGAGGAGGACAAGCGCAAGATCCTGCAGCAGGTGGAGCTGTTCAGGCGGGAGAAGATGACGTTTGATAATGAGGTGGCGAAGTGGGACGACGCCGGCAACGACATAATCATGCTCGCCAAACACATGTGCATGATCATGCTCGAGATGACAGACTTCACCAGGTAGGAGCTTTGCTTGTGTTCTGTGGATGTATGTCATGGAATCTCAGCAGTTATAATGATGCTGGTTTCTGTAGACGTATATCACAGAGCTTATAACGATTATTTATTATAGTTAATCCTATACGTGACATAAGACTAAATAAAATAAACCCTAATAGAATATCAGCTACATTCTACACTTTGAATACTTATATGTTCAGACTGAAGATGTTGCACAATTTTTTCTCTTTGTCGGTCAAACAACTTTAACAACGTAATATCATACGAGGATAATTAATTCATTATCACTGTAAATAGTAGATATTTTACATAGTGAGAGTATAATAATATATACTTATTATTAATATCCATACTAATATTATAAATGCGAAAGTGTGTCTGTCTGTCTGTCTGTTTCACACCTCGCTGACCTCTTCACGCTCGAACCGCTGAACCGATTATGCTGAAATTTGGCATGGAGGTTCTTTAAGTCCCGAGAAAGGACATAGGATATATGTAATTGATTGTACTGACGGTTCTTGGTGGAAATTCATGTTGAACACTAATAAAACACACTTTTTCTTGCACTTTATCCACTATATTAAGATATTATTATTACTTTTTAACAAATTACACGACCGGTTTCGAAATTATTCATCATCAGGTGTAAGTTTAACGTCGGTAGTTTTAGATAATTTTTTTCGGTCGGTAGTTTTAGATAGTTTTAGAAAATTATCTAAAACTACCGACGTTAAACTTACACCTGATGATGAATAATTTCGAAACCGGTCGTGTAATTTGTTAAAAAGTAATAATAATATCTTAATATAGTGGATAAAGTGCAAGAAAAAGTGTGTTTTATTAGTGGACATAGGATAGTTTTTATCCGGGAAAAATGTACGGTTCCCGCGCGATAAACGAATTTTGGCGCAACGAAGTTGCGGGCATCATCTAGTTGTTTATAATGTTTAGTAACTATACAAAAGTAGTTTTGAATAAAACCTTCTTTCTTGCGTTACAGAGGCCGCGGACCGCTCAAAACCACAATGGATGTTATCAACGCTGCTAAAAAGATTTCCGAAGCCGGCACCAAACTCGACAAGCTCACCAGGGAGATCGCCGAACAGGTCAATATCCATACTAATATTATAAATATGAAAGTGTGTCTGTCTGTCTTTCTGTCTATCTGTTACCTCTGAACCGATAAACCGATTTTAGCTAAAATGATGAAAGCCTTAGTGTCTAAAGGCCTAAACACACTAGGCTGAATTACGCCGGCGTAATTTCCGTGGCCGAAATTACGTTCAGCCGCTTACGTCTGATGCGACACACTATAAATTACGCGAAGAGCCGAAATTTCGCGGCGTAATTTCCGTTGCCGAACGCGCGCGTAAGTGAGTATTTAAAATTCTCAGATGTAATGTGTGCGTTAACGCTTTGGAGATAAGGTTGGATTTGCTATGTTCGGTTTTGATAATTCCGTCGCGTATAGTGTGTTGCTATACAAAACATTACCGCCGAATCGCTGCCGAACTTTACGCTCGACTTGGCTCGACGGAAATTCGGCTCACGACGGAATTTCGGCATAGTGTGTCGTCTGTCGCGTTCCGCCCATATTTTGTATGGATTTGAAACGCGGCGTAAAGCTGCGCGTGCACTGGATCGGAATCGGAGCGTACGCATCGTACGGATTTGTTGCTTTGTATTGATTTGTATGGTACTGCGTGCACTGGATCGGCATTTCTGCGCCTGAGACCGGAATTTATGCCGATGACGTCATCCGCAGCTGCGTCTATCGGTCAATTTATATATTTAGTGCAGAGTCAAAGCGCATCGAAACAAAGTATCAAAACTGAACATAGCAAATCCAACCTTAACCTCAAAGTGTTAACGCACACATTTCATATATATACATTAATAACTAAATTGCCGATGCGGAATCTGAATGCAATGGACGCAAACCATCGGCATTCCTTAAATGACGACGCTCCGTCCGCTCCGTACGCTCCGATTCCGATCCAGTAGACGCACAGCTTTAATGCGGCGGAATTTACGTCGGCGTAATTCAGCCTAGTGTGTTTAGACCCTTGCTGTCGCTGACTTCTGGGAAATAAAACATTGTGGTTTGTGGATAAATATGATTTAAAATATGAAGACTTTTTACTCTGATAACCAAGAAGCGGTTCGTTATTATCGTGAAAGGTTAATCTACTCTCTAACGAGTAGTAACTCTAGTCTCTAACGATAAACACTTATTTATAAACATTTTATTTATGAAATATTATGTATGTTACAGGCTAATAACAATGATAATCTTAGAACTAGCAAGTAACTTTTTACAGTAATGATAAACGGCCTGAGCGGGAGATATTTTTTTTTACTTCTCGACGCCATTAATAAAACCTTAACATTTGTCGTTGCAGTGCCCCGAGTCGTCGACCAAGCAGGATCTGCTGGCGTACCTGCAGCGCATAGCGCTGTACTGCCACCAGATACAGATCACCAGCAAGGTGAAGGCCGACGTACAGAACATCTCCGGCGAACTCATCGTAAGCGGGGTGAGTGCGATATGTCCATTTTTAGCTTTAATGTTATGGGTGTGTTCCGAAATATCACCCAGTATACCGGAGGCCTACTACGAAATCGTTTTGAGACTCAAACATTCGAACGAGAATGCTGCGTCCTGCTCTAGCAACGTCATTTCACGTTTGTTAGAGTAGGACGCGGCATTCTCGTTCGATTGTTTGAGTCTCAAAACGGTTTCGTGGTACGGCCCCTGGCTAGGGCTCGTGACGTCATATTGTATCTGACGCCATATTGTTCTTATGAGAAGTGTAAAGTATTTGTAATGTATGTTATATTTTTGCAATATGACATCCGAGAAAAATCTGGATGTCATGAGCATTCTACAGACAGATAGTGAGAGGGCCATGGTCAGTATTGTGTTTACATTCATGAACTTACTCTAAAACTGCACTGCACAGTTCGATTGTCGTGAAACAACGATTACATTGTTTTTGGCAAGTGAGGTAAACGAAGGCTTAGCTAAGGTATGGTTCTTAAGGCTGTGTTTCCACTAATGACTGAAGCGGAGCGGAGCGGAGCGGAGCGGAGCCGGAATTGACCAATCGTGCTATTCCAGCGGAAGGACAGCAAGCGGAGCGAAGATTTAGAGCACGGTGATTGGTCAATACGGCACCGCTAAGCTCCGCTCCGCTTCAGTGGAAACGCAGACTAAAAACCAAGTATGTAATTAAAAACAATGTAACTCGCAACGTCGCAACGCTAAAGATGTAGAGCGGCAAAGTTTATCAAAATTTGTTTAATTATTGTAGACATTCGAATACTTTATAAATATATGTAATTCTACCATTACTAATACGCCATTCTTTAATTTCCAGTTGGACAGCGCCACATCACTCATCCAAGCGGCTAAGAATCTAATGAACGCTGTCGTCCTCACTGTAAAGGCCTCCTACGTCGCCTCCACTAAATACACACGACAGGGCACAATCGCTGTAAGTATTTACAGTGTAAACAAGCTATTAACTTGGCAGTCCTCGTTTTTCGCTAGCCACCGAAGTAGGTAGAGCTATTTGGAATGGATATTCGATGCGCGATTGCCTCTTGCTGCTCGCTGCATAGTGCGCTCTTGTTCACACCTAAGAGCCAGTCCCGGGGCGCGTTGCGTCGACGCAGCGCTGCTGTTTGACGCGTAGCCGGCCACACAGGCGCTGCGTCATCGCAGCGTTATTACGAAGCAGTCTTAAGGCTCCATTCCACCGCGACGCACGGAGAGACTACGCACGTGCGTCAAGATTCGCTATGTAAGAAAATATATGTGACTGTGCCCACGGACACCGCTACGCGCGAATTGAGCCACGTAGCTTGCTCGGATATGGTGCCCACGTAGCTCAACGCTGGCCACCACAGAAATAGATCAAGATAGAAGCCGCATGTCGCTCCCTTTGTATGAAAACGAGCGTGTCACTTTTTACACACGCGCGTGCGTGCATACACATGCGGTATCTAATCTTGATATATAAAGTCTGTGGTAACGTGTTTGTATAGCGTGTGCGGCAGTGGAAACGTTGACCCACGTAGTCTCCGTGTACGTACACAGCGTGTGCCGCGGTGGAATGGAGCCTTTACGTGAACACCCCGTCCCGCTTCGTCTCGAAGGCTGCTGTCCGTCATGTGTGCGTTGCGACGACGCAGCGCGCCGTGTAAACATCAAAGCAACGGCAGCGCTACGTCGACGCAACGCTGACGCAACGCGCCGTGTCCACTGGCTCTAAAGGTAGCGTCACGAGAGTGTAACGCACCGTTTTTGACCCTTTCTGCTCCACTGGAATTACATTTTTTGGAATTCGGGGGATATCCATATTATTCTATCGTATGACGGGTGGGTACATAAAATAGCTCTGCCTTCTGCTAATCACATTCGGGGTGAAAAAACGACGATTACCAAAATGTTCGCTTGGTTTTACTGTTCGAGTGTTGGTTTCCGAGTGGGTATTTAGATGCTAAAATGCTACGGTTTGAAATCATGAAAATTAAGGGGATATCTTTTGTTAAGGGACGGATAGCTTATTCTCAAGTTTTCCCAAGTTTTATTACTTGAGTTAAAATTAAGAGCTACGTTAATCATTTTTCGTATGGTCATTCATAGTGAATTTTAAAGTAAAAATATGATAAAACTTTTGACTTGTGAATAATCTATCCGACACTGCCATGCGTTATTCCTCAATGATTTTATTGATTGTAATGCTTCATCAGTACGGTGATACTGACGAGAATGCTCGAAACGCTAACAAAAATGGTAACCAATTTAAACTAAATAAAAATATACGCTACGTATTATTGAAATGGTAGAATAGACTGATATAACAACGAAATATAAACAAGTGTGCGTGAATGCGAGCGCATTTGTGTGCGTGTACGTATAGAGTGCGTGCGTGTTGCGGTCGTGAGTGCGTGCATGTGTGTGTATTGCTTGTGTGAGCGTACTCATATTAATAAATCTATCTCTCTCTTACTAATAAAATATTTATGCAGCGTATAACTATTCAAGGTAGGCTGTGTTTGTCTTTAATGTCACGTTTTCATATGCCAGACAAAAAGATGCAGGCCTTTTATAGTTCGCTGCCTAAATATTTTTATCATTAAATGGTTAAAACAATATACGTAGTTAATATAAGTAGTATTGTAAGTGGCATGGCCAAATATGCTCATATGCGATACGAATATAACCTTAATGCTAAGTATATATAAGAGCTAAGTTAGTTGTAGCGCTTACTTATACTCCAATGCTTTATTCCGCTGCCCTGGCAGAATAACTACGTAAGTATAACGCTTTATCAATATATTATGTTCTTAATAAAGACGCTTATATAATAATAATATCGATTTCAGCAAAAGACTGAAGCATAACGTAAGTTAAATAAACCTGCATAGGCAGTAGACATAACTAGTGCCAATAAAGCATGTCTTAATCATTACACTTTAAACATACCACTTTTGCTTGCTTTCGTTATGAGCATGTTCCATTTCTTGTACATAGTTTTACATACTATAAAACTATGATAGTGGTATTTATAAGTTTAGTAAAATATACAGATACCCACTAAAGTAAAATGGCATACAAATAATCTGAAATAACTAATTTATTACATAAGATCTTGTAACAATTTAAAGGAATATCTTAATTTACTAAGTGTTTGTTTAATACGTACAGAAAATGTTAATGAAAAAATAATAATATGCCACACGCAACTACGTCATAATATGCCATGCCATACAGTTTAATCATTTCTTGTAAACAGTCACCAATAGTGGTGTGGCGCATGAAGGCCCCGGAGAAAAAGCCGCTGATACGGCCGGAGCGGCCCGAGGAGGTCCGCGCGAAGGTGCGCCGCGGCAGCCAGAAGAAGCAGCCGAGCCCCGTGCACGCGCTCGCCGAGTTCCAGAACCCGGCAGACGCCGTCTAGGTACTGTATGACGCTGTATGCCATACGATACACCGTATGCCACACGCCACACCGTATCCGCGAAGGTGCGCCGCGGCATCCAGAAGAAGCAGCCGAGCCCCGAGCACGCGCTCGCCGAGTTCCAGAACCCGGCAGACGCCGTCTAGGTACTGTATGACGCTGTATGCCACACGATACACCGTATGCCACACGCCACACCGTATCCGCGAAGGTGCGCCGCGGCAGCCAGAAGAAGCAGCCGTGCCCTGTGCACGCGCTCGCCGAGTTCCAGAACCCGGCAGACGCCGTCTAGGTACTGTATGACGCTGTATGCCACACGATACACCGTATGCCACACGCCACACCGTATCAGCGAAGGTGCGCCGCGGCAGCCAGAAGAAGCAGCCGAGCCCCGTGCATGCGCTCGCCGAGTTCCAGAACCCGCCGTCTAGGTACTGTATGACGCTGTATGCCACACGATACACCGTATGCCATACGCTTTACCGTGTATCCCACAAATAGTGACCACATAATATGCCCGATTCCCTAACAACAATCAAGTTCAAGTACCATATTCTATTACAACATACGCCACACGTTTAACTACACTATATGCCATACACAATCACTAAAAATGGCTCGTACTCTACAGCTATTTCTGCTATGTATAGCATAATATCGTGCAATGGCATTGTACACAATGGTGTAAAATGGCACGATATTATGCCAATAGTTATATGCCAGATTATTAAATTTTGCGAATTATTTGTGCTAAATGCGATTTAAAATTACAATCCTTTTACAATAATTTTCTTTTTTTTTTCAGATAACTAACGGACGGCGCGGTGAAACATATTTATTGATATTAGTCTTAATTCCTAAGTATTACGACGGCTCACTCTTATATTTTGGCTGCGTACACTCCCGGCAATGTGGATATTGTATGAAGTTTTTTCTCTCAAATTAGATATAAAATTAAAAAAGTCCCAGGCACTACAAAAAAAAACATATTGCTCAATCCACTTGTGCCAGATTGGGTTAATTAATAGTTAAATATCATGCTATCACTTAAGTCGACTTTTCGATTCTTGCCGCAAACGACCGCGACCGACAAAAATTAAAACCGTTATAAAGTATCATTTTATTCGATTTTTGTCGAATGCGTCCGCTTGCGGCAAAACTCGGAAAGTCACCTTTACATTTATCAAAGAGAGGTCGCTTGTGGTCTAAGTAAAATTTTCGGTATTACTTCTCAGTATTATTTCTTGCATTTAATATGTTCATTGCGTTTTAATATAGGAAACAACTTCATACAATGTCTTGTTAATCTTGCCATATAAAATATGTATAACCTTTATATCCGCCTATAGCGAAGTTCACATAGAAATTAGATGGCGCTGCTGCATATTATATGAAATAATTGTATTGCTCGAAAAATGTAGTTGCGGCGAACTTAAAATTTTGGGTGCATATTTTATTTTTAGCTCCAATGTAATAAGGTTGTTTGTATGTTTCCAAAATTCCAACAAGATTGAGTACAGTATAAAATGCTAGGTTTCGTAGACAACTCGTTTTTATATTACGGAAACGACAGATGGGAATGACCTGACACCGCCTGACAGATAATCGTGGACGTACTGTATTTAATGATTTAATTTAAAAAACTGATAATTCATCGGTTGAAGATCTTTTTTGTATACCATTTTATACTCGATACTATGTGTATCTTTGTTTTTAGCGACTTTTACATTCGTAATCAACTAAGATCGATGTATTTTCTATATAGACAATAGCTCTGTTTAACGACACGCTAGCGACTAGTATAACAATTTATTAAAGTATACCTACAGCTGATGGTAAACCTAATTTAATGGGACACTAATTATTTAATTGTAGTTTTTATTGCCTTCAAACACGACTATTTTTAGACTGTTCCTA
This sequence comes from Polyommatus icarus, assembly GCA_937595015.1. Classification (NCBI taxonomy): domain Eukaryota; kingdom Metazoa; phylum Arthropoda; class Insecta; order Lepidoptera; family Lycaenidae; genus Polyommatus; species Polyommatus icarus. Next base: position 11,364,824 of record OW569341.1, on the reverse strand, counting down.
TCATGACAGTTTTTAATGAGTAGACTCGCATTAAATAATCATAACTTATACGATACATACCTACTTCAAGATCCCCGTATATGGGGAGGCCGATCGAAAAAGATCGGCCTGGAGGCAGGCTATTTGACGGGAAAACGGCATAATATCGTATCGGCCCGTTTCAGTCCGACACGATGCGATCGGCCTCTCCGTATATAATATATTAGGGCCCTTTACATAAGCGAACGCCATCTATCGAATTTTCTTAGTAGCAAAAACAAAAAACTTTCTTAGTAGGAAAAAAATCGAAAACAATTAAAAAGTAAATATTAATGGACTCGTAGAATATTTTCAGAGATTCTCTCTTAGGCATTTTTACAATGCATTTCTACCCCTTTTTATATTTATGACATTAGGTTATTTTATACAATTTTTAAATTTATAGCAAAAACAAATAATGTTACAAAAAGTAGGTTAGTACTTATTTAAAATGATACAATAATAATTATATCTTTTGAGTGATTGCAAGAAGTTAGCAACCGTGCATAAGAAGAGAAAAAAGCAATGAATTTTGGCCTAAAAAAATGGTATAAAAAATGTATGAACGTATAAAAAAAGGCGGACGGAGTCCCACCATACACAAAACTGTGTCGTTCAGAGTCGGCCAGCTGACTGTTTGTACACGGTCCGCACGCACACATTCTTGCGCGCTAGTCCATACCATTTGACAGGCGTCAGAATGTGTGCGTGGCCGACTCCGAAGAAAAGTGAAGACACAGTTTTGTATATGACAAGACTCCGTCCGTCTTTTTTTTTACATTCATGAAAAAATGACATGATTTTAATTTTTACAAAGCTACTTATTTCAAGTGACATAAGACATCATAACTTGACTGAACAGCACTGACCTCTATTAGAGGTCAGTGCTGAACAGACATTGATCCTCCGAAGTGACTATATTTTTGTTATATTATATTATTAATATATTATGTATTAACATAATATAATATTATTGGCTTCGGTGATAATTTATAATATTTAAAAAATATTAACTTTTAAATAAATATCACGTTCGAAATGTTTTTAAAAGCAGCGTTAAGTAAATTAGTAAGGTGTATAATTCCAATAAATGATTTTATGGTTGCTTACTTTTTGCTGTTAATGTTTGGATCGACTACACAATTTTCGTATTCACTGTAACACTTATTACTTTAATTTATAGAAGGCATGAAAAAATATTTTAAAAACTAACTCAGAGCTAAGCGATCACTAATTACTTAATTGCAATTAAATGAAGATTTTGACATCAGTTCCATACATTATCAAACTCTTCATTAAATTAAAGTTAAATCATCATTAAATGTCTCTGAGTGTGGCTGTAAGAGGGTTAATGTTTTTTTTTCTTGATGGCATTATTATTCATTAAAACATAACAGCACGAGATGACGCTATAGGACACTCATTATAATTATTAATTTAATAGTCTGTCAAGAAAGTCATGACAGGCGGGAAATTTTTTTAAACGTAATCACGCTTATAAGGTGTATTTTTTTCTTTATATTTTCACAGAGAACGCTTATTACATTTTAAATATTGTCACCTTGCACATTTTATCTCGAATCAATAAAGTACTCATATTTTTTATTTCATTTAAAAATGTTCCCGCCTTTCATGACTTTCTTGACAGACTATATGCGCCATCTATATTGTAACTATCTAAAATATTGTTAATCCTTCGATGGCCAATTCTTGGAAATCTTTTGTTATCGCGGCCCACTTGGGCCTTACGGGGATTGATATGTTAAATTGATTGTCTCAGTGTTAACTGTGTGAAATTGTGGGTCGATCTAAGCGTGAGAAAGCCAAAATTTTGTAGCGGTACAATGTAAGATTATATTATTATTATTAAATAAGAATTTATATTATAATCACACTTATGCAGCTACTCTATTCGTTGATTGTAAAGTGATACGATTGACATATTATTATCGAAATGTAATGTTGTTTTATCAGTGTCTGATTTATATTTTTACGTGACCCGTGACCCGTGTACGTCTGCCGTCCCCTCTAGGACGCTGCCGCCCGCAGGCCTTATAAATCCAGGACTGAGTTTTACCAGAATCTACTCTCTCGCTCTCCTTCAGATCATAGCGCGTCTTCAGAACATAAATGGACCATGTTTGGTTCCATGGAAGATGGAGCTTCCTAATGCTGGTTTTCTATGCGTCCGCGGGGACAAGCAGTTTGACCGCTACACTACGAGATCACAAATAGCAGCGTGATCGCGCTATCATTTAAATCCAGCAGGGTTCCCGCTCTATTCTATATTTATGGATGCGCCAAACCGCGCCTTCGGGCGGATGTATATATTTTATCTCGAGCCTAACACCATAATATTACTGTCTCACTTTATAATCAATGGAATAGTATAAAACTGTTGAGATAAATTTCATGTAAATGTGTATTTAATGTAAAAAATTATTACAGTAAAACTCCTGAAAGGTATTTTCCACGCTCACAGCCAGCTTGCTATTTGTCTGACATGTCGGAAAATCTACTTGACACATTTTTGCCTGATTATGATAAAGGGATTTTCAAGGGATAAGTAATTAAGAGTATTTCATTTGGTTGAAATAAGTAGAATAGTATAGTACTTAAAATTATTATTGATTTGTCTGCGCTTGCGCTGTCTTGCGCTTTTTTGTTTCACTTTGTTATTATTTTATATCAACTTGATGTTTACGTGAGTTTTATTTCAACGGTTTATATTTATGACAAAAGTATGCAACAGCAAGTATTAAAGTAGTTTTAAAATAGAATACAAATGTTTTTGTACATTGTAAACTGATGTGACCAAAAAGAAAGGAAAAGCGTTGGTTATTTTTTAAATAACACACCAAGCCTCAAACGCAAATATTCACTCAGTCCTAAATAAATGGTAGTAGGGTATGTAAAGTTTACATGTTTAAGAATTTTAATAACTTTGCCATTAAAATTTCAATAATTATGTTCTAAAGGTGCTGTTTGACCAAGCGTATAACGATGAAAATCAATCAGCATATATATTATAATGTACGTGTTTTTAAGATGAGGCATCCTAAGGCTGCCTTCACACTAGCGTTTGTCCAGCGTAGGCGTTCGATGAACGTATGCGCAGCGCAGACGCCGCGACAACGCGGCGCGTACATCGCGTTGTCGCCGCTTCTCTACTGGAACAATCAGTACGCTGCGCTACTGCCGCGTGTGCGCAACGTATACGCCGCGTTACTGCGGTGTCATGCACAATCATTTCGATGTCAAAAGTACTTTCTGTTGTTGAACTCATTTTACGTCGTATTACTTCGGGCGCTTGTCTACGAATGACAGAATCAACGCGTGCACAGGGGTACATTACACGACGCGCACACGGGGCGCTAGCGCAGCGTACTGATTGTTCCAGTAGAGAAGCGGCGACATCGCGATGTACGCGCCGCGTTGTCGCGGCGTCTGCGCTGCGCATACGTTCATCGAACGCCTACGCTGGACAAACGCTAGTGTGAAGGCAGCCTAAAAGCAACAATTGAAGCTTGTCAAACAGTAACTTTTCGACATTTTACGTACTAGTTAGTAGCTACTACTACAATAATCATATTGTCAAGAGTTTATGTGTATAAAAACATTTGTTGGTTTTCCAAGTTTTTTATGAATATGATATGTAACGTTAACTAGAGCAATATATCTGTAGTTCTTTTGTATTGTGTATTGAACAATAAAGTATGGATACAGTTTTTGCATTTTTATTTCATACGGTAAATAAATTCATCCACCTAGATTCTAGAATAAATACATAATAGATTATTATTTATAATTCCTTATTATATATATTGACAGGAATTATTTGTATGAAAAAAATAACAAAAATATCCACTGCATACATAAAACCTCTGGCTTATTTAAAGTTGTAAAAAAAAAAAGACACAAGTACCTTTTTTTAATTTAATAACACATAACAAAGTCTTATAAATTAACAATCGTTTTTATATAAATAATTACTGAGTTAATGAGGTATTTAATTCACACCATGTATAATTTTGTCAACTTTAGTCAATAGACGATTGCGAGTCTAGCCCAAACAATAAACAAGCATCAGTTATAATTCATGCAATTTTGAGTGAAGTATATATTAAGAAGATTATTTCTTATGACATACATAACACCTTTACAAAAAACAACTGAAATTAGGTAAGGGCTGGTTTACACGTATTAGGTAGATAAGTAGTTACTAAGGGTAAACGCAGATTCGGCCGCACCGCAGTCGCCGCATTTCTAATTCTTTATATGAAGTTTTTTCTCGAAAGGGTCTAAGCTACTGGTCTGGTTAAGACCGTGGTAGTTTAATCGTGGCTATAACTAGTCTGTCGCTAGTTGGTTTGGAGATAAACAATGAGGGGACCTGGCCCCCTCCCCTAAAGTCACACGTGTGACATTCTAATCGGGCAATATTGGGATATATGAAGTTATAGGCAAGCTCGCATACCTACCCGCGCCGCAGTCTTCGCAACTTCTACATTCTTTATATGAAGAATTCGAAATGCGGCGACTGCGGTGCGTGCGGTGCGGCCAAATCGGAGTTCATTTTAACTAAACTTAATTTGAAGTGCCTGCCCAAAATGTGTCAAGTGACAAGCCCCGCATGCCAACTTAACAGAAAATAGTCAAAATTATAATATCCTTGTTTAGTACTTAGCTAAATTTTAGCTTGCTTCTTGCTACAAAATTTTGTTTACATGCAACAAATAACTTAAAATTTAGTTAACTATAGGTGTACCAGAATCTGATGGCAAAAACTGAGAAAATAAATTGAATCTAGCAATACCGGTTTAATAGGAATAAAAAATTTTCATCCTTTTTTAATCTTTTAGCGGCTTATTTTGTTGTGTGAAACATGCAAATATAAAAAATTATCCAATGATCAAGGATATTTTTTGAAAATTTGCGGTCAAAAATTGCCATCAGATTCTGGTAGACCTATACTTATCAACTTAACATGTGTAAACCAGCCATAACAGCACAAAAATGTCCATAAAGTCTTTTGGCAGTCATTGTCAATATAAGTAACAAAATGTATAATGTGGAACAATTACTCCCAAAAGACTACATGGTGGTTTAAGCATACAAAACTCATAATAAATCATGCAACTTTTCGTTTTTTAATAACTTGGGTCTCCTCAAAATCATCCAAATCCCTTTTTTTACTCTGTTTATTAGCATCTACATTCTCTTTATTGCTTTTCTTTCCTTGACCCTTGCCTTTTTTTTCATAATATTCTTCTATTTTATGACTGTTTTCTCCTGTCAACGGTTCCAATTCTATTGTTTCGTCTAAAGCTGTGTTGACTGGTTTCTCATCCTCTGTATCATCATCATCATCGGAAAGTATAACATTACGTTTTGGTTTTGTTTTTGAACTACCTGCAACTGTTGTCATATTTTATTTAATTAAGGTATGTTAGATCAATCATCTGAATGCAATAAGCCTATCATATTTTATTTAATTCTTCAGGCCCCGTGCGAGCAATGGTGATCGCAAGAACAAAAGAATACAATGGGAATTCTTAGAACCTCCGATCGAAGGATTAATAAACATTTAAGTATAAAGATATTTACAAAGATAAAAATTGTTATTTCTAGGAGTATTCATTTACAAGATAGTGGCAGATATATTGGTTTGTGTAAAAACATTAATTTTACCCATCAACCGCATAACAATTAAAAATCAATTGTGTCTACAATGCCCACGATGGAGGTGTTAATTTTATATAAGCAATAATTATAACATCCACATACCAGCACTTTCATTCTCATCAGCATCAGAATCTTTAGTTTGATTTGCTACAAAAAATGTGGTTATTGGTTTCTGCCACTTTGGAGTTTCCCTGGGACAAACAGGATTACCGCCTGAACTGCTTCTTAATGATTTCTCTCTTTCTGTTGACCTTAAGTTGACTGCTTGTGGTGCAACACTACATCTTGCTTTGCTGCTCTTTCCGGATGAGACTGACAAAATAAAAAAATAATATCTTGCAAGACTGCCTTCAATTGAGATAATATAACATGTACATGAATATAAACTTAAATACCTTTTGCTCCAACTGATGCTTTTGTTCTAGCCATACCTACTTCAGAACTCAGAGAGTATGAATATTAAAAATTATTTGATTAATTAATTATTGTAGTTTGTAAACAAGTACTTACTAAATATTGTTATTTGAGAAAGAACATCATGAATTTTATTATAACTAAGTTGTTGGTAATAAGCACAGATTAGAATTTAAGGTAATATGTATTGTATTTTTTAACAAAGTTTATCAAAAACCAAACAGAAAAGTTCAAACTTCAAAACAACTCCACAAGATCCACAAACAAATAGAAATGTCAAAATGGTCAAAAAGGAAATTTGGCGGGAACTGTTTTTTTTAATGGATTTAACTTGATGCATTGCAAACGACATTTTTTGGTCACATTTTACACTTTTTTTGTAATCTAAGGTTAATGACTAGTAGATTGGACAGTACCAGTTATTGGAAAGAGCACGAAAACACGATAATATTTATTATTGTTGCTTTAAAAGTTTTCTGTTTTTAAAGTAAAAGAACGCCTGTTTTTTAAGGCTGCGTTGCACCAGAGGCGTGGTTAAAGTTAAAGTTAAGGTTAAAGTTAAATTATATGGCGTCCTTTTAGCTTTAACTTTAACCTTAATTGTAACCGGAAATTTTGACAGATGTCGTATGAGCGGGGTGTTTGGACGCCATATTTAACTTCAACCAGAGATTTGACATTTTGCACTGTTGTCAAAGTTAAGGTTAGGCTGCGTTGCACCAGAGGCGTGGTTTAAGTTAAAGCTAAAGTTAAAGTTAAATATGGCGTCCTTAACTTTAGCTTTAGCTTTGACTTTAACTTTACCTTTAACCGGAAAATTTGACAGATGTCGTATGAGATGACAGGTGTTTGGACGCCATATTTAACTTTAACCAGAAATTTGACATTTCGCACTTTTGTCAAAGTTAAAACTAAAGGTAAAGTTAAAGTCAAAGTTAGTTCGTGCAATCCACTTTTAAGTTAAAGTTACAGTTAAAGTTAGTTCGTGCAATCCACTCTAAGGCTGCGTTGTACCAGAGGCGTGGTTAAACTTAAAGTTAAGGTTAAAGTTAAATATGGCGTCCTTTTAGCTTTAACTTTAACCGGAAAATTTGACAAATGTCGTATAAGCATATGGGGTGTTTGGACCACAGATTAAGGATATATTTGGACGCCATAATTAACTTTAACCAGAGATTTGACATTTTGCACTGTTGTCAAAGTTAAGGTTAAAGTTAAAGTAACAGTTAAAGTTAAAGTTAGTTCGTGCAATCCACTCTAAGAAAAACAGTCAGTTTTTAAAGCAACATTAATGAATATGGTGTTTTTGTGCTTTTTCCAATGACTAGTTCTGTCCAATCTACCAGTCATTTACCCTATTTTATTTTTTGCCTAAAAGGGTCCATTCACTATCCTGCATTGATAGTGAACTGTATGATAGTGAACTGTAAATGGACCCTTTGGTACTCGACTAAGTCCTAGCGGAGCTGACGGTGATAATATTGACCGTATAATAGTTTATTAACTATTATACGGTCAATATTTGCGTACTTGTGATTCACGTGGATCGCGTGATACTCGAATCATTATAATACTGCGCCAATTTACGTTCCCGCATTTGAGTTACACACTGTGGAGCCCGCTTAATAGTAGTTACTAGTTAGTACTTAGTAGTCAGTCTGTGCATCTGGTTCTGGTCTGCTCCTTTTGCCTGTCCCGACCGGGACGAATACAAAAAGGACTCGTTTCCAGCTCCCAATAATTAAAAAAAAAGATTTGGGCTTTAAAAAAAAAAAAGAAGTTTACGTTTTGCAAATTTGGTCGTCCGTCGTTCTAGCAAGTTTTCAGCAAATAATTGACATAATTGCATTAAACTTTCGTTATTTAGTATTATAATAAATAATAATTCTTTTAATCAAACCAAATGAAAGTTTCATGACACACGATTTCGAAAGTAACAAACCTTAGGTAAGATGATTACAGCTTTTCGACCACGAGTCAATGACATGTTTGGTATTTGGATCATTGGATGATATTTTGAAGGTTTTTTCAATAACTCATTTTTTGCTAAACAAGCGAAACTTACGAAAGCTGAATGTACTAAAAATGTACTTGCGAGGTGCTTTGATAATTATTATTATTCGAAAAGTACCTACATGGAGTTGGGAAAGTGCCTTTACTCTCCAAATCCGAGTTCTACGGTCTACCAAATATTGTATATTTTAAAGACAAAATGCTCAGCTGAAAGCTAACTCAACCTAAATACTGCTGTGAAACTGCATTAAAAGCTTTGGTATTAGCCTATCGACAAAATATTTTTTGTGATATTTTTTTATAAGTAATTTATTTGTAATATCTTCCAGAGGGTACTCATCAGAATGGCAGATGATATAGATATTGAAGAACATGATTTGATGGACAATCCTCGTCTAGGCAATATATTCCCATGCATTACTAACATCAAGTCTGAAGTTATTGATTACGAAGATGGTATGTATACACACTAAATTATTATACAATTTACAGTGTGTGAGAAAAAGCTCTTATTTTAAGCAATCCTTAGAAATCATAACTTCTTCTCGCCAGGTAAGTTCTCGAATCGGTGGTAGGCATCATGTAGGACATTCTGAAAATATTTCTTTTAAATTTATTCAGAAATAAATCAAATTTGATTTGATTTATTTGTCTGTGAGAATGTCTCACAGTCAAATGAAGGACAAAGGTGTCCCAAAGGGGAAAAATATGAGGAAAGATACATCTTTTCCTTTTTTTATTGGCTATTCCAGGGCTTCCCAAACTTATTTGTACTGTGACGCCCAAGGGACTTTGCCACTTCTTTACGACACCCCTAAAGTCTGAACTCAGTCCCTCAAAAATACTTTCCAATTTTAGAACCAGCCTACATAGGTTATCATAAAAACACTATTTCGATTTATTTTTTGGCAACCTCTGTAGCTCAGTTGGTTGGCTGATGGTAGCTCAAGCGGTCATCGGCGGGATTCGAACCCGTGACCCCCGGGGTCACGGGTTCGAATCCCGCCGATGGAACAAAAACTTTTCAAAGTTCCTGGGTCATGGATGTGTATTAAATATGAGTATAATTTAATAAAAATCTTAAATATATGTATAGTATAAAAGTATTGAATATACGGTCAGAACCGTTTATGGCGACATCGTTTAGAACAACATACCGGTTAAATTGACCAAAATCAAAGGTCCCGGCTGAATGCTATATGACCACCTGTCACTGGTTATTACAACTATCGGTTTTTACGACTAAGTATCTCAGTCCCTTCGATGTCGTTATAACAGATTTTGACTGTATTTCCCTTGTCTGGTACCCGTAACACAAGTACTTACCATGGGGCCAGAGTGACGTGGTGTGAAGCGTCCATAGATATTATTATTATTTTTTTTTTTATGAAAAAATAATTAGCAAATCAAAACATAAGCATAAAAATTCAAAAAAAGATATATTTTATGAAAGATATTAAAGCCAGCAAGGCTATCTGATGTGATGAATGCGCTTGCTTTTTAACCGACTTCCAAAAAACGAGGAGGTGATATGTTCGGCTGTGGATATATTTTTTTCTGAGCGTAGCTTCTGAAAGCGGGGATACTGCCAAGGATGTATGAATAACAATATGCGTGCGGCGCTCACTCAAATTGGTTGTGTCCACATGCGACGCCCCTGGGACAATGTAGCGACGCCACGGGGCGTCGCGACGCATAGTTTGGGAAGCCCTGGGCTAATCTATAATTATTATGAATGTACCATTTGATTTTTTCAATGTTCCATAAATAGATAACAATTTTAAAATAATGAGACAGTATGGCAATCTGTATAAAATGATTATTTATCTTTCAGAAATTGGATATTTAGAAGAAAATGAGTATATGGAGCCAAATAAAGTGATAAAGACAGAACCATCTGAATATGAAAGCAACCCAAACATAAACAGCAATGTTATTATTTTTGGTACAAAACCATCAACGCCTCAACCATGTCACAAAGCATCTACCTCCACAAATAAGGAGTCTTCCAATGAAATATCCTTTGAAAATAATGATGATGATGATGATGATGATGATGATGATGACTACATTGATGGTAACAATGAAGATCCTGATATTATACCATGTTCTGTTGTGTTAAAAGACTGGCATTCATTTCTTGTAAATAGCAGTTGCTTCTGTTCACAATGTGAAATCTTGTTTCCGACACCAAATGCAATTGAATCTCATCGCATGACAGATCATTCCTTTCTCGTCGCTGTCAGCCACAACAAAGCCGTAAAGAGTACGTCCAAGAGCACCATAAAAGATGACTCTCAGGTAAATAGGAGGTCAGACTTGCTGTGCCGTCATTGCAACATTTTTTTCCCAAACGAAAATTACTTGATTGTACATTTAAACTCTCTTCTTCCTGATACGGCAGAGTCAAGTGGAGATGAAAAGCCTCTTGCTGACCTTGCAGATGAAGAAGTATTGTATGCAACATGCCCAATTTGTGCCGCTTATTTCAAACAAGATCTAACTTATCGAAGCCACATTCTTTTAAATCATGCGGATTGTCATTTACAAAGAGTTACAGCTCCCTTTAATCCAAAATGTAGACACTGCAATGCATGTGCAATGAATCCAAAAAAATATAATTGTCATTTAAAACTTCATCATCCTGAAATATTTCTACTGAGAAACTATGAAAAAGACCACTACCAGTGCCATATATGTAAGCAGATATTTCCTTCTGCTGATACTGAGTGGAAACACAGACTGCATAAACATCCCACCAATGTTAGACTTTGTGGTCAGACATTTCGAAAAGCCCTCGCACCAGGAAAGATTCCTCCTAAATATGGAAAAACTCTAAAACCATCTGTATGTCTTAATTCAAATAAACTAAACAGAAAAGAGGAAGGTGGGAATGAAAACATAACAACGATTGTGCCAAAAAAACTCATTGTAAAAAATGAACCTAAGGTTGATAATTACAAACTTGTACCTAAATCAAATCTGTTTGTATGTGGCAAATGTAAAATTAATTTTGTTTCTCCTTCTACTGCATTCGAACATACACAACACTGTACACTCGGTACGGGAGAATGGAAGTGTCGGCCGTGTAGACGCTCATTCACAAAAGCAGATAGAGAGATGCACATTGACCAGCACAAGCTAAAGGCACGGCTCAGAAGCATCGTCATTTCTGAAAAGGTATTATCAAAAATAATCAACAGGTGTGGAAAATGTAATGTATGCTTTGACGAAACGACCTTTTCCAAATATCACGGATCGGGATGCAAACCTTGTCCTTCTGTGGAATGTGACGTGTGCCATCTACGTATACTTAAGTTTGTAGCCGCGAGTCATTCGAAAGCACACTCGGAACTCGGGTGGAAAATAAATGATTTTGTAATAACAGATTATGAAGTATTGAGGTCTGGACCAATTCTTCAGAACCTCGAAGACGATTCAGGCTCAAAATGTGATGATAGCTCGAGTCTATCTGCACCCAAAACCTCTAAATTGACACGTAAATCTTGGTTCAATAGACTGTATTACTGTCCAAACTGCAAAGTTTACTCAACCAGGCACAGACCGATGGATGGGCACGAGAGAGCAGATTGTATTCCACTGAAACGCGCTAGGCAGCTGTGCAAAGTTTGTGGTCTCATGTTCACTAGTAAAGGATACGAGACTCACAAAGAGCACCACAGGAGGTTCAATTTTAAACTTCATAATTTGACCTTTATAAATATCATAACCGGTAAGAAAATTATTCCACCGTTTCCCGAGTTCATGCTCTGCTCGGCCTGTCGTGTATACTTCGTTAGTCGTGTAGCACTACAGAATCACGCTTGTAATGTCGAGGAGCACAAGTCCTGTCGATTCTGTCATAAAAAGTTTAGTGACTTGGCACTCAAGCTTCACTTGCCTTTCCATCAACTAGCAAACTCAACGACTACGATCGCGAAAAAAGCACCCGTGACCAACGACACGAACAGGCAGATCAACTGCACGATAATAGGAAACAAGAAATCTTCGTTATCGACGGGAGCGAAAAACGCTTCGAAAGTAGCCGAGACACGAATGCCCACGCCCATTCAAGATTTAATCAAAAAGTACGAGTCCCTGGTGACTGTTTGGAATATACTCTATCGGTGTCGAACGTGCGACATAGCTTACGACTCGTACGACAGCACGGTGGAGCACTGTCAAGATCACTTCTGCAACATGGAGAGCTACAACCTCAACATTAAGTATTGCAAGCAGTGCGACTTAAAACTCGTAGACGAGTGCTACGGCAGGCATGAACACCTGCACTCCCAGAACAGCGTCAGTATAGAGTCTTTCGTCATCGTCGACTGCGATTACTCGCTGCTGCTGTCGGACGAGTGGCAGACCGTGTTCGATAAGCTGTCGAAAGATCAGCTGCAACAAGTCATGTCCAAGAGCATTTACAACGAAACCAGGGGAGTCAGAATGAAGTTGCAGTGCGAAGGAGATCTAGGTTTCGTGTACAAATGTAGCATTTGCAACCTTTCGGTCGACCTGCAGAGTATCGTGGACCACGTGAAGAGCAGGGAATGTAGTGTGGACGATGTCAACTTTACGTGCAACGTGTGTAATGTCGGCTTCCGTCTGAAGAAAACTGCCAACGCGCACATACTGAAGCACGAGCTGAGCGGCGTGTCTTATAGAATTTTGTGCTTCAATGATCCTAAAAATTTGTTCATCGACGAGGCACTAATAAAAAGTGCTAAAGCGGAAGATCTGAAATTCATCCGTTGTCAGTTTTGCGGGAGACTGATCAACAAGAGTCTGTATAAGATGCATATATGGAAACATAATTACAGAAAAAAGTTGAAGCTCCTGAAAAGTAACAGCGTTAAAGGTAGCAGTGGCGCGGTATCTTCGATCAAGAGTAAAGTTTCTCAAAGTAAAATAGATCAAAAGAGTATATACCGATATAACGTATGCGTGAAATGTAATATAGCGTTGCTCAGGAACAGTCATTCTCACGTTTGCCGCGACGACCAGAAGAAGAAGTGTCCAAAATGTCGAGTATTTATAAATGCGAGCTCCTCGAGCTTATATCGACATAACAAGATACATAAAAATTACCCGACGTTATGCCACAAGACCATAAAAATAACCTATTTTAACCCCGACGGTATAAAAATAAGTGATAACGGTGTCACTAAACTGAAACATACGGTACTGAAACCTCCGGTTCCCGTCAAAGTTTCGACTGCGGTCCGACCCCCCCAGAAACTTTCGAAAAAAATTAGATTCTTCCGTTGCGTACATTGTATGAAAATATGCACTTTACAAAGCAGTGTGCCTCGTCATCAATGCGCCCCATATAAAACCATCGATTGCGAATTTTGCGATGTGGCTTTTGATGTGCGCAAATATAAGAAGCATTTGGAGATGCATAACCGAATGTCTTTTACAAGAAAAGACGTCCAAATTATTCCTTTTGACAATACGCCCGGCCCCAAGCCCCAAGCGATCGAACGCACTACGTCAACTAGCTCGAGAGCACCGGAGCCCCGCTCGGGTATCGCCGGCAAACCCGATTATTTACGCGTGTACAAATGTACCGAATGTAACCTGTTCTTTATGTGTCGAGCGAACCTTCTGGAACACCTCTCGGGCTCGCAAGGCGCCTGCGATCCCGAGGCGGGCGAGAGGTGTGAACACTGCAATTTGAATTTTCACTCGGCAGAGTTGTTGAGACATAAAACTCATCAATTTTGTAAAACGAGAAAAATATCCAGGATAAATGTATGCACGTTGATACTAAAAAATACCGATCCGAACGATACAAACAACTGGTTGTCCTACTGCAAGAGATGCGACATTTACCACACCAACGCTTTGAAGCACCACTTCGATAATAACCACGATGATGCCAAGAAAACGGTGCCGTGCCCCAAGTGTGGGGTACGATTCGCTAACGTCGCCATCGGAAAACACAATATCTATCATCACGGCAGCGCCGACATTCCGTTTTCCGATCTGAACGTGGACGTCATGGAGGATATCAGCTTGGAAGAAGCCGGGTACGTTTCGACGACACTAAACGAGTCACGTAGGAGCTCACGAAATGCAGCAAACGAAAACATCGCCGATAAAATAATTGAAAGGGAGGAAAACGCAAGTTCGACGATGACAATTAAACATAAAAATAAAATTCCAATAATTTATAGATGTCACGTGTGCAATTTGCATTTCCTTCACAAGGCTAGTCTCCGGTCCCACCTAATAAGAAAAGAGCACGGCACGGAGCAGGTACCCTGTAACGTCTGCGGAAGACCCTTCTCTCACCGTTCTTTCCAGAAACACGCTGAAATGCATAAATTTGCTAGTACATTTACTGTAATAGATCAATCTAGCAGTAGCTGGTGTGACTCCTCGAGCGCGAGCCTCAATACTTCGGAAACGCCGGATTCGGCGCCGACGACTAGCGATAGCGTCTCGAACGACGAACATAAAGATATCACATTCGATACGAAAATGACTACCGCCACCGCCACCGATCGACGTTCGCAATCCAACTTCAAAGTCGAGACTCGAGAGGCTGCAGATTCTAGTGGGACGTCTAGTAATGAGATTAGTTCGACTTCCGTCTCGCATGCAGGCACCGAAAATGAGGTGAGACTCTTCAAATGCGGACAATGCGACGTCTACTTTCTGAGTGCGGAATGTTGCTCCTACCACACCGACAACCACTCTCCTCTGGACCCGACAGAGTACATCGCGTGTAAAATTTGCGACCTTCAATTCCTCAACAGATCTCTTGACGTGCATATGAAAGCCCACAGGGAGAAGACGTTCAGTATGGAGACGCTAGTTGTAGACGAGTATCTGCCAGTTGGCCAGAGTGTAATAATAAATACGTACTCTGCTATCGATAGACAGTCCAAACTTGTGAGTACCACGACGGAGTCGGATTAAATTACTTTATTATAATTATTTTTCAAGGCCTTTAGAGTTTAAGCTTTGACTGTGGGTACTACTTAAGATTAGCTGTATTCATGGGCGCCGGCAGGGGGGTGCCAGGTGGTGCACTTACAGTTACACCCCTTGGGAATCTCGGGATCAACAGGAATTATTATTGAAATCACTGTAACCCTATTACCATACCGTTCAAAGATAGTTCGTAATGTTTCGGTACTAAATGTATTCTGTTGACGTAAATAAATAGTCACTGTTGTTCGTATAAAGTAATAACAAAAGAAAGAAAACTAAAATCTGCACCCCTTGGAATTATTTCTGCCAGCGCCCATGGCTGTATTATGTTACCAAAGCAATTTTGGCATGGATTCAAACTAGCCTCATTCTCTTTTTGAGTCTATTATTTTTTAATTTACCCAGTTTATTCTACGTGTGATGTGTTGTCTCCTGTGCTTAGTCGGCCAAGTAGGCCGGTCACATTAAGTAAGAATTTGTCCGTTATCTTGCTGTTAATTATATTAAATTGTCGCTATTAAGCTAGAAACAAATTATCGGACGCATCCATAAGTCGCGGCTGATGGATGCGGCTTAACAATGTGCACGGTTCATCCGCGGACGCCAAAGACCTAACCTATGCAATGGCAGACGTCCGCGGATGCAAAAACATCCCGCTAGCCAGATTCGCGTCAAGGTCAAGGTGCTCAAGGTCGCGTCCGCGACAATGTCATACAATGTGCACAGTTTAGTGTATTTTGTATTGATCAGATAGAACAAGCCGCATCCGTTGAAAACGTCCGCGGACGTTAGTCCGATAATTTGTTCCCAGCTTGATTGCATACTTCATACTTGATGGGAACAAGAGCAATCTATCCGTGTTAGTAAAGGGACAAGTAACAAGTGGTCAAGGGCCGTTCGTTATGCGCGTCTCGACTTTAGTACACGAATTCTAATTTGATGCATTTATTAGAATATTTTATTTTCCTTCCCATCAGGTTTGGCTTCAGCCTTGCTGACTAACCGACTCCAAAAATTGTAAAAGCTCTCGATACTCTTTATTTTACCACCAATTTAGAAGTCACTTTTGTAGGTAGAAACAAAATGAAATTGTAACATAAAATATTTCACATTAATCTAAATTCGAAATTTGTGAAACACTGCCAGTAATAATATTTTTCTTTTGTTGATTCGATGAGCTTTAATTTTTTAAACTCTTTTAGATGCGTAATTTTACACTCATATTTTTTTTTAACTTATGAGTAATTTTTAGTTTTAAATATTAGTTTATAGATTGGTTTGTATTTGCTTTGTTTGTGACATTACATTAATGTAATTTATTTGTTTTAGAATATAAGGAAATGTACCTACAACTTTTGTTAAGTGTATCAATGTTATGGACCAAGTGATATACAGACGGATAAGTGATAATATTTATTTTATTTCTTAAAATAATTTTCACATTGATGTCTGAATTAACTTGGGCCGTAACGTGAATACTTTTGTCAACAGTTTTAAAACATGATTGAATGTTATGTGTATATAGTGATAATTGATAATACATCAATAAATGGTATTTTTACACATTTGTTTTGTTAATAACCAAGTGCTATAAATAATAGAATATATTAAGTACTGCAATTTTTAACATTAACACGCTAGACGACTGCACCAGCGTCCAGCGCAGACAGTAAATAAAAAGTTATGTTCGACGCTTGACAACGTTTCTGTCAATATTCTAATATGATGTTTACTAGTAAAGGGACTAGCAACGTTTTAGAATTTAGAGAAAGTATTTCAGGTCAGCTGGTTTTGTATTGTGACTACCCTCAATATTTTGTTTCAATTAATTATTCTTGTGAATTGAAAACTTAAGGGGCCGGGTACCCTCGAAATTCTCATACATACGTAATTCCAAAATCATTTTCTCATACGAAAATATTTAACATTTTTCAGTTTAAAATAGTAATTATCTAGGTTCCTGCACAAAAATTAACTTCAAAATATTTAAACATTAAAAAAAATGTGTTTAAATATTTTGAAGTAAATTTTTGTGCAGGAACGTAGGTAATTACTATTTTAAACTGAAAAACAACTCAAACATGTTAAATATTTTCGTATGAGAAAATTATTTTGGAATTACGTATGTATGAGAAATTCCAAGTGTACCCGGCCTCTTAATAGGAATAGCCCATTTGTTTTGGGGCCCCCGCGCACGAGCAACTTAGTTGCATGGCGATTTATTTGTCTCTTGATCAAGTCTAGGAGCTAGTATGGAAGTGCGCGCACGTAGCGACGCGACGCGACGCAACTCTGTGCAACTTTTTTAGTTGCAACGCAACTGTCTCCTTCCCTATTGGTTTCTATGCAAGTGCGCGCACAGGCTACAATAAAGTCGCCGAGCGGCCCAGTGTTGCCAGATCAGGGGATTTCCCCCTAGATTTAGGGAGCTTTCGTCCAAGATAGGGGCAAAATAGAGGCAAAATATCGGGTTTTCCCCTAGATTTTCATGAACGAGGCCAGGTCGTAAGATTCTGCACAGTCCATCAAAACTTTCGACACTCATTCTAAAGAAAACGTAAAATTTTTCTGGGTATGCTCTCAATTTCAATAAACACAGTATGAAATTTCCCAAGAGTCAGGCGATCGCTCCATAATGGATGCACCAAATATTCTATTTTGCGACGCTTTCTTCGGTTTTTTATTGCGAGTGCAACAACCACAACCGTCTCGACCAAATCCATGTTGATGACTGTCTAGAAAAATCGGAAAAAAGTTGCGTTGCTGTCGCTCTCGTGCGCGCACCCCTGCGACATGGCCGCAATTTTTTCGAAAGAGACAAGTAAATTTATGACCGCTGTACACTCTCGCCGAGAGCTCTCGGGCGAGTCTCGTGCGAGAGCCCCTTGCCCGAGTGCGATCATGTACATTCTCGCTTAGTTCAATCGCAGTTAAGAACTCAGACAAGATGGACGAAAACGACCATTCACCATTCACCATGCATCGAAAGATATCATTGTAATCCAAAGATTTATAATCATATTTAATTTTATTTCTCATAGATGATGACTGATAATGACGTTTATTATTGTTATTTTTCTGTTCTACACTGTCCAATGGCGGGACTAGTACTGAAAGACGCGAGAGTGTACAGTAGTGCGCTCGTTTTCCTCGCGAGACCCTTTGTCTCGGGCGCAAAATACCGACAACGGAACGGGAGGGTCCGAGACAGGCGAGACGAGGCGTGCGCACCCATTTACACTCTCGCACTCGGGTCGCCTCGCTGTGTCTCGGCGAGAGTGTACAGCCGGCTTTACATAATACACATAATGTAGCCGTGAGTCGTGACCTTTATCATAATAATATTAAGGAGGTTCTAAATTAAAAGAGAATTAAATTCAAATTTTTATTAGTTTTATAAATGAAGTTACAGGAATTTGTACAGTTAATTTACTTTTTCTAAAGTCGGTTGTAAATATTTTGTCTATTATTTTAAAAATATGTCCATGGTTTAATTGAAAAATTTTCAACATTTTAAAGTTAAACATACCCCCCTTACTATAATAAAATATTCATTTACATGAATATTAAATATTATGCTATAAAATTATGTTCTGTCCTTATGGACAAAACTTATATAGCTTTTTCATTGATATTTTTTTTATCAGTAAAGAACGAGAACGATTATGTCATATTAAGATAAAAAACAGAACCTACAATAAAAGTAGGCATGTCTAGAACATATAAGAATTATTTTGTACTAATGTTTTATATTCACTACGTCTTTCTGACGATAAGAATTTAAAAAATCACATTAACACAAGAACTTACCTTCAAAATTAAAATTAGATTACTATTATAACGAAATTAAGCTCTTTTTTAAAACAAATTTAAAGAATTTTCGTAATCGTAAATACCTAATTTATGTTATACAATATAGAATAATAAAGCTTTTAAATAGCACAGGTGTGTAGGTACAGTAAGATTTAAAACACTACAATATAATAATACTCCTAAGTAAAAGTGGCGGACTGAACAAATATGCCGCTATAAAGGTATCGATTCCGATCTTTGCCGCGAGCGAACGCGACGGATAAAAATTCAAATAAAATTCTACTGTATATGACTTAGGGCCGCGACACACCGGAATGGCAGCGGCGAGGCGAGCACTTTCAGTGTCATATGATTGTAAACTTTATCTTCATTATTGTAATACATAGTATCGCTTGAGAAATCCACGGGTCCACGGGCGGCCGTAGACTTCTCAAGCGATACTATGTATTACAGTAATGAAGATAAAGTTTAAAATCAAATGACACTGAAAGTACTCGCCTCGCCGTTGAAATTCCGGTGTAGCGCGGCCCTTAGGCTATACTTAACATTTTGCTCTACGCCGTTACAAAGTCAAAGGCGACATTGGTTACTAGACCAATGTCTGTAGAAAACATAAAGTTAATATACCTATCGGAATAGAGCAACAATCTCGAGCTGTCAAACGTAACCAAAATTGGTTTTCATCTGTGTGAAAAATATGTGTACGTATACACTTACACAAGCATGATTGAACATGAATTCTATGAGATTATATTGACAACGTGCGGCACGTGCCGACTGGACGTCAAAAAAAGAGTGCTGCTGTCGTGTATCACACGTCTCTTTTTACCACGCGGTGTTACTGATAGTGGCATCTCGCTTGCTCAGGCCTTTGTTTCTCTATTCCGCTAGGTATATTAACTTTATGGTAGAAAATGAAACATAGCCTATGTCATAAACGGCATTTTGCTTGAATTTTTGTCAGTCGCGGTAGCCCTCAGCAAAGATCAGAAAGCCACCTTAACGTCTAAACTAATAATGTTTTCCCTGAACTGCGCTCTGTATCCCCATTCTGCTATGCATTTTGTCTAAGCGCACGCGCGGTTTGACCGCTACACAATTCACCAGATTACAATAAATTTTGTGTGAACGCAGCCTGTGAGCGATCCGTAATTATCATGTAATTGAGAATTTTGAAGAGGCGGTAATGTTATAAGACGGATCCGGTTACAGTTACTTTTATCTAAAAGTGACATTCCGATCCTCCCGGCAAGGGACTTTCATCGACATTGGTCTAGTCATCCATGCCGATGCTGCGTAGAGGCTTAGGCACGGCCTAAGCCACCTGCAAGACAACTGTCGCGAGTGTGGCGTAGTGACTATAAGTAATAAGTATACGTTAACGTATACGATGTATTAGTATAAGAACCCATGTATTAGGTTTAAGTGTGGATTAATAAACTGATCGTTAACCGGGAATGTCGTCTTCTTTGTTCCAATCTCATATGGCGACCCTGCCAGGATCCTGCTCAAGTTTTATCCTCTTAACAGGTTTGGCCTCTGTCTCCTCTTCAATTTTTCGTTTCTTCTTTTTCTTTATAGAATGGGCATTGTCCAAAAAAAATCACATGTACTTTTTATATTTTTTTTCGTTAAAATAGGGTATTTTAAGAATATAAATTAAATAATTTTGAAATCCATTGGCTAGTTTTTTCTCAATAAATTTTTAAAGTTTCGCTCTGACGTCATCATCGGCGCCCAATTGACCTCTGTAGTATGTTTTTTTTTCCTTTCAATCTTATTTATAATGGCTGGTTCGTCTAATGCAAGTTATCATTATGTGAAAGCTGATACGAGAAACTTACCAAAAGTTCGAAACGTAATGTTGATCGAATTTATTGCTAATTTAACGCCATTGAAGGTCAAACTAAGGTTAAACATATTTGTTCAAAAATATAAGTAATTAATGGGTATTTTTTTCGTTTATATACAGAAAAACGATCACTGACCTTATTCCTCGAAATGTTTTTGTAATGAGCAAAATTAAAAAAAAATGGACAATCCCCATTCTCGCCTTCTTCTTTAATTACGCTGCTGTCAACTTCTGATTTCCTTTCAACTGTTTCTTTCTCCTTTTTGTGCTTTTTTTAAAGTCTCTTATTCTACTGCCTCAGGCTGCAAATTATTCTCGGAATAGCGCTCACGAACACCTTTAGGCACCTTTATAGCGTTTTTATAGTTCGTACCGAATAATGGATGTCGGCATTTTGTATCCGGCAACGGAATAAATGTGGTTTGATTACTAGTAATCACTGAGTCATCTTGAATGTGAGGGACAGGTATCCTTTGGCGGAACACTATAGTTTTAAGTACAGACTCATTTCTAAGATATACATTCTTTTTACTAATAGTAACTAAGAGTTTTTTGGTGTCAGTTTCTGTAATAACACCATCATAAGTGTGTCCTGCAACTTTGATTTTGCTCTTACCATCTAAAACTTTAAAATATAGATATCTTCTTCATCGGTTTTAAATGGAGCAAATGATGTGAGTGGAGAGAACTTTTGATTTTTCTTCAAAAATGTTTTGACTTCTTTAGAATAAGATACTTCCTTATCTGAATTGTAACCGTTTTCAAGTGTAGTAACAATTTCATCATCTTCA
Organism: Polyommatus icarus; assembly: GCA_937595015.1. Taxonomy (NCBI): domain Eukaryota; kingdom Metazoa; phylum Arthropoda; class Insecta; order Lepidoptera; family Lycaenidae; genus Polyommatus; species Polyommatus icarus. The sequence continues at coordinate 11,343,293 of OW569341.1, read as the reverse complement.
AGCCTTAGACGATCAGATATCCTTTTTGTTTTCTTAGGAACTGTAGAAGGTATAGCACTGATGTTTATTGTTTCATTAGTCACATTTAAATCATTGTCTAAAAAGGTGGACGAAGGCACTTTATTTCTTTTGCCATTTTCATTTACAATGGGTTGTTCATTTTTAAACAATAGTTTCGTCCCCAACATCCTCACTTTCACTATGTTTACTTTTCTTTTTTTTTCTTCTTCTTTCTTACACTTTCTTCTACAGTTGATACTTCAAATGTATTGTTACCTTGTGTGTCGTTTAATAAAGTTGATTCTGGTTTAGTTTCCTCTTCTGACTTTTTATGTTTTTTCTTTTTCCTAGGTTCATCAGTATCGTCTGCACTTTCTTGTTTTATTCTTAAGTTATCGAAGCTTTCAGAATGAGCTATACTATCGTCCGGACCGCTTTTGTCTCTATCACTTTCTGGTTCTACTTTAATATGCTTTTTCTTTGCTGGTCTTTTATCACTCACAGATAAAATCTTCATCATGTTTTCTTTTCTTTGCATTTTTGTGTTTTTTCCCCTCAGAATTATTGACTAGAGTCTCTTCTTCATGGTCAGTCATGTTTGTCCCAAAAGTCACGCTGTTGTTAGATTCACTATCCGACGAAGCGTTAATCCAGCCTACACTGCTGTCCGAATCGTAGTCCATTTATCATTTGTCAACTACGAATATAATAAAGTTATACTCTATTTAGAGTATTTCCTCTAGATGTGTATATTACAATCAAAATGCTGCCGTTTATTATATTACAATTAAATCACTTTGATTCGATTTATTCACATAAACACAGACTCACATGAACATAACCCCTCTAACCTCTAAAGTGTGACAGTCTGTCTGACAGCAGCTTGCAAGTGTAAACCCCGTAGCAAGTGCTGTCGCGACAATTTGTCAACCGCTTCCTGCGAGTAGTTGCGACAGCATGTCTAAACACGTCTGCATGGACTCGCGACAGATCACGCTGCCCTATCGGTCTAGTTTCGTATATCTCGCAGCAATACGAAACTACGAAACTAAACCGATAAATTGTGTTTTTGTTTAAAATAATGATATAGTTCTTATCGCGACTTTCGTAAGCTCTCGTGTGTAAATACATCCGCGATAAGTTGCGATATTATTATCCGCGAGCTTCTCGCAAGACATTTATTGCAGCAATAAATTCTAGGAATTAGTATGAAATGTAAACAATATTGCAAGAAACTCACGCAAGACTTCCGCGAGTTTGCTTGCAGGTGGAAACACGGCTTTAGAATAAAATTAAATCTATAGCCTGCTTTTTTTTTTAAAACGGGCTTTGGCCCACCACACATTCCCACCACTGTATCTCCTGTGTCGCCAGGATCGACAGCGGTATCCAACCACGAAAACCCTTTGATATGATCTCAGGGAGCCCGAGGGACATGCTAAAACTGTCTTGGGACCCGCAACGAAATTAATCAGAAGAAAATAGGAGGAGTAGGAAGATTCCAATTTCCCTCCCCATAAAAGCGGGAGACAGCACAAAGTTGCAATGACCGAAAGTCAAAGAACTTAAGGGGGAGCACCACGGAAATAAGGTTAATAATTGTGACTCCTAAGCTAAGCTAAGTTAACATTGGAGTTTATTGTGTTTGACTGTTGCCAATAATAATTGTGACAAAAACGCTTGAAGGCACGGAAGTTCCTAGCGCTGTCCACGAGATCACCGTAGTATGCGACTCCAGATGTACAGAATAGGTTGTTTAGCATAGTAGTTCTTTCGTCCTGCCAGAGACTGCACTCCCAGAGAACATGATGAGCGGTTTGTTCAAACATGTTGCCTTCGGTCGAGCACTCGCACATGGGTGAAGGCACTAGTTTAAATCCGTAAAGTTTGGCCTTAAAATTTCCATGACCGGTCAGGAATTGAGAAACGCAGTGATCAATATCCATCCACTGTTTGGATAGCCGTTCACGAATATTAGGGAAAAAATTATAAAGATGACGCCCTTTGGTGGAACAGTCCCATCGCGACTGCCATTCGGAGATTAGGCTTTGCACAGAGTTTTCTAAAGGTTCAAACAATCTTGCTATTTTAATTTTATCGCGAGCGCTTAAAAAGAACGGGTTGTCAATGTTTTTGTTATGATAATACATTGTCGCACGACGCTGAATCTCAAGGTCAACGGGTAAAACTCCGGCTAACACAGGCAAGGCTTCGGTGCTTGTGGTCCTGTAAGCTTTGCATAAGAATATAAGAGCAAGACGTTGGCTTTGTAGCAACTTGCGACGAGCCGCGCCGATAGTTGCTTTGTCGGCCCACACGGGGGCCCCGTAGCAAATGCTGCCTAGGTAAGTAGCGGTGTAAATTAATTTTAGGGTTTTGAAAGAGAGGCCCCATGTCGACGTAGATATTTTGGTAAAGGAGTAAAAATTGCGCTTCGCTTTCTCACCAGTTTGAATTATATGTTCTAAAAATGTAAATTTATTTTCCAAGTAAAAACCAAGATAACAGAGCGACTGTTTGCGTTTAACGTTAATATTGTCAAGTTTAATGCTAGGGGAAGATATAAGGGAACCTTTTAAAAGGATTTGGTAAGTTTTATGCGCGGCGAATTTCAGGCGATTACGTTTACCCCAGCTCGATATTAAATTAAGACTATCATTGGCTTTAGATTCAATTTCGGAACGTGAATTTGCTTGAACGATGAGAAAACCGTCATCGGCGTAGCCAACTAGTACGCACAGCGGTGGTAGGGGAAGACTTAATAAATCATCAAATCCGAAATTCCATAGTTTTGGCGAGATAACAGAGCCCTGAGGGCAGCCGCAAGTTAAATCTTTGGCGTGTGTACAATGGCCAAGTCGAAGCTTAGTTTGACCATTAAAAAAGTAAGAACGTATTATGGCATAAATATTAGAGTAGCAACCTCGATTTTTTAGTTTTAATAATAATATCGGCCACCAAGCATGATCGAACGCGCCGGAGATATCTAATGAAATGGCGACCACGTATTTGGATTCCGAAAGATTTACTATTTTTCTAACTTCCATAGCCGCGTCAACAGTCGATTTCCCGGCGGTGAAACCGAACTGATGACTATGAAATTTAGGGCCACCGGGTAGCAGGCGAGGTACGATGAGACGTTCTAGTAATTTACCTAAGCAAGGCAGTAACGTTATCGGACGGTAAGATTTTGGATCGTCTGGAGGTTTGTTTCCCGCTTTAGGTATTAATTTTAAGCAACCGGTGCGCCAAATTTTTGGAAATATGCCTTCTGCGATACATCTGTTGTAAACATGTAGAATCGATGAATTGGCCGCTAAGCACGCTTGTTTTATCATAATATTCGATATTTTATCCTCGCCCGCAGATTTTTTTATAGGCAAAAGGTTTACTATTTTACTAAACTCCTCCGAAGTTGGTAAATCTGAGACCGGTGTATGAATGGGGTCTAACATTCTACTCCTTATGTCGCGGTGGTGTTCATCATCCAAGGAGGGCTCGTCGTCTGGGATGAGAACGTTTAGATATGCCTTCGCCGTTTCATCTAAACTACAAGTGTAAGAGTTGTTAGTTTTAGTATTTGAGAAAAAGCTTGGCTCATTACTACTATTGGGTTTAAGCTCGTGATATAACGAGGACCAGGGGCCCTCTTTATCTAGTCTGTTCGCGGCATTCTTCAACATATTATTTTTTGCTAACGTAACGGCGGCGCGATAGCGTGACCTTGAGATGCGTAGGTTATTTAAACTAATTATGTAAGTATCATCCGAACGATTGAGGCCAGATTTACGAAGATTATTAATTTTGCGCCTGGCCCTTCTAAATTCCCGACGAAGATTAAGAAGTTTACTGTTCCACCATTTACAGTTGTGGTCTTTTTTCAGAGGTCTACGACCCAAGGCTACATCGGCACAGTAAACAAATGTGTTTGTCATAATTTCCGCGCACTCGTTAACGTTTAAATCCGGCCGAGTGAAGTCTCCGGCATGAGCGGTAATGAGGGAGCGGAATAAATTCCAATCGCCGTTCTTTACATTGTATTTATAGTCATTAGAATTGACTACGGTATCACTCGGGAATCTATAGCCTGCTTAGGTTATTAAGTGGCGTTTTATTTAAATTTTTGTCGGTCGCGGTCACGCCGGGAAGATCGGAAAGTAACTTTTAGGTGTTTATTGCCCTGCGGTATATACTTTAATAGAACATTACAAAATAATTTTACTGACTGATGATATTTACAATCACACTGTAAATATTATCTAAAGAGACGTTTAACATATTTTTCCTTAAAATTAATTTTACATTTCAACTTAAAAAATGAAATATCTTACTATGCATTTCTATAAATTTGCTTACCATTAAAAGTTTTTTACAGATTCTCTATACGGTATATTTAAAATCTATTAATATTTTAGATTATTAGATAGATTACAACCATAATATTGACTAAGACAGTCCTGTATTAAATAAAAAAAAAATATACAAGCCAAAGACCTAAGAATTAACCTGACATAATATCTTTGGGTTAATAACCTAAGTGGCAAAATTGATTCTATAAACTAAATAGTATTTAATATTATACCTACTGATAAAAGTGAAAAAAAAATTATCAATTATTTTAAACGTCAAAAATTTAAAACACTCAGATCAATCCTTCTTGAACATTAAACAAGAAAATATTTGACTAGAGTGTAAAATAGAAATTAGAAAGCACATTCTAACATTTTTTCTACTGACTACAAGACGTGTGTAAAAAGACCAAGAAATGAGTAAAAAGTGCGCAATTTCTAAGTAATGGTGCGTGGTCTTTCTTGCAGGTGATTCACAATTACTAATAGAATATATTACTGCGATGTTTTCACGGCAGCACCAGCACAGACAATATACAAACAGTTTTGTCGACGTTAGCTTTGTCCACACTGGACCTTTTTTGTTCATCAAGGGGCATGCGTTATAGCGCAGTCAACAGCGAATGTGAGGCATGCCCGTGACGCGCGTTGCAATCGTAGCGCTCGCTATGACACTTTTCTTTCAACGCGGGTGGATTTTGACGCATTCAATTATTGAATATGCCAAACGAAAGTTGAATAAAAAGAATATGACGAAAATTGAAGATGAAATTGCATAATGTGGACATAGCTGTCTGAAGATGTTTCTGTCAATATTCTGACATGACGTGTCACGTGTGCAACATGTCGGATTTTAGTCGGATTGTTTACTGCATGTGCTAGTAGCGCCCTCTGCGTAAATTCCTATTCGGAAACTTGATGTATTGTTATCGGTCAATGCTAGATAGGGCGAGGTAAATCGACAAATCCCAGTTGAATCAGGCTTTGTGAATCAGACTTGAGGTTTGATTCTCCTCCAAAGTGTACGCGGTCCGCTCAAGGTATGTAGGGAAAGGTTTGGGTCACCCTTCCGATTCCTCTGAAAAATGAAATATATCAAGATTAAAAGTTAAAATATAAAAACTTAAGACCCAATTTCACCAATGTCTGTTAGTGTTAACAGCTTGTTAAAATGTCATGTCTTCTCTTCCATTCAGATGAAAAACGAAAGAGGTAACCTGATACTAATTTGAGCATTAACTTTAACAGTCGTTGGTGAAAATTGGGCCTTAGTCCTACTATCTACTCTCTACTGGACAGTGGCCGAAATGAAAAAAAATTACAACTAAGTTATAATACTTTAGGGTGTGTATGGGTCCACTATAAAGAGTACACTGTGAATGTAGCAGCGCTGAAAGAGTAACTATTTTTTTCACCTTTGTATGGGAAAATTATTGACGCGCTTGCCCATACAAATCACTATTTTTTTCTCTTTCAGCGCTACTACTCTATCACATCTATCTATCTATCACAGTGAACTCTATAAAAGAGAGTTTTGTTACACTGTATAATAATGTCTTGTTGGTCTCAAAAACTTTGATAGCGCAATGCAGGGGCCGTACCACGAAACCGTTTTGAGACTCAAACTATCGTACGAGAATGCCGCGTCCTACTCTAACAACGTCATTTCACGTTTATTAGAGTAAGATGCATCATTCTCGTCCGATTGTTTGAGTCTCAAAAACTTTGATAGCGCGATGCAGGTGCGCTGCTTTGGTCCTGCTGGCTACAGTATGGAATAATAGTAAGATCGGTCTCACCTGGTGCCAAGTCCGGCTGTGAACAGCAGCCGTCGTCCGCACACGAGGTACTCCGGGCACCGCGCGAACCGGAACACCACCGCCGCCGCCTGCCCCGCGCGTAGCTCCCCGCTCACGCTCATTATAGCCTGCAGTACGGTTATAAAAAAATGTTATTATTTATACAGTGGGATAAAGGGGCAAAACAGAGAGTAGGATTACATTACGACGACCTCTGTGGCTCAGTGGTGAACGCGTTGGTAGCTCAAGCCGGGGGTCGCGAGTGCTAATCCCGCCGACGGAACAAAAAGTTTTCAATGTTCCCGGGTATGGATGTGTATTAAATATTATGTGTATGATATAGTAAAAATCTTAAACATATGTATAGTATAAAAGTATTAAATATATTTCCGTTGTCTGGTACCAGTAACACAAGTCCTTCAGGTACTTAGCACGGGGCCAGACTGACGTGGTGTGAAGCGTCCATATATATTATTATTATTATTGCGATCAAGCAAAATAATATTTAATAAACAGGTTCCGTTATTAATTATTATACCGGTCTGAACGCAAAGATCCTTACTGGGACGTCTTCTATACTTATTATAAAACAAAGTCGCTATTTTCCCTCATGTCCCTTTGTTCCCTTTAATCTTTAAAACTACGCAACGGATTTTGATGATTCTTTCAGTGTTAGATAGCCCATTTATCGAGGAAGGTTATAGGCTATATTTTATCACGCTAAGACTAATAGGAGCGAAATAAAAATGTAGAAAAAACGGGGAAAATTATTTGAAAGGGCTAACTTGAATGCGCTAATCTCAGGAACTACTGGTCCGATTTAAAAAATCTTTCAGTGTTAGATAGCCCATTTATTGAAGAAGGCTATAGGCATATTTTTTTCAGTGGCTATATATTTTATACCCGTGCGACGCCGGGGCGGGTCGCTAGTAGATCATAAAACGTTTTCAAGTACCTACCGCACTTATGTGTAATGTGTCAACTGAGCGGGAACGTATTATTAAACGAAATTCGGCAACCTTGACTTAAGTGCTACCCTCTTAATATCAAACTAATAAAATTAAATATCATTTTAAGACGCCAAGATCACACTCGATATCAACGTTAATTGATATTGAGTGTGAGAGCGATTTAATAATATGGGCCTTAGCGATGGATCATGGAACCAATCGTCAATTTAAAACTAAAAAATAAACTTACAACGTGCCTAAAATTCTGTATTTTTAATACTTTACAATTTACATTTGTGATCACTAGGGCCCGGAAAAATATGTACTAAAAAATCCAAAATAGTTATGTACTTAAAATATGGACTAAAAAATCGAATATATAGAAAAATATGGACTATAAAACAGAAATATGGAAAAATATGGAGTCCTATAAAATTACAATAATTAAACATTGTTTTAGTATAGTAAATATTTATTTTATTTTAATTTTTTATCAAAATTTATTAAAGTACAAATATAATTAAGGATTTTGTAAAAATTTCAAGTGCCTAGCTGTAGCCATTATTGATATCGAGCGAAAAATATCAAAAAAAAATACGTTTGTTGTATGGGAGCCACCCTTAATTATTAATTTTATTTTGTTTTTAGTATTTGTTGTTATAGCGGCAATACGAGGGCTGCTATTTATGTATCCGGAACTGGCCACTTACAAGAACAATATTTAAAAAGTAATTACAACATTTGAAAATAGAACTCTTTGGTTGAAGAATACATTTTGTTTCATGTGACTGTCAATTATTTTTCCATTGTGGCGTCATTTTGAAAATTGCGTGTCTTCATTTGTCATGGATTTAACGCGTGAACATTTTCGTGCAATGATTTACTACGATTTTCGGCGTGGGTTAAATCAACAACAGTGCTTTATTCAACTCACCGCAACTTTTGGAGATGAAGCACCATCAAAAACCACTGTTTATCACTGGTACAGTGAGTTTAATCGTGGGCGGTCTATGCTCACGGATGAAAATAAAGAAGGTCGCCCAAAAACAGCTGTTGTCCCACAAAATATAGATGCTGTGCGGGAACTAATAATGCGTGATCGTCATGTTACATATCGCGAGATAGAGGCGTCCTTAGGCATAAGTATGACGAGCATACATAAGATATTACACGAACATTTGGCTGTAAAAAAAATATGTTCGCGTTGGATTCCGCACAACTTGACAATTGATCAAAAACGGGCTCGTGTCGATTGGTGCAAAAAATGATAAAAAAATACAACCGTGGTACGTCAAAAGCCGTTTATAATATCTACACAGGTGATGAATCTTGGATCTATGCATATGACCCCGAAACTAAACAACAGTCAACGGTGTGGGTGTTCCAAGATGAGCCGAAACCAACAAAAGTTACTCGTGCAAAAAGTACTTTGAAGCAAATGGTCGCCTGTTTTTTTGGAATTAATGGACATGTGGCTACAGTGCCATTAGAGAATCGTAAAACGGTTAATTCTGAATGGTATACGACCATTTGTTTACCAGAAGTCTTTGAAGAAATAAGAAAGGACAACCGACAACGCAGAATCATATTACATCACGACAATGCTAGCTGTCACACCTCAGCTGAAACAACTCAGTTTTTGGAGGGTCAAAAGATCGAATTGACTGGTCATCCGCCGTACAGCCCTGATTTGGCACCTAACGATTTCTTTTTATTTCCATACGCGAAGAACAAATTACGTGGTCAACGTTTTTCGAGCCGCGAAGAGTCAAAGAGTTGATGCGTTCAAAATGCACGTTTTGGAGATACCTCAATCAGAATGGAAAAAGTGCTATGAAAATTGGTTCCAGCGTATGCAAAAGTGTGTCGATCATCGCGGCGAATATTTTGAAAAGCAATAAAACCATATTAAATGATATATGTTTGTTTCTTTTTTTAATTCCGGATACATAAATAGCAGCCCTCGTAGATATACACATTCTGTGAAAATTTCAGAAGTCTAGCTATAGCCGTTCTTGAGATACAGCCTGGTGACAGACAGACGGACAAACAGACATCGAAGTCTTAGTAATAGACGGTAATAGTGTCCCGTTTTTACCCTTTGGGTACGGAACCCTAATAATCGGCACAGAACTTTGTTTTTCTTTGTGTGTTACGTACTTAAATCCTTTATTTTACCCGAAGACCGAAACATACTTCAGTTTTTGTTTAGCCATGTCAGCAACAGGACCTTTTATCTGAAACTTTATTTTCTATTTCTTTATTAATCCTTCGATCACGGATTCTTGGAAATGCTATACATTCTATTGTTGTCGCGATCACCGGTGCTCTTTAATGGGGCTTGAATCCTGAAGGAATAATCTTCTTTGGAAACAATAAATACGACGATAAAGCGCGAGAGGAACGAAATACGCAGCCGCATGGTGGCGGGAACGTATTTTTTTTTTTTGTATTTTTGTGAAAATATGGACGATTGTGACATTTTCTTGCAAAATATGGACTTATTTTTGAAAAACCCTAAAATATGGAAAATAAAACTTGGTTTTTCACAGTCTAAACATGATAATTCGTGTAAAAAACACATTCTAGGCCGAAAATCACGCAAAACAAAAATCAAAGCGCACGGAAGTGCGCGGCCTAGTTCCAGCAGGCCGCGCACATGCCGTGCACTATTTACACGAACCGTTTCGACGTACTTTTGACCCCCCTGTAGCTCAGTGTCTGTTGCGAGTGCAAAGATAAAATTATACCTACGTAATTATTTACGAGTACTTAAGCAGTATACCCAATTTCATAGATATAGCTTCAGTAGATCCTGAGATATGTCCTTGTAAAAATAGCTTATTTTGGCACTGACTCACTCATTCACTCACTCACTCACTGACCGGTAATCAAAACCTCTAGGCCACTTCCAGTTGTCCTAGCGTTATGAAATTTGGCACACAGGTCGTGTGTTATATGTAGATTAACGAAAAATTAAGAAATTGTAGAAAATGGTCAAGCGTGAGTCGGTTCATCTACGAACTTCAGAGGCTTCTTCCAATTGTCCTAGCGTTATGAAATTTGGCACACAGGTCGTGTGTTATATGTAGATTAAAAAAAATAAGAAATTTTAGAAATCGGTCAAGCGTGAGTCGGCCTATCTATAGCCCATACAAACTTTAATGTCATAGCGTTATGAAATTTGGCACACAGGTCATGTGTTAAATGTAGATTAACAAAAAATTAAGAAATTTTAGAAATCGGTCAAGCGTGAGTCGGCCGATCTACGAACTTTAGAGGCTACTTCCAAATGTCCTAGCGTTATGAAATTTAGCACACAGGTCGTGTGTTATATTATTATGTAGATTAACGATAAATTAAGAAATTTAAGAAATCGTCAAGCGTGAGTCAGTTCATCTATGAACTTTAGATAAAAATTCTTATGTACCAGTGATATAATGAGGCATCTATTGAAAGTATTGTTTATGTCGGGCGTAGCACAAAAAGAAAACATAGGCAGGATTTCTTGAAAAAAAGTATTGAAATCCCACCAAAAACATACCTGTTAAAATAGGGCCTAGTTCCTATAGGCTAACTGTTGGTCTAAAAAAAGAGTTGAAATCCAATCCAATGCCAAGTTCAGATGCACTTCATCGATCATAATCATCTTTATCAACAGCCTGATCCATAATACTTCTAAATTTGAACTTGGCAGGTTTTTGTGCTATGCGTTACACTTGATTAATTATATAATTAGATAATATTAATAGAATTTAAATAACCTGCCAAATTCAAATTAGAAGTATTATGGATCAGGCTGTTGATAAAGATGATTATGATCGATGAAGTGCATCTGAACTTGGCATTGGATTGGATTTCAACTCTTTTTTTAGACCAACAGTTAGCCTATAGGAACTAGGCCCTATTTTAACAGGTATGTTTTTGGTGGGTATGTATTTACATATAAATCCGGGCCCTAGTGATCACCATTATATTATTATCGTACCCACTGACCTCCATTATACAAGTACACTGGACATAAGATACCTATTTTTTGTGCCTATTTGAAGCGGAATCAGTGCCCCCAATGCGGGGGAAGAGAACTAAATCTGACGTAACTTGCAAATGGTCGCTCAAGCGCTATTGGTTGTAGAAACTAGTATTAGTTCCAAGTACTCCCACTACTGCTATCAGCGCCAATATGGCGGCTTTCAAAAGTAATTTTTACGTCAGATTCAGTTCTCTTCCCCCGCATTGGGGGCGCTGATGCCTGATTCCGCTTCAAATAGGCACAAAAAATAGCTGTCATTTCAAAGGGTATCATCAGTCCACCGTACTTGTATAATGGAGGTCAGTGGTCGTACCTCAATGATGGCGGTCTGTCGCACGTTGCCGACGTGCACGGAGCACTGGAAGCCGGGGTAGATCGCCGTCGAGTGACGCAGCACCTGCACCGACGCCTGCAAACACCACGTAAACAACATACTACAAGAATACAAGACCCAACATACGAGTAACTTTGTTTCACCACGTAAGATCTCGACTTTATAACATAGCTGTTCCATCTGACTTCTAATCTATACTAATATTATAAATGCGAAAGTATCTCTGTCTGTCTGTCTGTCTATCTGTCTCGCTTTCACGTCAAAACTACTGAACCGATTGTAATGAAATTTTGTACACAGATAGTCTAAAGCCTGAGGAAGGATATAGGCTACTTTTTAACTGGAAAAAGGGGTTGTAAGGGGATGAAAATTCGTAAATTTGTTCAAATTAAGTTAGTTCCAAAAAATTCATTACAGATGGCGCTAAGAGTCGCCTACATCTCGCTATCGCTTGCTCATAAGTCTTTCTATAAGGGGTGGCACCATATTGAGTTAAGTTTTTCGATTCTTTCGATTGTTATACACGTTATTAAATAACTCACTACTCAGTACTTTATCTATGCAGTGTCGTAACCTTAAACCTACCAATGATAAATAGATTATAGGTAAAGTAAAAGCTAAAGTTGTGTAATGGGGGGCTAAATTAGTTTTAAATTTGGTAGAAATCAAGTTTACTTAATAAAAAAATGTAATATTATGTGCACAGCTGTTTTTGGATATTTTGATTTCAATTTTTTAAACCCTGGTAGGGTTTAAAAAATTGAACGCTATAAACTGAAGTCCACGCGGACGAAGTCGCGGGCAACAGCTAGTATTATTATAAATGTTCAGTCTATTGACACTTCATTATCTAAATTGGACCAAAGGCTTTTTCCTGTTCGTCAAGGGCATGTGTTATAGCGCAGTCAACAGCGAACGTGAGGCATGCCCGCGACGCATGCCCTCTGACCGTATCCAAAAAACAAAAATGACAATATTGTCGTTGCGTTCGTTGACGCATCCAATTATTGAAAGCGCCAAAACGAAAGTTGAATGAAAGAAGATGACGCAAATTGAAGACGAAAGCGCAGACGAACGATGAAACAAACAGAGATGTTATCTGTGGCCGTAGTCCAGAATACTTAGCACAAAAATACTAATGCTGTCTTTTAAAATGTGCTCAAACAAATGAGTCAGAATGGAACGCAGAATGGAACGCATTAAGAATCATACATAACGAAAATCATGTATACTACTTCGGTTTTCTCGGTAACAAACAAAACACTTACCTGAAAATATATACAGCCTCTCGGATCATTGGGATCTTCCAGCATGATCTCCGGGCATATGCAGGTCTCCGGCATATGCACGCCCTTCTCCTCATCGCTGGAGGCGTCTTGCACGGACTTCTCGTACATGTTAACATTAACACTCTTGACTTCCCCGTCACTTGATTGTGAGATTTTTTTCCTGCGCGCCGCTTTGCGATTTTTGTCTACTTGCGTTCCATCAACGTTTGTCTGCAAATAAAATTTGGTTAATTATTTCTTTACAGTGTCATATTAAAAATCATAATACATAATTTCAAAACTTAAATTATTTACAATAGGATAGATGACGACCCTTTCTAAGGCGCGCCGCAGACGTCACACTTTTTGTGTGATCGAGTCTGCGGTTTACATACAGTCTGATGGCGCGCGCCATGCGGACTGTATGTAAGCCGCAGACTCGAGCACACAAAAAGTGTGACGTCTGCGGCGCGCTTAATGAAAAAGTTTTCTAGTTCACCGGGACTAAACAGAGGTTTTAGGTAAGTTGCCATCGGCGACTACGAGGTTAAAAAAAAATTGTAGGATTTGGCACACTTGACTTTAATTCCATGCATTTTTTCAAACAACTTCGATGTCGTTGACATCAAATCGTGGTTAAAACCTCTGATCGCACTACCAATCCTCAACTACTCACCTGTCTGAGTTTACACCGTCCCGGGGGGCAGGCGCCGAAGGTGGGTCGCTTCCCCTCCTGGTAACCCCCCGGCACCGCCAGCAGCACCATGCCCTGCCGCAGCGTGGGGGGGTAGTGCGACAGGCCGAGCGAGGCGGACTGGCCGGCCCGCACCGCGCCGCACGGCACGCGGTTCCGATATATCGTCTTGACCGATATCTCCACGAATTCCCCGTTGTCTAGTGGCCCTGTTGAGATTAGCTGATTATTATATATAATATCAATATTAAATTTATTATAATTATAATATATAAAATTTGCTGACTGAAAATAACAGTTTTGAGTCATATGTTAGAATCTAGATTCTAGAGTGACAATGATCGATGAAATCAATCTCAAAGTCAACGTTTTCTAAATACCACATATTTTATATGTATAATACGCCTTGCATGCCGACATAATAACAGATTATTTCGTGCCGGCAGACGTGGCACGCGTAGCCAAATCGTGCGCAGTCGTGAGTAAATATTTGTGACCAATCAGAGGCTCGTGCCATTTCTGCATACGTGTACTGTTGAAATGATTGTGAACATAGTGAAGTGTAGTCGTGCGAGTAGCTAGCGACGTCGGCTCTAGTACAAAAAGTGCATCATAACATTACGCCTTGTTTTTTCTATAATATTACCTATGATAAGATCGTCTCCCTCTCTGAGCTGTCCGCGCGCGAGCAGCCCGCCCACCACCGGCCCCGCCTCCCCCACGTGGAAGATCTCGTCGATCTGAAACTCGCATGTCTCCTGCAACACACCACACGTAATTAGTGACGTCATAAGCTTGGGTATGCGCATTTCAAGTTGATGACGTCACAGCGTGCACGCTGCAGTATTTACTTGCGAGCACGTCAAGATAGCACGTGCTTAGTAGTACTAAGCAGATGTCAAAGTTAGTACTGAAGTTGTATGAGTGCTTTCAACTCGTTAATTGACAACCATTCAAACCACAAATTGAATCCACATTTATCAATGAGGTTTAGATTCTGAACCTAATTGAAAAATGTGGACAGTTTCGTGTAAACCTCACAACGTCATCAATAAGTTTTATTTCGATACAAAGTACTTTGGTGACAATTACAAACTCAGACTTGTAATACTTAGGCTGAGATCATGATTGAGTCACGCTGACTGCGCGCGCACCGTCGGCGCTGATGGCCCGAGATGTATGAAATTGTAGGAAGCGTTTTTGACTAACGCGTAGCGGTCAGCGCTGATATTTCATACATTTCGGTGTCGGCGCCGACGGTCAGCGAGCGGTCAGCGTGACTCTAAAATCAGCCTTACGTGTAAATGCGCAGGCTGCGCGTGCGCATCGGGTGGTTGCAGCGCTAGCAGGTACGCGTGTAGTGCGTTCAGCCCCGCCCCGCGCACGCAGCTCACCGGGAACACGGGCACGCAGCGCGAACATCTATAATAATAATAATGATAACATAAGCTGGATATAAGGGTCACTTCAGACCGCAACGCGACGCGTAGATGCATTTCTAAATTTGTACTGAATTGACAGATTTCGTAAGCGTGAGACGTCTTGTAAATCTGTCAAATCCATACAAACTTAGAAATGCATCAACGCGTCGCGTTGCGGTCTGAATTAACCCTAAAAGGCATTTTAGTACACACTGAATAATTATGTCACAAGTTTAAGTTTCGTCCTTTTTCTCCAAAAATATAGTATTTCATTCTGTATTTATTAGATTACAAGGAGACTTACTCGTCGTCCTTTTTGTTGTCGTTTTCATCGTCGATGGTGTCAAGTATCGACTTTTGCGGCGCGACGCAGCTCCGGGCGAGGTTCTCATCAGTAATCAGAAGTGGTTTCTGTAAGGAACAGAGTTTAAACCAGCTGAAAAACTTTAAAACGATAAACATTGACGAGAGAAGGTGGCAAGATAACCGTCTTTGTTTATGAGATCCGTGCAATACTTTTTTTGATGATAACCAGCCGTGTTAACTGGGCTTGTTATATACGAGTTATAAGACTTGAGAAAGGGTGATTGAGTGATTGAAATAGCGAGACATCCGTCTCCTCTTCATCGTAGCTAGTCTGTATATATTAGTTTTTATCCGTCTCTTTCTCGCTCCTTGTCAACAGGCGTTTCCTCTTCATGACTGGGACGGCACTTTATATCTCAGATACCTTGTCCGGCGGCAGCCGGTGTGTTAGGTCGTGTTTCCACCTGCAAGCAAACTCACGGAAGTCTTGCGTGAGTTTCTTGCAATATTGTTTACATTTCATACTAATTCCTGCTATTTATTGCTGCAATAAATGTCGTGCGAGAAGCTCGCGGATAAATTCCACATGAAACTAGACCGTATATCTGCGGTAGCAGTGAGATCTGTCGCGAGTCCTCGCAGACATGTTTAGACAATAGACATGACAATGCTTGACAAATTGTCGCGACAGCACTTGCTGCGGGGTTTACACTTGCAAGCTGCTGTCAGACAGGCTGTCAGACACTTCTCGCGACAGTTGTCTTGCAGGTGGAAACACGGCCTTAGTCTTTGATACACATTAAAATTTTCTCTCTCTCTCTCTCTCACCTTGTCCGTGGGCAGCAGGCGCGTGAGGCGGTCCAGCAGGGCGGGCAGCGCGGCGGGCGCTAGCTCGCACTTGGTGACCACCACGAACACGGGCAGGTCCAGCGCCACCACCAGGCCCAGGTGCTCCTCCGTGATGCGCGTGATTCCCGCCGTCGCTGAGATCTGAAAATCATAGGTCTTATTAAAAATAAATAAACAAAAATTAAAAAAAATCAATTGTGTGTTCTGAAATGTAACTCAGTTTACTAGCCAGTGCTCATGACGTCATGAATCAAACGTGAGACAAGTGTATTATAAAGACACCAACAAAGCCATGTCATACAATACAGAAAACTGGCGTATATTTTGGCACAAATAAACAGTATGGCGTCAATCCTAAAAGTTCTAAGCACTGGCCGGTACACTGGGATAATTTTCGAAACTTACCCTATGTAATATTTGCAACTTCCAAAAAGGACATCCCAAAAAAGTCCTATACAATCCTATACAATAAAGCACAACAGGTCACATAGAAGACTTATCGATACCAATAATTAATTGACTTATAACAAGCATGGCGTAGTGTGGCGAGTAGCCGGTGAGGCCGTGCAGCTTGGTGCGCTGGTACTTGGTGTGGCCGGCCAGGTCGAGGAAGACCACGAGCTTGGCCGACCGCTCGCCGCCATCAGCAGTTGACTTACCACGAGCATGGCGTAGTGCGGCGAGTAGCCGATGAGGCCGTGCAGCGTGGTGCGCTGGTACTTGGTGTGGCCGGCCAGGTCGAGGAAGGCCACGAGCTTGGCCGACCGCTCGCCGCCATCAGCAGTTGACTTACCACGAGCATGGCGTAGTGCAGCGAGTAGCCGGTGAGGCCGTGCAGCGTGGTGCGCTGGTACTTGGTGTGGCCGGCCAGGTCGAGGAAGGCCACGAGCTTGGCCGACCGCTCGCCGCCATCAGCAGTTGACTTACCACGAGCATGGCGTAGTGCAGCGAGTAGCCGGTGAGGCCGTGCAGCGTGGTGCGCTGGTACTTGGTGTGGCCGGCCAGGTCGAGGAAGGCCACGAGCTTGGCCGACCGCTCGCCGCCATCAGCAGTTGACTTACCACGAGCATGGCGTAGTGCGGCGAGTAGCCGGTGAGGCCGTGCAGCGTGGTGCGCTGGTACTTGGTGTGGCCGGCCAGGTCGAGGAAGGCCACGAGCCTGGCCGATCGCTCGCCGCCATCAGCAGTTGACTTACCACGAGCATGGCGTAGTGCGGCGAGTAGCCGGTGAGGCCGTGCAGCGTGGTGCGCTGGTACTTGGTGTGGCCGGCCAGGTCGAGGAAGGCCACGAGCTTGGCCGACCGCTCGCCGCCATCAGCAGTTGACTTACCACGAGCATGGCGTAGTGCAGCGAGTAGCCGGTGAGGCCGTGCAGCGTGGTGCGCTGGTACTTGGTGTGGCCGGCCAGGTCGAGGAAGGCCACGAGCTTGGCCGACCGCTCGCCGCCATCAGCAGTTGACTTACCACGAGCATGGCGTAGTGCAGCGAGTAGCCGGTGAGGCCGTGCAGCGTGGTGCGCTGGTACTTGGTGTGGCCGGCCAGGTCGAGGAAGGCCACGAGCTTGGCCGACCGCTCGCCGCCATCAGCAGTTGACTTACCACGAGCATGGCGTAGTGCGGCGAGTAGCCGGTGAGGCCGTGCAGCGTGGTGCGCTGGTACTTGGTGTGGCCGGCCAGGTCGAGGAAGGCCACGAGCCTGGCCGATCGCTCGCCGCCATCAGCAGTTGACTTACCACGAGCATGGCGTAGTGCGGCGAGTAGCCGGTGAGGCCGTGCAGCGTGGTGCGCTGGTACTTGGTGTGGCCGGCCAGGTCGAGGAAGGCCACGAGCTTGGCCGACCGCTCGCCGATCCGCTCCGCCGTCATCAGCTCCGAACACCCGTAGTTCACCACGTTACCCTAAACGTTAGGGAAATAAATTAATAAAATTTCCGATCTTTTTGCTAATGGTAAGGATAGGACGACACCAGACACTCAGGGTGAAATCTATAGAGCGATATTAGACTTAACTCAGACTTTACTTCAAACTTAACTTTAAAAAATCTTAGCTAAGCTTAAGCTTACCAAAATATTAAGTGAATAGAAGGACGCAACATCCATTGTTAGGTCTTCCTATTCACTTAAGATTTTGCTAGGCTTAAGCTTAGCTAAGATTTTTTAAAGTAAAGTTTGAAGTAAAGGCTGAGTTAAGTCTAAGATCGCTCTATAGATTTCACCCTTAGTATATGTTATGCTCAAAGACCAAAAACGTTAATTGAGCGGAAAATAGCTCACATCGCGTTGTGGTCATATTATTAAAACAGGCACAACGCGAAATTCGTGTTGTGGCTCTAATGAAAACGGCAACGGTTGTGGCAATCACACTTTACAGAACGACCAAATAGCGAAATGTACGCTTTTATTTTATTAAAAAAATCTGTTAATCTTTATGTCGTCATCCCTATTAGATTCAAGCGCGATGTTCAATATCAACCCTAGACGGTCCATAATATTACGCAATAAAATTGCTCGTTTAGGTGCCCGCTAACAGTTATTTATCAAATATTTTTATAACCTAAAACTTATTAATCGGGACTTAACGCTCCTCGTGACCACGGCCGTTGCAACACGGCCGAAACGTCGAGAAAAAGTATGTACTCGTAGTAGCATTACTATTTAAATAAGTCGCGTTAAGTCCCGATTAATAAGTTTTAATTATAATGCAACGCGAAAGTTTATTAAAATGTTATTTTTATAACCTGTGCGTCGAAGCCGAGTATCTCGTGGCTGAGCGAGGAGGTCCGGCCGCTCTTGACCTCGTGCAGGTGACGGAACATGTTCAGCCGCGCGCTCCCTCGACCGTTGTCTAGTTCACCTGTTCAGAACAAAATTTAATATAGGGTGACTAGCTGTCCCGGCAAACGTTGTTTTGCCATATAAAATATTTCGTCCATGTAGCATATTATTTTATTGAAGTGACTAAATAAGTATGGCACCATGGCAACGTCCATCGCTATCCCGTCGCACAAACAATGGTCGCCGTCAGTCTCGACTCTCGAGTTGTAATAATAAACTATTATTTATTCAACAAATGCACTAATAATAAGAAGTAGATGTTGTCCGATTCTCAACCCTAGCCGACATGCTCGCTAAGATTCACGAAAATCGGTCGTGCCATTTTAGAGGAGTTCAACCACGCACTCCGTGACACGAGAATTTTATATATTAGATATTAATCATATAATATGATAAATAGGATATTACCAATAACTTGTAGCAAAAATATTAAATGTTATTGTCTACTAACGATAGCTTGCACGTTCTATGCCCAGTTTTAAAGGGTTTTTTGACGAGAGTTTATCGATTCATCTTCATTGTTAATTGGTTAACGTCTTGAAGTAAGCCAATCAGAAATGCTAGTGAAAAGATAGTACTTCTGTCAAAAAACCACAGACACCGGAAAGTAAGGAAAAAATCGTGAGGATGTGCGGGTTGCACATGGTTGGTCCCACTATGTCACAAGAATACTTGTGGCGTCCGTATGCTTGGGCAAGCATACGGACATTTAAAATCTTGTCCCAGGCACTACAGTATTTAAAGAGTGGTTACTTCGCTCTGAAAATACTGTATAAAATATCATCCACAATGGATGCAAAGGCCTTGTTTGTTTTTGTTTTAGTAATCAATATCACAAAAAATATTGAAAGATTCCCACCTTGTGTCAATACTCCGACTAGAGTAGACTTGCCGGCCTCGTTCGCGCCGAGCACCGCCACTCGCAGCTCCACGCTCTGACTGGCTGCGAGCTGCAGTTCAATAAAGCGACATATTATGTCATATCTCAGACACACAATTAATCGTGTAAATCTATACTAATATTATAAATGCGAAAGTATCTCTGTCTGTCTGTCTGTCTCGCTTTCACGCCAAAACTACTGAACCGATTGTAATGAAATTTTGTACACAGATAGTCTAAAGCCTGAGAAAGGAGATAGGCTACTTTTTAACTGGAAAAAGGGGTTGTAAGGGGGTGAAAATGCGTAAATTTGGTCAAATTAAGTTAGTTCCAAAATGCATAACAGATGGCGCTAAGAGTCGCCTACATCGCGCTACTGATTGCTCATGCGTCTTTCTATAAGAATGTTAACACGGGTTTTTTGATTCTTTCGATTGTTATCATCACGTTATTAAATAATTCACTACTCAGTACTTTTATCTATGCATAATGCAGTGACGTAATCTTAAACCTACCAATAATAAATAGTTAATGGGTAATGCTAAAGTTGTGTAATGGGGGGCTAAATAAGCTTTAAAATTTGGTATAAATAAAGTTTAATTTTAAAAAAATGAAATATAGTGCACACTGCACAGCTGTTTTTGCGTATTTTGATTTAAGGGATACCAGGGTTTTAAAAAGCTTTTAAATTTGACACCAATTTTGTTGACATCGCGCGCTATAAACTGAAGTCCTCGCGGACAAAGTCGCGGGCAACAGCTAGTTTTGTTTATATACAGACGCCTACAAATCAGAACGTTTGATCTTCTTTAATGATAATGAATGGCCATGATTGTTCCTGGACTGCATGCATGTTATCTTACTGCCAGTTTGCTTGCCGATTAAAGAGAAAACCTTTCGGTACTACCAAGCGCTTTCAAATCTTTTTAAAAGCTATCAAGTCGTGTCAATGTACACTTTCATCTTTATTAAAACATAACATAATATCGCTTTAACTCCCAGCGGCCATATGTGGCCGCGAGAACAATAGATTTCCAAGAATCCGCGATCGAAGGAATATCCTTAAGTTAAAACAATATACTAGTCTTACCTTCCGTATATAAACTTCAGCTACCGCCCTATGCGGCGCCAACCTCCGTGCGCGCGCCGCGACAATCTCCGCGCCGATAGCCCGCGCCATGTCCCGCAACGACCGCAGACTTGCCCGCAGCGCCGCCGCCCGCAGCCCGCGCAGTGCGCCGCAGTCCCGCACGCCCACCACGTACACGGCGCTCCCCCCGCCCGAACGCAGACGCCATTTTAACTGGGAAAATGGCGGACATTATAAGTTTGACAAGATGGCGGACGTTATGACTTTCACAATATGGCGAATAGTATGAGTTTGATAAGATGGATGACGTTATGTGAGTAAAACGGGTGTGCGGGACAGCGCGCCGCAGTCCCGCACGCCCACTACGTATACGGCGCTCCCCCCGCTCGACCGCAGACGCCATTTTTACTGGAAAAAGAGGTTATGAGTTTGATAAGATGGCGGCCGTTGAGTTTGACAAAATGGCGGACGTTATGACCTAAGAGCAAATTAGAAGTTATGTTAGCCCCCGTAGCGCACCGTCCGACCGCAGTAGCCACTTTAACTGGAAAAATGGCGTTACGAGTTTGACTGAGCTTAGGTTATGATTTTGACAAGACGGCGGATGTTATGACTTGTACACCGCGCTCACCCCGCTCGACCGCAGGCGCCATTTTAACTGGCAATAAATTATGAGTTAGACAAGATGGCGGACGTTATGATGTTGACAAGATGGCGGATAGTATGAGTTTGATAAGATGGCGGACGTTGAGTTTGACAAGATGGCGGCCATTGAGTTTGACAAGATGGCGGCCGTTGAGTTTGACAAGATGGCGGCCGTTGAGTATGACAAGATGGCGGACGTTGAGTTTGACAAGATGGTGGACAGTATGATTATGACAAGATGGCAAACACTATGATGTGTTTGATAATATTATAAAATACCCGCTCGACACCGACGGTATTGTAGCTGACAAGATGGCGGATATTATGAGTTTGACAAAATAGCAAACATTTTGACTTTGACAAGATGGCGTTCTGACTTGGCTAAGATAGCAATCCTAATAGCTACTAAAAGATGGCGCGCTTTGACCGTGCAAACATTTATGTTACAAAAAAGTCTTGTTCGTTTTGAATTTTCACCTTAAAGAGCCCATTCACGGTGTTTCCGGTCGGCAACACCGAGTGTGAACCAATCAGTGAGCTATGTCAATTTGCAGTCCAGGTGGGTTATTTATAACCTCTTATTTCCAGCCAGTTTACGCCCGAAAACGGTACATTTTGGGCGTAAACTGGCTGGAAATAAGAGGTCATAATAACCCACCTGCACGGCGGACTGCCGTGAATGGGCTCTTTTAGAGACTCTACTTCCGCCGTAAAATAACTGTTAACGAACTGTATAAAATGAAGGTAAGCGACAAGCGACCTTATGCTGTAGTAAATACGGTGTATACCTGCGTGACGAGATGCTGGAATCGTCTCTCGCAGGGCGCGACGAGCTGCAGCTTGTACTCGACGTTGCCGAAGCGCGGCTCGGGCGGCAGGCTTCCGTAGCACTCGTCGCCGGAGTCCTCCGCGTCCGTTGTCCTACACAAGTTATTTTCATACTAATATTATAAATGCGAAAGTGTGTCTGTCTGTCTGTTAAGTACTCCGCAAACGATCAAATTTGTTTGACAAACATGTTTGATGTAATTTACGTTTTCATCAAACAGCAGCGCAGACGAACAAACGTGCATCAAACAAGTTTGTGAAACAATTGAGTACTTAAAAAATGTTTTTTTTTTATGTATTTTAAAACCTTAATATTCATAATATTGATATTTAATTAAAAAATGTTTTTTCAATTAATTACAAACAATTAAAAATTCATTAAATTTAAATAAAGTCACGTGACTTATAAACGCGCCATGATTGAGATGTGACGTCACAATGTACACATTTCAATAGTATACGCCAATATTTATCTTATTTCGTTGACGTTTAATGTCAAAAATGTTTGCGCTAACTATAATACCAATCTACGTAGCTAAACTTTCTAGTAAATCCACAAACTGATGCTCCTATGACTCGAAATGAGAAATGTGGTTAGTGCCCGTTTTGTTTATGGTAAAACAAACTCTATTTTAAGTATTGAATATGTGTTAATTGGTTTTTAGTTTTAATAAATTTAAGGCTTATTTGAGTTTAGAAGTACGCGTCCAATCAAAACATTCGTTTGTTAAACAATAAGTGGTATGTCAGTTCTACTGTTGTTACTTGTTAGTGTTCTGTGGTGAACATTAACAATGTGACGTCACACGCGCTAGGGTAGTGCGGGGGATGCCGGCTTGTATTCGGTATTTTTATTTTGGAATAACTTTTGAATTTTTGCGAAAAACAATAAAAGAAAATTGTTTTGTTATAAAACTTATTTATATATCTTTCCATTTATCACAAAAATTTTTTTGTTGAAATACTCAATGGGCATTGTCCAAAAAAAATTACATGTACTTTTTATATTTTTTTTCGTTAAAATAGGGTATTTTAAGAATATAAATTCAATAATTTTGAAATTCATTGGCTAGTTTTTTCTCAATAAATTTTTAAAGTTTCGCTCTGACGTCATCATCGGCAGCCAATTGACCTCTGCAGAATGTTTTTTTTCCTTTGAATCTTATTTATAATGGCTGGTTCGTCAAATACAAGTTCTCATTATGTGAAAGCTGATACGAAAAGCTTACCAAAAGTTCGAAACGTAATGTTGGTCGAATTTATTGCTAATTTAACGCCATTGAAGGTCAAACTAAGGTTAAACATATTTGTTCAAAAATATAAGTAACTAATGGGTATTTTTTTCGTTTATATACAGAAAAACGATCACTGACCTTATTCCTCGAAATGTTTTTGTAATGAGCAAAATTAAAAAAAATGGACAATCCCCATTAGCTAGAATCGGTATGAGATCATGACATCTTGTTTGACAAATACAGCGGAACACGTTCAAACACGTTTGTCCAACGCTACGCAAATCCAAATTTTCTTCAAACAGGTCATACACGTAGTTTGTTTGACAAACGCTTCAAACGTAAACACGTAAAATTTGACAAACAATTTGATCGTTGAACAATTTGATTTGACAAAAATTTGTTATTCTTTGAGTCCTGGGAGAGTACATATTAATATGATCTTTTTTGCTGTGGAAACATGTACGGTACCCGCACGACTCACGAGTCTATCTAGTATATTCACACGAACAATGGCACTCGGAGACTGCCGCAGTAAAGCTATTGCATAGCATTTACACGCATATGTCTAGTCGCACGAACACAAACACCGTGCCGAAGTCTGCCGAACTGAAACGACGTTAGACGATGTGTTGGGTTTTTTTCGTTACGGAATTTCTTGACTGTTTTAAACCACAATTGAATTTCTTAACCCTAACAAATAAGGGTCTATACAGACGGACCGCATTTCAACTGCAATCCAACCGCAAATTGCAGTTCAAGTGCAGTTTGAATGCAGTTGATGGTTTGGTCCAATGGTTTGCAGTTCTACTGCAGTCGTGTCAACTGCATTCAAACTGCAGGATTGCAGTTCGTCTGTATAGACCCTAAAATCAATAAATAACTTACGTATCGTCACAGAATTCATCCAGATCGTCAGAACTGTAGAAGAAGTCGCTCTCCAGATCATCCGAACTGAACTCTCCGGCCATATACATGTCATCCTTAATTCTAACCTTCTCCAAATTATCTATCACGTTGTAAACCCGCTCATCGAATTCCGCACTCACTTTCCGCTTAGCTTTAGCGATTTCCGCTTCGGTGTCTTTATCGAACTTGTTACATTTCTTGTCAGGTTTGAGGATATTGACGTTTTTGCCGATTCGTTCGTCGCTGTTTTTCTGTATGACCGACTGGTTGTTTAGCGTTTCTGGTTCCTCTTGACTCCAGCAGAACTCTTTGGGTGGTGACGGCTTCTTTTTCCTTCTGTTCTTGCGCCCCGAGTTACGCCTTTTCGGTTTCTTGTCTATGTCTTTTTCTGAAGCTTTATCTTTGTCTGAAAACAAAATTTAAGATAATTTAATAAACACAGCGTATTGCTAACGCCCGCTAATTGCCCCAAAAACTCTTTATTAAAAACTTTTTCGGGTTGAGAAGTTTTTAATAAAGAGTTGTATCTAGAGCTTGAACTATTATGCCGAATTTTATCAAAATCCGTATAGCTTTTGTGTGAGAATTAAACAAATATAAAATGTGTACAGGATGGACAAATACGTTTGAGCTTTACAAAATAAATTTGACTATGATTTTGATTTAAAAAATCATTACTATTATAACCGCGGCAATGCGACCGCAACCGAAAAAATTTAAAATAAATTGCCACTTCACACTTGATGTAATAGTAACTAGGATATAGGTTTCATTTTGCTATACGTCACTATAAAGCAGCGGTGACATTGGTGACAAAATGTCGGTAGAAAAAGTCATAAAGTGACCTAGGGAGGCCCTAGGTCAGCCTTTCCCAAAGTGTGCGATAGCGCCCCCTTGTGGGCGCTGAAGGTTTGAAGGGAGGCGGTGTGGGACCCAGAAAAAAAATGGGGGCGTTGTGTAGAGGCTTGGGGGGGTGATTTATTTCATCAGGATGCATTTTAAATTGCAACAATGGGGGCGCTAAAATATAATTTGTTCTTAAAGTGGGCGGTAGACAAAATAAGTTTGGGAACCTCTGCTCCAGGTCATAAAATGGCAATTTATTTTGAATTTTTGTTGGTCGCGGTCGGAAAGTTACCTCGAAGTATCATTTCAAATAGGTGTATCTTACCTTCCACACTCTTAACTTCCATGTAATTCTCTATGTAGTTGCAGTCCTTAACTAATATTTCGTTGCTAAGGTCGGGTTCACACAGGAACGAGGACTCCTCCGGAAGAGTCTCATTCTTGCCCTGCGACCTCCGCCCTCTTCGCCTACCTGTTACAAAAAAAACATGTTATGGTAAATTACATGCAAGTCCATACTAATATTATAAATGCGAAAGTGTGTCTGTCTGTCCCTCTATCTGTCTGTTTGTCTGTTACCTCTTCACACCCAAACCGCTGAACCGATTTCGCTGACATTTGGCATGGAGATCCTTTGAGTCCCGGAAAAGGACATAGGATACTTTTTGTTCCGAAAAAATGTACGGTCCCCGCTCGATAAACGAGTTTTAGCGCAACGGAGTTGCGGGCATCATCTAGTTATATTATAACTATCCAGCAACTCCGTTTGCGCCAAAATTCGTTTATCGCGCGGGATAACTACGGTTCCCATCATTTTTTCGGGATAAAAAGTATCATATGTCCTCTACCGGGACTCAAAGTATCTCCATACCAAATTTCAGCAAAATCGGTACAGCGGTTTGGGTGTGAAGAGGTAACAGACAAACAGACAGACAGAGGGACAGACAAACACACTTTCGCAGTTATAATATTAGTAATATTAGTATGGAAGTATGGATAGTATGGAAGCATGGATTTTTACAAGTAAATAAAAATCATAGGACTTTGCTAAAATTATCTTACCTTTAGGGCCATCTTTTCTAACTTCTGGCTCAGGTTTATGTTTCTTCTTCTGTTTAGTGTCATTCCCGTCAGACGGATCAAAGAGGCTGAAGAATGAGTCCATTTTACATCTGAAAATAAGCAATTAATATTTGTAAAGCATGTTTGTTTGTTTTGAAGCCAGAAAGGGGCTTGTGTTTTTTTGGGTTTTAAGCGTATTTCTTTGACTCTTAAGATGCGCTTACAGCCTTATGGCGCATACACACATTCCGCCGGCTTATACCGCCGGGACAGCCGCCGGCTTTCAGCCTGCCTTGCCACCGAAGCCGGCGGCATGTGTGGTTAGTGGATACAGCATTACACGAGCAATAATTGCTCGGCGACACGAATGGAGTATGGACCGATCTGGAGAACTTAGTGGAGCAATTTGGAGCAATTTCAATAAATTGCAGCAATTATTGCGGCAATTATTTCGGCGATATAAGATATTGCTTCTAATAGGCTACTTGACCTATATTCAATTTCATTGAACAAATGCATATTTCTAGTAGGACTTGGCCTAGGAAACCGTATTTCACCCTTATTATCAAATAAAAGCTTATGATTGATAAATAAAGTCGATTTGAAAATATTATTTTATGAAAATAGGAATTGTACTGACGAAAACGCTTTTGCGGTACTTCCGATTTGGATGTGACGTCATCCTCATACTAATTTAATATCTTTTATTTATCGCGCTCGCTATATGTAAGTTTATTTGTACATAAATAATAAGAATAAGCCTATTATATATTTTCTTCAATAATTCAAATAAAACATCAGTTTTATATATATTATGTCCATTTATTGTAGACGGGAAATGAAATGGCCAAAACTTTTCTCCAAAAGTTTTCAACATTACAAACTTTAAGTTTTTTTATATAATATTATTGATTACAAATGATTTCTAATTTCTTATATAATTATTTTATAATTTTTGGGCACTTTTAGATTCGTACATTTAGCACATTAAAAAAATTTCAATAAAGAGAGTTTGAAATACAAAGCGTATGACGTCACACTATGGCGGACAGTGTTTTCGGCGCCATTTAAGAGGCATATTTTTCAATAAACATTTTTATGGGTTTCTACTGTGTAAAATATTAGTTTTTTTTTGTAAAAATGAATGATTATGAAGCGATTAGCATGAAGAAAAAAATTAGGTCAAGTAGCCTATTGCTCCACATATTTCGGCTGGTATAAATCGTCAGTGCTTAAGATGCGACCCGGTCTCAAGACGCGGTTCAGCTCTGTGATTGGTCCAAATTTTGACAGCCAACCAATCACAGAGCCTGAACTGTGTCTTGAGACCGAGATGCATCTTGTGTACTGACTATTTATACCGGCCTTAATCCTAAGATGTTTAGGATTGGATATTTGTTTCATTTTTTTGACAAAATAGATAGCTTAATAACTTTTTTATTAAGCTAAGTACAGTTTACATGTCCTTACCAACATAATATTACAGTTACATAACAGTCTTGTTTACACAGGTGTGGCGATATAATGACGCACATAATATAAACTCTATTCATATGGCATTGATACTATTTTCTTGCTTTAAATAATAACCTTTAGTAACAAGTGACATTAATTTGGAAAAGGGCGACATAATTTTTAAAACAAAAATAGGGTAATACTTGATAAGGCTAGGTGTTCCAAAAATAGGAAGAGCAAAAAACTAGTATTTTTAAAATACCAATGTTAGTTGGCACAAAACCTGACAACAATTTGGCAAGCTTCTAGCCAATTTTGTTTATTTAAAATATTTGAGGTACCTTTGATGATCAACATTAGAACATATTAAAACAGCCCAAAAAGTTAGTTTTGATGTTATTTTTCATTATTTCTAGTTTTTTGTTAGTAGATTTGTGTCTAAAAATATTAATCCTTCGATCGGAGGTTCTCGGAATTGCCATTGTATTCTATTGTTGTCGCGATCACCGGTGCTTGCACGAGGCTTGATGGATTAAGGGATTGGGATTTTCAAATACAAATATGTACAGATAGTAGATACCTCTCTCAGAGAAATAGAATTGAATTAAAATCTATTGTGTAGTGGGAAACAAATATTTCTATTTTAAAATTCATGTTTTGTGAGTGTGAGAAAAATTGTGTAAGAAATAAATGCTTATAAAAGTGCAACTACTTAGAAATGTATACATATTGGGTGAAGAATATACTTGTGCATAAAATATGTAAACAATTATTATTTAGCTTTGAATGAACACTTAAGTTTTCAATTAAAAAAGTATATAAAAAAGTTAACTCTGCCTGGTTTTAATAATGATGTAATTATTAGACAACTAACATTATAAGTATCATACGGCCAGAGTGAGTCATCAAAGTTGCACAAGTTTACATTGCTAACAAGAAATTGAAACAATTGGAAGGTTGGAACTGTTTTGGGGGTGCAATTAAACCTTCCTGCCAAATTTTTATATATTGATCCTTGTTATATAAATAAAAATACACATATTTTTTCTTTTATAATCACTCAGTTCTAAAATGTTGAGAAATAGCTTCCGAATGTTGTCCTAAAAACACTTCAATAAACGGACCTAACTACCTAAGTAAAAATTTGGCAGGAAGGTTTAATTGCACCCTATAAATAAAGTGTATAGGTAATATAAAACAGCATTTAAATGGGCTCATTCCAGTTTTCTAAATTTAGATGTCTAAATTGATTAAGTAACTAAATTTAGTCAAGTGAAAAAGCATTTTGAAAGTTAGAATCCTAATTAGCATTCTAAATCGGAAGAAGTGTGACTTATGATTGGTGAAATCAGAATCTTCTGATTAGTTTTTTATTTTTAGGATCCTACTTAGGTGGAATAAGCTATAGGCTAGTTAAAACTTATGATTATGTGTTTTTAACTTGTCTCTGTGTTATGCAAGAACAATTGCAAAGCTACTGGGTATTTTTACTATAAGATATTTTTATTGCAGTTGTGGTTTGGGGCTCCTTTTTTAAGAAGTCACCAAATTTTAGAACATTTTGAACTTTATTTATTTCTATAAAGTTAATAACACCAATTTCCTCTAAACAATGACTAATCACTGTTTTTGCAAAATAGCATAGAAAAAGGGGTGTAAGAAACTCACACTTGTTTATTTGGGTTTAAACCTTTTTAACCAGTAACTAGTCCAATAAATACCAGTGATAGTTTTATTGTTGTTTTATCAGTCAAGTTTTATTGTTTTTTTCATTATCACAAACAAAAATTGTTTATCATTGTATAATCAGAATCACATTATATTATACCTAAACAACATCCAAATTAATACAAAAGATAGGCTATAACTATTCAATTTGTGGCCTACATTCATCAGTGGATGACAATAGGCTGATGATGATGAAACTATAAAGATATTTATAAGAAATAAGAAAGCTGATCATGGGAAAAGTGCCTACACAGAAGACTATGGTGTGACTTCTGAGGAATTTTTGTTTGTATATTTGAATAACACTATGAGGCTGGCATAAAAGCTAGTACATAAAAGCATGTACAAAAATTTTATTAAAAAAATGTATCTAATAGGTTTTATAACTTACCAATAAACCTTTTAACAGCTGTTTCCTTAGGTTCAAGGTTGCAATTGTTCGCTCTTGGCAACCGCAACACGAGCAACTCGGTGAACGTACACCAACAATCCAGCTGTAAATACACAAATGAGCTTCACAGATATGTAGTATAATATTGTAGAATGAGCTTTGCCAATTCGTTGTGTGACGTAATATCAACAATAATATTTGCAATGTACAAAAATAATCCAATCAATTGCCATTTCACACTCACTTCAGATGGTGCTCTAAGTTACAAATAAAACAAAGTAACGCGTAACTATAATAAAGTACTCTGTGACGTAACTTTAATTGAAAATTAGAAATACATTATTACGAAAATTATGAAAATTAAGAAATTCCGTAGAAATTCCCTCCCCGTTCACAAAAATTTTTTTTGAATTGTACCCACAGATTACAAGTATAAACACAGATTACAAGTATCTAATGTCGGCACTACATATAGGCGAACGCGTTGGCCAACGTGTCGGCCCAATGTGTAGAACGGGCGACTCGCGCGTTGGCGGTAGGTATTTAGACGTTGGCCGACGCATTTTGTCGGCACTACATATAGCCGAACGCATTGGCCGACGCGTTGGCCAATGCGTTGGCTAACGCGTTCGCCTATTTGTAGTGCCGACATTAGATAGCCCATTTACATTCGCGTACGAGTCGCGAGGCGAAGGACGAGGCGAGGGGCGAGGTGCGAATGTGAACAGACGCTCGTGGCTCGCCTCGTCCCTCGTCTCGTCCCTCGCGGCGCTCGCGTCCGGAGCGGTTTTTATGCCCGCTGTACACTCTCGCCGAGAGCTCTCGGGCGAGAGTCTCGTGCGAGAGCCCCTTGCCCGAGTGGGATCATGTACATTCTCGCTTAGTTCAATCGCAGTAAAGAACTCAGACAAGATGGAGGAAAACGACCATACACCATTCACCATGCATCGAAAGATATCATTGTAATCCAAAGATTCTTAATCATATTTAATTTTATTTCTCACAGATAATGACTCATAATGTCGTTTAATATTGTTATTTTTCTGTTCTACACTGTCCAACGGCGGGACTAGTACTGAAAGACGCGAGAGTGTACAGTAGTGCGCTCGTTTTCCTCGCGAGACCCTTTGTCTCGGGCGCAAAATACCGACAACGGACCGAGAGGGTCCGAGACTGGCGAGACGAGGCGAGCGCACCCATTTACACTCTCGCACTCGGGCTGCCTCGCTGTGTCTCGGCGAGAGTGTACAGCCGGCTTTAGGGCACGAGTCAAAGGACCTCGCGTCGCACGCGAGTGGGTGTTTACATTCGCCCTCCTGCTTTAAGCGCATCACAGACGGTGAAGATAATATAAAATATATATTATCTTAGAGCATATTTTAGAATATCGCTCACCATAGAAATACTATGAACCATCAGTCATCACACACGACGAAGTTAATTTATATTTTATGACCGCTGTACACTCTCGCCGAGAGCTCTCGGGCGAGAGTCTCGTGCGAGAGCCCCTTGCCCGAATGCGATCATGTACATTCTCACTTAGTTCAAACGCAGTCATGAACTCAGAGAAGATGGACGAAAACGACCATTCACCATTAACCATGCATCGAAAGATATCATTGTAATCCTAAGATTTATAATCATATTTAATTTTATTTCTCACAGATAATGACTGATAATGACGTTTATTATTGTTATTTTTCTGTTCTACACTGTCCAACGGCGGGACTAGTACTGAAAGACGCGAGAGTGTACAGTAGTGCGCTCGTTTTCCTCGCGAGACCCTTTGTCTCGGGCGCAAAATACCGACAACGGACCGAGAGGGTCCGAGACAGGCGAGACGAGGCGAGCGCACCCATTTACACTCTCGCACTCGGGCCGCCTCGCTGTGTCTCGGCGAGAGTGTACAGCCGGCTTTATATTTTGTATCTTAAGATACCGAGCGATATGGAAATATATATTTCGTATCTTAATATTTTATCTTAAGATACGAAATATATATTTCGTATCTTAATATGTTATCTTAAGATGCGAAATATATCTTAATGAATGGGTACAGGGTGGTTTTGTGTCGAGCAGCGGGCTCATCGGTGATCGGACGCACTAGTGGATGCAGTGCTGCCAGTGCTGTATGTTAGAAAGTTACATACCTACTCTCATTCGAAAAGTAACATTTTGAGGGAAAAAGTAACATTTCGGATAATTTTAAATAAAATTGACCTATAATTTATTGCTTTATTATTATTATTACTTAAAAAGCTCATGAATCGAAATGAATGTTTCTCTTGAATTTCTAAAATACTCCTGAAACTTCTTCGTTGACAGATATTGATAAAGGTTAAATTCGCCGCAGGTTTTTCTCTTTTTTATGTGAGGCTCTATCCAAATGTTTCTCCTATTGCAATGTGCTACTACAATCTGCATTTCACATTCTATATCAGAATCATCGTCTGAGGAGCTGTCTAACAAATCAAGAAGTAAGGCAGTATCAGTTATTAGTTATCACTCATAGTCAATCAACCTGTATATAGAACTCCAACAAGGAATACGTGTGGCACTAACGCAGACTCGTAAGGAAATGAACATATTTTTAATATTATCGTATCTTAGCCGTGTGTGATAACACAATTTATGGGCTTATTTTGCTCTATAATGGTACGGTACCCTTCCTGCGCTAGTCCGACTTGCACTAGACCAATTATGTGATCCTATGGTTTTAAAATATTATGAAAGAGACCTCATTTAACCACAACATGAACATTTGAAACAAATACAAATAGAATAAATATTTTTATTTTCGTCGAATTTTAGGAAAAAAAATTTTTTATTCTATTTGTATTTGTTTCAAATGTTCATGTTGTGGTTAAATGAGGTCTCTTTCATAATATTTTAAAACCATAGGATCACATAATTGGTCTAGTGCAAGTACTACTAAATAACTACTTATAGCCCATTTACATTCGCGTACGAGTCGCGAGGCGAGGGACGAGGCGAGGGGCGAGGTGCGAATGTGAACAGACGCTCGTGGCTCGCCTCGTCCCTCGCGGTGCTCGCGTCGCGTCGTCGCGTTTAGGGCACGAGTCAAAGGACCTCGCATCGCACGCGAGTGGGTGTTTACATTCGCCCTCCTGCTTTATTCTGGCTTCTACATCGTGCCGCGCAGGTTGTGATTACTGATTAGTTTTAAATACGCAAAAAAAAAAACGCATCGTATAATCATTATACGATGCGTTTTTGACTATAATGGATTGGTCGCAAGACGAAACATTTAAGTTATTAGAAATATTTTAAAAAGAACGAATAATTTGGGACCCTAAACATAAATGCCACAAGAATGTTTCTTTGGTGACGTAGCAGTATAAGCCCAGTATGCACAAACTTGTTGCTGCTAAAACTTCGACGTCTTCCATTGTTGCTAGCTCAAAGACAACTGAACTCGGCACGCGAGTAAAGAGTGTAAAGCAACTTATTATAGCCCATTTACATTCGCGTACGAGTCGCGAGGCGAGGGACGAGGCGAGGGGCGAGGTGCGAATGTGAACAGACGCTCGTGGCTCGCCTCGTCTCTCGTCTCGTCCCTCGCGGCGCTCGCGTCCGGAGCGGTTTTTAGGGCACGAGTCAAAGGACCTCGCGTCGCACGCGAGTGGGTGTTTACATTCGCCCTCCTGCTTTATTCTGGCTTCTACATCGTGCCGCGCAAGTTGTGATTAGTTTTAAATACGCAAAAACAAAAACGCATCGTATAATCATTATACGATGCGTTTTTGACTATAATGGATTGGTCCCAAGACGAAACATTTAAGTTAATAGAAATATTTTAAAAAGAACGAATAATTTGGGACCCTAAACAGAAATGCCACAAGAATGTTTCTTTGCTACTTTCCTTTTATTTAAATTAGTGACGTAGCAGTATAAGCCCAGTATGCACAAACTTGTTGCTGCTAAAACTTCGACGTCCTCCATTGTTGCTAGCTCAAAGACAACTGAACTCGGCACGCGAGTGTAAACAGGCAACTTATTAACCATCGATCAACACGAGCCTCGCACGAGGGCAGTGGCGAGCTACGAGGCGAGGGACGAAGCGCGAGTGTAAAGGCCGTATTAACCATCGATCAACACGAGCCTCGCACGAGGGCAGTGGCGAGCTACGAGGCGAGGGACGAAGCGCGAGTGTAAAGGCCGTATTAGCATTTTACTACTAAGTAGGTACATAAAACTAATCTGTGCATTTTACTATGTAATGTTACGTAGTATACAGTTTACATCCTCTTTGTATGTAATAATAACTAGGAGAACATATTTCAGCCCAAAAAAATGACATCTGGAAATAATCAAAGTTCCTACAACACGGTAAAATTAACTAGACCACAGTATAGCAATATTATCCCTACAGTAACGAAACGCCTTTGATGTCGCACGATGCCGCCACCGGTGTAGGTACCGAGCAGATATGCCAGGGTTGCCACGAAACGGGAAATAAAATAAAAATTAAATATTGTGCTTGTAATGTTATCATTTAATCTGTTTAATCTATATTTACGTGAAACTTTATTTTTAGATGATTTCAATTCTCTACGAGATGATGCCCGCAACTTCGTTGTGCCAAAACTCGTTTATCGTGCGAGAACCGTACATTTTTCCAGAACAAAAAGTGTCCTATGTCCTTTCCCGGGACTCAAAGTATCTCCATGCCAAATTTCAGCAAAATCGGTCCAGCGGTTTAGGCGTGAAGAGGTAACATACAGATAGACACACTTTCGTATTTATAATATTAGTATGGATTTAAAAATTTCATTACCCATCAAGCCCCAAAAGCTCACCGGTGAGCAAGATACAATAAAATAACAATAGATTTCCAAGAATCCACTATCGAAGGATTAAAATTATCTACGAATAATAAAGTAGGAATATATATAGTATCCAACAATTAATCATATAACAATTGGTAGGTACGGTAGGCCACACGTCAGGTGTAACAGAAGCCATTCAAAACTCGCTCTTATAACGTGCGTGGTAAGGGCGGTCCAAAGGTCAAAATGTTACACTAAGTGTAACAAACTCCGCGAGTTTGTGTACGCGGATCCGCGCCGCCCGCTTCCCCGCGGGTACCCCTCCGTTGCTCTGCGCAAGTACATTAGTTTCACTACTGTAGGGATATTGCTATACTGTGACTAGACGCACGGTTTGATGACGTCATTACGGAGCTCCCATGTTAATTTGACATTTCGATGCGTCAAGTTAATTTGACCGTGTTGTACATAAGTCTATGAAACTCGATTTTCAATCCACTACAAAGAGGATGTAAACTGTATACTACTTATATACTAGTAATCTGAGATACTACCTACAAATATATACTAGTAATGAGTAATCATATATATATCTGTATTATCTATGGAGTAATCTGTGCAATCCACTATGCAAGGGGGCTCTCTATGCCCCGTGTATTATTTTCAATTTTCCTCTGTGCGCATCAGGTACGAAAAAGTACGCGAAATTGGACGTATAATTAATAATTATTAGTGTAAGTTAAGTGTGACACTGTTCAAAATGTACTTTATGTGTTGTGTTCATGGTTGTAACAGTACGCGAAAGGACGCTATGCTTCACAAGTTTCCAACCGATGAAAAACGCCTGAATAAGTGGTTCGAGTGCCTCAATGATGACAATATTAGGGCATCAGCAAATCTACGAAACCTTTTCGTTTGCCAAAAACATTTTACAAAAAAATTTATTGGAGCAAGATCTCGTTTACTGACAAACGCGTATCCAACGCTGTTTTCGCCTGCTGAAATTTCAAGCGGCGTTCCTAGTTTTGCAGGTAACTATTTTTTTTTGTTTCCAAGTAAAATACAGCTTTTAGAAACCCATATTTTATTTTCATATAATTATTCATTTACAAACTGGAATACAGGGATGCACTTTTAGGGTTCCGTGTTTAATTTGTAATTTAATATTTTTTTACCTAAAAATCTTTTAAATCTGATGTTTGTGACAAACTTTATCTAGGTAATTTATAACACGGTCAAATTAACTCGACGCATGGATTGATCATTGATGACGTTATTATGGAGCCTGCATGTTAAATAACAATATTATCTACCTGATATTTGTTAGTGTGTCTCTTAACAAATTGTAATAAGATATTATAACACGGTTACATCAACTTTAACACATCGCTGGAATGCATTTTGCATCCCAGCAATGCGTCAACTTAATGTGACCAGGCTATACATGGTACAGTACCGGACTCGATATTTTTTAACTGCTGCTTTTATTATACTTCTATCTTTTGGGTGTTTAATTATACAATTCTTGATTAAAATTGTATAATTAAATTTAAGTAAGGGAAGAGACCTAATGGCAGACACTTTAAGGAAACATGCAACATTTGCATGTTATAAAATATATATTTATGAAAATAAAGGATTGATAACTTCTTCCATGTCTTCAGTAACTCTTACAAAATAAAAACATTATAATTATTCTCTGACAAATCAATTAAAAAATATATTAGTGGTATTTTTGTTAACTTAGTCATAAGTACTAATAGATGACATCACAAAAATATAATAGTAGACACCAATATGAACTATTAATAGTTGACATAGAACATTACATTACATATTTAACATTTTTCCTATTATAAGGTCTTTATTTGCCATTTTTTAAAAGATTTCATTTACTTTATCATAGTAACTACATGCATCAGAAATATTATCCACATTGTCTCCAGATTCTATTCATTCTTCCATGCTGAAACTATCCTTTTATTTTTATTTTTCATATTTTTGAAGTGAAAACTTCTTTAGCAACTTTGAACACTTTTGTGGGATGGGTAAAAACTGTGAAACATGCGTCAGATTCTCGTGCTGATCGAAAAACCCTGGAAAAACCGTAAGACGGTTGGAGAGTAGTGTTTTGTGTCGAACTCGAATTGATTGTGAGGGTTTCGATTAATTTAAAAATCGATTTTCATAAAAAATGGGTTAAAAATTTAATCGATTGTAAGGGTTTCGATTAATAAAAAAAAAAGATTTTTAATAATCGATTTTCATAAAAAATGGGTTAAAAATTTAACCGATTGTAAGGGTTTCGATTAATTAAAAAAAACGTTTTTTTAATAATCGATTTTCATAAAAAATGGATTAAAATTTAATAGATTGTAAGGGTTTTGATTAATTAAAAAAATCGATTTTTTAATAATCAATTTTCTTAAAAAATGGGTTAAAAAAATGCACAACGTTAATAATCAAGTTTTCATTCTGCCAGCACTCCCGGAGTGCAACCTGTCAATCCATGCTTCTTTTGCCTCTTCTTTTTTCTTCTTTCTTTTCTCAGCACTCCTTTTTCTTTTTTTTACTGCTAAAAAACTAAAGCAAACGATTTTTAGATCAGTACAAGGTCTAATATTATGTCCATTTTTAGGTGCAGTAGTTCTAAGTTCTTAGATTGTTAATAGAATTATATTTTTAGAGAATAGTGATGATTTTTGCAGTAGAATAAAGTACAAAATAACTTTAGTATGTATTGCAAAACTCAAAGATGAGATCCATGTCATCTATTAGGTTTTTACATTTTCAAGAATTAATAGTAGACACCCTTTATATTGTTAGGGAAAATGGATAAAAAATCTTAAATAAACATTAATTAGTGTATACAACATGACCATTGATCCGATGAAATCAATAGAAATTACAAAAAATCAAATAAATGTATTCAAAACTTACGTGCAAAATTTTGCCTTCCTTAACCTATTTGCTAAGAAATTGCCGAGCGCGTATTGACGCGGTCATATTAGTTAATGGAATCAGGCGGTCATATTACTTTGCGGAAATCCATAGCTTAAAATTTTGTTTGTTATTATTTTTAGCAATATTCCGCAAAATAGTGTGTGAGGAGGGAGGTGCTGTACGCATGCCTATGCGTGCACTCACTCATTTACTTAAAGGTGGAAGTTTATTTCGCGGAATATTGCTAAAAATAATAACAAACTAAATTTTAAGCGGTCATATTATTTACGAAAACTGATCCCATTTTAAAATTTTGTCTCGGTAGGCGTCTCTAATATATTTTTTCAATTCAACAGATAGCTTGAGAAGTTTATAAAATTTCCAGTGGTGAGAAATAATTAGAGTAATTCTTATTTTTATGGTATTTTTAACCGACTTCCAAAAAACGAGGAGGTTATATGTTCGGCTGTGGCTTTTTTTTTTTTTTTTTTTTTGTTTTTTTTTTTTTTTTTTGTATGTTCAACGATTACTCCGCCGTTTGTGAAACGATTTTCTAAATTTTTGTTTTGTTGTATTTGGTTTCACTCCAATTTGGTACCATGTTCACAAAAGTGGTGACCTGATGATGGGATCCAGGAGTAATCGAGGGAACTCCTCGAAATTTATATGGAAACATATGGTGATTTTGGTTTTATGTGAAGTGTACTAAGAATATGCTACCAAAAAGTCAAATATTGGGTCAAGGAATACCATGGTTTCGAAGATGCTGAGAGAACTCCTGACTCCTTATAGATACACGTTTGGGAGTTTCGGCGTTGTTTTAAGAACAGAAAGCATATTATGCTACTATGCAATTCATATTCATCATCATAATCATCATCATCATCATCATCGTCTTCATCATTACCACGTCGTGTTAAGGTCACCATTGTCTCATGGCACAGAATAGATAATAGTACAAGGCATAGGTGTGGATATACTAATAATAATAATAATTTTATACTGTATAACAACACTTTGTTTAAATATACACGGCGGTCAGCGCCGCGGAGGCGACGGTATCCGTTAGACGGCAGATCGAATATACTTTACTACTTTATATAGGTACAGATCGAATACTTTACTAACTACTTTATAAAATTTTAATAGACAAAATATAGAATTAAAATAAAGTTATTTTAAAAAGAGCATTTAAACAAAACAAAGTCAATAAGTGTCTTTTTAATTAGTTATACTTATTAATCAATAGATGGCGCACTAAGTATCGATTTGCATGGATTTGAAATTGAATTCTTGATTACAAGAACAGCTGTCAATAATTATGATAATATTATATTATATTACTAGCTGTCCCGGCAAACGTTGTTTTGCCATATAAATAATTTTTGGTATGAAAAATAGATGTTGGCCGATTCTCAGACCTACTCAATATGCTCACATAATTTCATGAGAATCGGTCAAGCCGTTTCCGAGGAGTATGGCAACGAAAACTGTGACACGAGAATTTTATATATTAGATGAGTAGCTACGCTACATCCTATGCAAGTTTATACAATTTTTTATCTGATAGATCCTTCGATCGTGGAAAAACGAGACACAATAGCCTTTCTATTGTTATCGCAATCGCCGGTCACCGCTTGGGGTTTGAAGTATTAAAATTGTTAAATTACTTAGCACAATATGTTCACTTCACTGATAATATATTATTTTGTAAGTGTGAACTGTGACTCTTAACAAATTGTAATAAGATACGTAAAATATACGCGAAGGTTTACCTACTAGTGTAACTAAAAAGAGTGAAATTATTATTATTTTTAACAAAAAATTAAAACCGACTTCCAAGGTAAAAACAATATTAACATTAATATGAACTAAAAAGTATTAAATAATTTTTGTTATCTAATAGTGCCTTTTTCCGAATTCGGCTAAACCTCAACTATTTCTGTACTCAATCTTCATAATTTTGAAGTCGGTGCCAGTTCCAAAAGTTTCAAATATTCTGTTAGAGGACTGAAAATTCAGCTATCTGGTACCGACTTCAAAATAATGAAGATTGAGTACAGAAATAGTTGAGGTTTAGCCGAATTCGGAAAAAGGCACTATTAGATAACAAAAATTATTTAATACTTTTTAGTTCATATTAATGTTAATATTGTTTTTACCTTGGAAGTCGGTTTTAATTTTTTGTTAAAAATAATAATTGTCATAAGTGTCATCTATTAGTTCAGTGTCTAGCATTAGGTCCATTCCCTTATTTGGTATTTTTTTGACGTGATAACGTCTTATAATTCGATATAGGGTGCGCGCACGAAAAACATGACAGTTCATGCGGCGTTGCCTCGCTCTGAGACGTTCCATTTTAGGCTT
The DNA here is from genome assembly GCA_937595015.1 of Polyommatus icarus. Taxonomy (NCBI): domain Eukaryota; kingdom Metazoa; phylum Arthropoda; class Insecta; order Lepidoptera; family Lycaenidae; genus Polyommatus; species Polyommatus icarus. The sequence continues at coordinate 11,303,292 of OW569341.1, read as the reverse complement.
GAAGTGCAAGCGAGAGCGCGGAACGAGCGACAAGGAAGCACAATCGGCCTTTGCGTTCGGCAGCGTTCGACATCCGTCTCTCTCCTGAAATCCTACGTGAGTGACGTCATACGGTCCGATCCGTTCTGTAGGGTTACCCTGGGACACAAATCCCTCTGGCGTAATAATAAATAAAACAACCAGTGTCAGCGAAAAGCCGAGAATTTATTCCATTGAATTACATATACCAAATGTTGTCGAGTAAGCGATAGCGCGATCTAGAGGCCTAACAGCGACATCTTTTATCAAATCGCGGAACTAAATTTACTTATAAAATATTATGAAGTTCAACTCAACAAAGGTAGTTGTCACGTTCAACTATCGACAGTAAACCGACTTTACAGACAACCGATTTTTTTATAAGCCTTTATTCAGAAAAAATACACTTATTTTGCATACATTGCAAAATATTCAAATTAATTATTATTCGGTAGCGCGGTCTCTGCTTCTGTGTGCCTCTTGGCAAAGGCCTACCCCAATAGCTACCACTCACTTCTCTGACATGCCACTCTGGTCCACATTTTGCCAGCCATTTGTACTATTTCATCTTCCCATCTTTTTAGAGGTCTGCCCTTTTTTCTTTTTGCCTATCTGGGATACCAAGACGCTATTATTTTTGTCCATTTGTGTGGCCCTCTCAAAACAATGTCCGGCCCACTTCCATTTCAATTTTTTAGTTTTATATGTTATATGAGTTATACCTGTCATTTTTCTCAACTCCTTGTTTTCTATTTTGTCTATCCTTTTCTTTCCAACCATGAGCTTTTGTTAGTGCCCAAGTTTGGCACCCATATGTTAGAATGGGTAGAATGCATGTATTGAATAGTTTTCTTTTGGTGCCCATGTTTATACTTTTGCATTTTACTATTTCTTTAAAGAATCTTTCTTCAGGCATTGCCAATTCTTTTTTGTATTTCTTTGGTTGTTGTATCATAATATATTGAGATGAGTTGTCCTAGGTATACATATTCTAACCGCCGCCGATGTCACCAATGCGGCGGCAAAAGAAGGCGGCTGCCCGGCCACCGACATTCGGTCGGGTAGAATAACGGTGGGCCCTAGGGGCGCGCGGAGCGTGTGGCTTCACGTCCCCTCGGCTGCCGCCAAGAAGTTGGTAACTTCTGGGCGGCTGCAGGTAGGCTGGGTTATGACGAAGGTGGTGCTGCTGGCCGCGAGGCCAATGCGGTGCTACCGATGTCTAGACACCGGCCACCTGGCGCCGAACTGCCAGTCCCCGGTGGACCGCAGCGGGAATTGTTTCCGATGCGGTAAGCCGGGGCACAAGGCCGCCGAGTGCGCGGAGGAGCCCAGTTGCTTCTTTTGCGCCGAGCTCGGCAAGGAGAGCAACCACGTGCTGGGGGCTAATGGCTGCATCTCAGTAGCCAGTAAGCCGTCTAGCACGAGGAAGAAGCGCAAGGCTCCCTCCAAGGCTCGGCCGCGTAAACGGCCTGGAGCGTATGAGGCAGGGGCGAGTCAAAACGCCCCCGCCATGGAGGTAGAAGCCTAGGCCTGTGGGCGGTCGTTCGCGGGTTCACCGTCCACGATATTATAGGCCCCGCGGAGAAAGGCTCTCTCGATGCCCGGGGAGTCTCTCGATGAAGACAGGCGGCGGCATAGGCTGCTGCAATGTTGTGGTGCCGCAAACGGCAAGCGCTGCGGAGGACGCGGTAGAATGCATCGCGTTCCCGCTCCTTCCGCGTGTAGCGTTGACGAGGGCATGGGGGGGTTTTAGTCGGTAAACCTCTGCGGAGGGAGTCCGACATACCCCTGCCCTTTCCCCTGAGAGGGCGGCGGATGCGTAATGCATTTCCCCTCCTGAAAAAAAAAAAAAAAGGTATACATATTCTGTAACATATTCGATCACATTGTTATCTATAGTAATTATGTTAGTTGTACTTCCATTGGTCATAACTTTTGTTTTTAGGAGGTTTATTGTCAGTCCGACTTCTTTACTTACTGTGTTGAGTTCTTCAAGCATGCGTTGCATATGACTATGAGATGTGGCAAAGATTATAATGTCATCTGCAAACCTTAGATGTGTCAGTTTTTCGCCATTAATATTGAGGCCCAAGTCATTCCAGTCGAGTTTTCGGAACGCTTCTTCGAGCACAGCCGAAAACAATTTAGGCGATAATGGGTCTCCTTGCCTCACGTATTTGGTATTTATGTGATTAAATCAACCTGCCAAGTTCAAATGAGAAGTATTAAGGATCAGGCTGTTGATGATTATGATCGATTTTGAAGGGCATCTAAATTTGGCATTGGATTCGATTTAAACTCTTTTTTAAGGCGAATAATTAGCCAATAGGAACATGGATTATTTTTACAGGTATGTTTTGGTGGGATTTCAATACTTTTTTTGCCTTCTGGAACTTGGCCAGTGCACTCCGTGCGCTTTGATAGGTAACCAACCCCCCCTGTATATGTACAGTGAGAAAACTTTTGTCACACTACAATTATTGTCCTTGTGTCTTATATGTTGGTAAGATATTATGGAAACACGGTGTGACAAAAGTTTTTTAACTGTACATGCCACGGGGACAGATCACCAGGTATGAAGTGTCCCTTCTGATTATTTGTTAGTTCTTATACATATGCAGAACTATGCACTTATGTAAAATAAATCATTTTCAGGCATTCCTGTTGGGAGAAATCAATAATCATCCAGAAATTATTAGTCAAGATTTGTGTGTGAATAAATTTTAAATCCGCCCTGGAACATCTATGCTTAAACTTATAGCTATGATAATATGATTACAGCTATGAGAATAATTATGGACATATTAATAAGTCCCTGAAGTAAAGAGTGATGAAATAGGATTGATCAATTTATATGTGTTTGTTATGTATGTTTCTTAAAATGATTATTATATGATTAGTTACTAATATAATATTTTTAAACGACAAAAAAGGAGTTCCTGTATGTATGTATGTTTCTAGGCGATTATATTGCGTTTTGTTATGCTTGTTACCTCAGAACTTCATCATTGTATACCAATTCGTATTTTTTAAACCGAAAGAATATATTTTCCATTTGGCCCCATATAAATTTTATGAAAGTCGGGTACTTGTTGAAGTAGTTTCCTGTTTTGGAAAAAGTCGTTACACAATAACACAATAGACATAACTACCAGTAGTTCGACTGCAAAGAAATGGTCAGGTTTCAATATCTGTCAAATTCTTCGGGTTTCAATCGGATAAGTTACAGGCTGCGCGCTGGCTGGTATAATTTATTTTAAAAAATAAGATTTTGAAATTTAATTCTGACAGTTTTCTTTGCATGTGCCAAAATATAAACAACAACTAAATTTGTAGGTAACGACCCTAGGGTCGTGTAGTTGTCGCTAGCGACGACTTTTGACATAATACGTCGAACTTAATTTTTTTTACATCAGTTCTAAGTCGGCATACTCTATCATTCTGTCTACTCTGACAATAAGCTGGAAGTACTATAGTCCGCGCGGAACTAGTTGGGCGCTCTGCCGGTATGTAAATGTATGGGGAGAGCGGCCAACTAGTTTCGCGCAGACTATAGACCTATATTTTGTCAATAAACATAGGTGATCACCTGTGACCTACTATACCTGATTTTGCTTAACTATTTCTTATTCAACATATCTCATAAAAGGCTGAGAAAATAATTAAGATTATATTCCAAGCTATAGAGTTGGAAATGTTCCCGAATTTAAACAACTGCCTTTGACAAGCACAGACAGCAATGAAATGAGATTTTTACATATTATTTATTTTATTTAACTTACATAACATCATAAGTATAGGAGTTCACAATATTTAGGTTGCTTATCTATACTAATATTATAAAGCTGAAGAGTTTGTTAGTTTGTTTGTTTGTTTGAACGCGCTAATCTCAGGAACTACTGGTCCGATTCGAAAAATTATTTCAGTGTTAGATACTCCATTTATCGAGGAAGGCTATAAACTATATCATATTACGCTAACAGTAATAAAAACGAAGAAATAGAAGAAAATGTGGAAAAAACGGGGGAAATTATTTGAAAGGGCTTATTTGAACGCGCTAATCTCAGGAACTACTGGTCCGATTTGAAAAATTCTTTCAGTGTTAGATAGCCCGTTTATAGAGAAAGGCTATATTATCTTATCATGCTAAAACTAATAGGAGTGAAGAAATAGAAGAAAATGTGGAAAAAAAGGGGGAAATTATTTGAAAGGGCTTATCTCACGAACTACCAGAGCAATTTTTCTGTTATTTGGGTCAGATAAGAAGTAGACCACGTGAAGGATCATAGGCTATTTTTGTAGACTAATTTCTCGGTGAAATATCTAATTTACGCGAGCGAAGCCGCGCGGAACGTCTAGTAATACATATTTTCATGATTCGATTGTAGTACACTTATTTAAACTTTGTCACATTTTGGCTTATTAAACAAAACATGCTTTAACGCCATGTTTGTTTGTCTGATTTATAATTATCTTAAATTTTAATATAATTAACAATAATTTGTTTTAGGTATATGCGAAACAAAAGACCAATGTCTTAAAGTTAATAAAGATACTTGGACAGGAGCAATGAACAGAATATTCTTCGAGTTGAAATCCGTTCTAGAACTCCGTCTGAAGGTTAGTTAAAGGTCATGTCAGGATTTCTTAACGATACGTTAATGTCTGGAAAAAGAGAGAGAAAAATATCTGATTGGTCCCTCTTTTAGATATTTATTAACCGAATAATAAACGCTTGTCTAAAAAGTGTTTATGTATTTAATTTTTAAACGTACTAGTATTATATCCATACTAATATTATAAATGCGAAAGTGTGTCTGTCTGTCTGTCCGTCTGTCTTTCTGTCTGTCTGTCTGTATGTCTGTCTGTTACCTCTTCACGCCCAAACCGCTGAACCGATTTTTCTGAAATTTGGTATGGTGGTACTTTGAGTCCCGAGAAAGGACATAGGATACTTTTTATACCGAAAAAATGTACGGTTCCCGCGCGATAAACGAGTTTTGGCGCAACGGAGTTGCGGGCGTCATCTAGTCGCTTATAAATTTCTAGTAAATTATTAGTTTTAAATTGGTAAATTATTAATAATTCAGGGTTCTGGAACTGATAGTTTGTTGAAACATTCTTAGATGTATTTCCGATATTGCTTTAACAAAAATTCAAAATATATAATAATCAATTGTCTCCTTCCAGATACTAATATAACGACGATTCCAATAACCGCTATACCTAAGAAGGCTGGGAGGAAAAGGATTATCCGCTCAGTTAACAAGCTGACACCTACATGTAAAATCATAATATATATAATATAAAAAGTACACTAAAGCGATAAACTAAAAAAATTCGGCGTATACGGGATTGTCCTAGTACGCAACTTATTGGCAAGTGGGTGCGAAGTTTTCGTGAACAAGGACCCTGTAGTGGGACACGGGCTAGGTGTATCGCGAACTGTGAGAACTGACGAAACAATTGAAGCAGTTCGTCGTGATGTTATTGCAAATCCACGTCTTTCACTAAGAAAACGTTCTGCAGCACTGAATTTGAAAAAAACGACTGTGCATAAAATTATTAAGAAAGATTTGGAATTTCATCCTTACAAAATTCAAATCACTCAAAAAATTAAACAAAGTGACTATGGATTGTGGTTGACATACGCTAGAACCATGCTCGGCAGATTTCCTCGTCCTCGGGGTTTTGAAAACATAGTCTTTTCGGATGAAGCACATTTTTTACTGGACGGGTCGGTAAATAAACAAAATTGTCGATATTGGGCCACCGAGAATCCAGAAGAATTGCATGAAAAGCCGCTGCACTCAGAAAAAGTGAACGTTTGGTGCGGAATAAGTGCAAAAGGAATTATTGGGCCTTATTTTTTTGAAGACGATAGACACCAAACACCAGTCAATTCCCAAACCTATTCGTCTATTTCGTGTTGGAAAACTTTTTGGAAGCTGAGTTGGAGAACAATGAATGGGTAAACGGATCGACATGGTTTCAACAGGATGGTGCTACACCACACACTTCGCGAGCATCAATGAACATTGGCGCATTTTCCCCGAAAAAGTCATAAGTCGTTATGGTGATATGCCATGGCCCCCCAGATCGCCAGACTTAACACCTGCGGACTTTTTTTATAGGGATTTCTTAAATCTAAAGTCTACGTTAACAAACCGCGAAATTTATTGCAACTGAAAAGAAATATTCGCAACGAAATCAGAGTTATTTCGCAAGAAACTTGCAAAAAAGTTTTCACAAATATGGTGTTTCGTTTAAATGAGTGTGTTCGTCTCCGTGGTAAACCTTTAACTTCAATTATTTTCAAAACATAAATCCGCATATTTTGTATGTTTTATTTTAAAATAAAAACGATTATATAAAAACCTGTGAATCTTTTATTATTTAATTTTTAATTCGAAAATTGTTTCGCGGACACCTTTTACTATCTATACTAATATTATAATCGGGAAGAGTTTGTTTGTTTGTTTGAACGCGCTAATCTCAGGAACTACTGGTCCGAATTGAAAAATTCTTTCAGTGTTAGATAGCCTATTTATCGAGAAAGGTTATAGGCTATAATTTATCACGCTTAAACTAATAGGAGCGAAGAAATAGAGGAAAGTGTGGAAAAAACGGGAGAAATTATTGAAATGGCTTATTTGAACGTACTGGAGCAATTTTTATGTTATTTGGCACACATGAATGGACCACGACCACGTGAAAGGACATAGGTCTCTTTTTTTTTGCGGAAAAATGAACTGTTTCCGTGACATTCCTAAATTACGCGGGCGAAGCCGCGCTGAACATCTAGTAATATTATAATTGGGAAGAGTTTGTTTGTTTGAACGTGCTAATCTCAGGAACTACTGGTCCGATTTGAAAAATTCTTTCAGTGTTAGATAGTCCATTTATCGAGGAAGGCTATATTTTATCACGCTAAAACTAATAGAAGCGAAGAAATAGAGGAAAGTGTGGAAAAAACGGGAGAATTTATTTGAAAGGGCTTATTTGAACGCGCTAATCTCAGGAACTACTGGTCCGATTTGAAAAATTCTTTCAGTGTTAGATAGCCCGTTTATCGAGGAAGGCTATAGGTAGGATATTTTATTTCGCTAAGACTAAAAAAGAAAATGTGGAAAAACGGAGAAAATTATTTATAATTGCTTTTTATCTTAAGAAACTACTGGAGCAATTCTTATGTTATTTGGCAGACATAAAGAATAGACCACGTGAAAGGACATAAGTTTATTTTTTTGCGGAAAAATGTACGTTTCCATAACATTCCTAAATTACGCGGGCGAAGCCGCGCGGAACATCTAGATGTTCCGCGCTACTAGTAGTTTAAATAGCAGCTGTCCACGCAGACGCACCGCTCACTCAAGTAGGACTTAGGAGAGAGACGGATGTCGAACGCAAAGGCCGATTCTGCTTCCTTGTCGCTCGTTCTGCGCTCTCGCTTGTACTTCAAGCCTTAAATGGAACGCCTCAGAGCGAGGTAACGCCGCATGAACTGTCATGTTTTTCGTGCGCGCACCCCATATCGAATTATAAGACGTTATCACGTCAAAAAGCTGCTGTCAGACAGACTGTCAGACACTTCGCAAAAGTTGTCTTGCAGGTGGAACGCGACCTTAATCAGCGCGTCTGCTATCTCTTCTTAGTCTGTGGGCTGACGTTGACAGATATCAGCTGTTGTGTAGGTACCTGGTACGCTCCCGGCTCCCCATGCAAACATCTAGGTAGTTACTGTGGTCTGTAGCACGCATGTCTACAAATCAATACTGTAAATATCATAAATATAATAAACAAGGTGCACGCATGTGGCACGTTTGTAGACTTGTAGTAGAGTGGAGATATTGTATATCAAAGAGAATATAATCACTACCTACGTGTTGTTTAACTGTATTATCTATGGAGTGGAGTGTAGACGTCAAATATATTAAGTATTCGTGTGTTGAACAACATGAAGAATAAGTGCTGTTTTCCGCATTGCGAAAGCAGGCGTAAAACTGTTCGTCTTCATCGTTTTCCAAAGACTGAGATAGGACTCAATAAGTGGAAATTGCAAATTTGTTTCAAAAGTGGTGATTTTAACAAATTTAGTTTCGAGGAGCTACGTAAAATGTTTGTTTGTCACAAACATTTCGAAAAAAAATTTGTAACTGCTAAAGCACGCCTTCGCCAGTCTGCGTATCCTACATTATTTTCTCTTGAAGAAATTAATTCGGGAATACCTATAATTGCTGAACCAAATGACAGTGGTAAGTAACGTTACTGCTTAGCAGAAGTAAGCATTTTACATTTTTTACAATAAGTAATTACTCTGGTCTCTGCCAGTAACTTGTAGCTGTTACAATTTATTAGTATATTATATTATTATTATTATACACCTAGCCCCACTTTTGATGGTGAAGTGGGTTGAGGAGGAATGTTTTGGGTGAGAAAATTGCTTTCTCTTCTTACGGGTCACTGTTTTCACCTTTTTTATTAGGGTTCCGTTACAGGTACCCAAAGAGTAAAAACGGGACTATTACTAAGACTTTGGTGTCTGTCTGTCTCTAGGATGTATATAAAAAACGGTAATAGCTAGAGAGATGAAATTTTCACAGATTATGTGTATAATATATCTGTTGCCGCTTTAAATTATTTAAGGGCTGCTATATATTAATTTATAAATTATCCCAGACAACAAACATGATTTTTTTGCCATTTTTTGCTTGATATAAATAATGGCAATAGACAGACACTTGAAATATTCACAAAATACTCAATTGTATTCATAATTGAAGACGTGAGTGGAAGAATCGAACAAGTAACATTTGTAACATTCGGACAATAACTAATTTTTTCCCTAATTATTTTAATAAAACTTGTAACTTATCTACTTCATAACCTAGCTAATAGGTTACACATACCTAATATAATCCATAGTTTTTCTATTTCAAATAATTTTTCCAGCCCTAAACCATTTTTTTAAGTTTTTTCATGTTACTTACCTTATTCTTCCACTCACGTCTTGTATTATTTAAACAAATAAAAAATCACGTTTTTTTCCTATTTTTGTTCTATAACGGTACATAACCCTTCGTGCACAAGTCTAACTCTCACTTGGCCGATTATCTTAATATATATAATTCTTCTATGAGTGTGTATGCCACTGAACTTCTCTCAAACGACTGGACCGATTTTGATGAAATTTTTTGTGTGTGTTCAAGGGGATCTGGGAATGGTTTAGATTTACAATTTTGTCCGCTGGACAATGTTTTTTTAATTTATTAGTAGTTGTTGATTTTGGAATGTTTTTCATTGGATCCGACAGACGGCGCTACCATCGCAGTGTCAAATTTTAAATAATATTCGAATTCGAATTTTAATTTTAGTCTGTCCCGACAGCGCTGCGATCAAATTAAAAAAAAATACTTTATATACTTAATATGGCAAAGAAACGTTTGCTGGGACAGCTAGTCTTATATATAAAATTCTCGTGTCACAATGTTAGTCCACGAACTCCTCCGAAACGGCTTTACTGATTTTTACCAAATTTTATATGCATATTCAGTAGGTCTGAGAATCGGCTACTGGGTACTTTATATATTGATAAGTGCATTGTTTGAATAATTAATAGTAAATTATTACCTGAGACTGACGGCGACCATTGTTTGTGCGACGGGATAGCGATTGACGTTGCCATGGCGACATACTTATCTAGTCACTACAAAAAAATAATATGGGCGAAATACTTTATTTTATGGCAAAGCAATGTTTGCCGGGACAGCTAGTTATTAATATACTATAAGGACTATTTATTTTCTGTTCATACCTTCGAGAAGATGGTTGGTGGAAACCATTATATAGGTCTCTTATCTGTGGAAACCATTGCTGCGTATAAATTCTAGTATGAAGTACAGTTACACAGGGCTTTATATGAACGTGGCAAGACAATGGCACCGCTTCCGAGGCCCGCGACTGACGCGCGCGGCCTACGACTGTCGTAAGACGCGCGCGACGGTGCCATATAACTTTGACACGGTCGCGCGGGGCCTACGACAGACGCGCGCGACCGACGACAGTCGTAGGCCCCGCGCGACCGTGTCAAAGTTATATGGCACGATCGCGCGCGGCTTACGACAGTCGTAACTCGTAGGCCGCGCGCGTCAGTCGCGGGCCTCGGAAGCGGTGCCATACATTTTCATACGCTGACTATGGTCGCGAGCGGCCGACGACAGTCGTAGGTCGTGCGCGACCGCGATCGATCGCGATGCACGGAATTGTACCTTTAAGGTTTAAGGTTTCGTCACTGCATTATGCAATATGCATATATAAAAGTACTGAGTAGTGAATTATTTTTCAACGTGGTAACAATCGAAAGACCACCTCTTATAGAAAGACGCATGAGCAAGCAATAGCGCGATGTAGGCGAATCTTAGCGCCATCTGTTATGAATTTTTGGAACTAACTTATTTTGAACAAATTTACGCATTTAACCCCCTTACAACCCCTTTTTCCAGTTAAAATGTAGCCTATATCCTTCCTCAGGCTTTAGACTATCTGTGTACAAAATTTCATTACAATCGGTTCAGTAGTTTTGACGTGAAAGCGAGACAGACAGACAGACAGAGATACTTTCGCATTTATAATATTAGTATAGATTTATAATATTAGTATAGATAAGGTGTGATCTAACAGGGCCACTTAGGTTTTTTAGAAAAACTTAATTGTAACTATAATTAAAATTAATTCAAAGGTCCCAAAATTGATTCCCTAGTCATGTCCTGTCCCCAGAATTCACCATAAATACCCAAAAAAATACCACAAATACGTTGAAATTCTAATTTAAAAGTAATTAAATCGTTAAAACATGAACAAAACATTTATAAAAAACGTTGTAAATTAACATTCATCGTTCGTTTTATAAATAGAAAAACTAATTTTAAGATTTGTCCTGGCTCACATAGTGATTCCCTATATGCTTCACTTGGAGGCTCGTACCTCCCTAGTTATAAGTAGCACATGGTTGTGGGTGCGCAGGGGCGGGAGGTTCGGTAGCCATCTAAACATTATGGAAGAAGGTCACACAATTTGTTGCTCGGTTTCCGAGTTACAAAGGAAAATATCTGATTCCCTCACCCTTGGTTCCTTACACAATTGATTCCCTATTCGCTATTTACAATGTCATTTCCAAAGTTAATTTTGCTTATGGTACAGTAAATGAAGGCAAAAATCAGGTGGAACCTCCGATTTCGTTGAACCTCCATGGATTTGGATGAAAATTTGGGATTAAGTACATTAAGCCCTCTACTTTAAAAGTGACATACGCTCGTATTGCGCTTATTTTATTTTAGGGGTGAAATCCACCCCTTTTGTTGAAAATAGAAAAAATGCAGATTTAACCATTCTGGCTTAACTACATAATTGGGTTTAACTCGATAAAATAAATGTTTTAATGTTTTTTTCATGATATTTCATTATTATTTAATTAATTTTTCAACCCTTATGGCAACCATCCCTTTAATCGTGAAAAACACTTTTTGTATTTCTGAACTTTAAAATCGCATATTTACAGTGTATTTAATATTTATGATATAATTTTTGGATAAGACTTAAATAATAGACCCCCAAAAGTGCCCCTTTATTGCGGAATCACGGTAAAAATGGGGTTCAAAAACTTAATAGGTTTATGTTTTTGAACCCAATTTGTTCAGTTTATTTACTTAGTATTAATTTCTTATTAAGTTTTTTTGCGATATTTTTACCCCTGTAAACTACCCAATGTCTGAAAAATAAGCTCTAAGTTTTTATTTTAAGTTTTTTATATCAGCATTAATGAGTTCGAATATTTTTTCATAGTTATGATATATTTTATTGATAATATATTTCAAACATTGATATTAAAACAACGATTTGAAACTACCCTCTGTACAAAAACATTTACGCAAAGGCTGAATCTGTTAGACTGAAATATTTAATAGTGCGTCATCAATCATCATTATAAAAAGTCCCTCTCTTATCGAGTCGACATTTACTGTTTTGTTTACTTTCTGAATATTGAAAGACTTGAAAAGATTAACGTATATTCAGTAAGGACTATATGACGCCTGCAATCGCGCTGGAACCGTACATTTTTCGGGATAAAAAGTAGGTATTCTATGTCCTTATCCATTCCCAAGACTAAAGTATTTTCATACTAAATTTCAGAAAAATCGGTTGAACCTTTTGGATGTTAAGAGGTAAAAGATAGACAAAAACATTTGAGCATTTATAATATTAGTATAGATGTACTTTTTGACAGGTTTTTCTACAATATTTGCATCCCAAATCTCTGATTCAACATTGTTTTCAAAAAAAAAATTTTAGTTTTATCACAATAGCTCTGTTAATTTTTAAATTATCGAGTTCATTTATAGACCATTTTAAAGGTAATTTAAAGAGCTTTAAGATCAACTTGAACAATACTTTTTAAAGCCCTTGGTTAAAAAAAAATAGGGTTAAAAGGTCCCGAGTTCATGGTTATTGCATTAAAAGTTAGGCTTTAAAAGTCTCTATCTTCGTTGTTTTTCATCCTATAAAAATTAAAAGAAAATTAAAAGTTTTTCTTAGAAAGTGGACACCAATTTTGTTCTTTATAATTTTTAAAAGTTCAGTATTTTTGAAGTTATGTTCAAAACAAAATGATATTTACGAAAATTTTAATAATTTCGATTTTACTAAATCATTCTTTTTTCAAAACTAAGCATTCTAAACCAATAAAAATTTTTGAGGTCATTACTTATGCTAAAATAAAGAAAATCCTTTTGGGATAACCATAAATTTGAATTATTGTAGAAATGGTCAACGTTACCTATACCTCACTTTGGATGAATATAGGAAGGCATTTTAGAATAGATATTAGTTTTTTTTTATTGGCTTTAATTTTGATTATTATGAATTGATTATTATGAAAGTTTTAATTATGAAAAACCGCTTTAAGACAAGTATTTTTCTCACGCAAAAACATGATCTTTGATCTTTAATAACTCCGAAAGTACTGATTTTTTCAAAAAACTTTAAATAACAAAATTTGCTTAGAATTTGTGTGTCTATTGATTCCTGGGGTTATTTTTGTTAAAAAAAATTCACGCCCCGAGAAGGGTTGGCATCCACCCCCAGGGCTAAAGCGCAAGTTGGCACTATGTCACTTTTGTTTCTTAGGGTTTCCTCTACCTACTTACCAATTTTCATGAAAATCGATGGAGGTTCAACGAAATCGGAGGTGAAAACCTTCACTGCCTCCACTATTAGACACGATGTAAACGACGATAATGAGTATGGTTTTTAGTAAGTCTTTTTATTGTTTAACCTACATGCACAGTTTTTGTACACCTCAGGAAAAACTTACTTTTTATTGATTCCCTCTAGGTACATACATTTTGATCATTCCCTGGGTATTTTAAGTAGGGAATCAAAATCTTTAGTCGTGTTCGTTTGGTTTTTCAACTGTGCATGCGTGGCTTTTTTGTGTGTCAGTGTGAGTGTCATATTATTGTATTATTATTATTTTTAACAAAAAATTAAAACCGACTTCCAAGGTAAAAACAATATTAACATTAATATGAACTAAAAAGTATTAAATAATTTTTGCTATCTAATAGTGCCTTTTTCCGAATTCGGCTAAACCTTGACTATTTCTGTACTCAATCTTCATTATTTTGAAGTCGGTACCAGATAGCTGAATCTTCAGTCCTCTGACAGAATATTTGAAACTTTTGGAACTGGCACCGACTTCAAAATTATGAAGATTGAGTACAGAAATAGTCAAGGTTTAGCCGAATTCGGAAAAAGGCACTATTAGATAGCAAAAATTATTTAATACTTTTTAGTTCATATTAATGTTAATATTGTTTTTACCTTGGAAGTCGGTTTTAATTTTTTGTTAAAAATAATAATAATTTCACTCTTTTTAGTTACACTAGTAGGTAAACCTTCGCGTATATTTTACGTATCTTATTACACAGTTCACACTCACAAAATAATATATTATCAGTGAAGTGAACATAATATTGTGCTAAGTAATTTAACAATTTTAATACTTCAAACCTCAAGCGGTCACCGGCGATTGCGATAACAATAGAAAGGCTATTGTGTCTCGTTTTTCCACGATCCAAGGATCTATCAGATAAAAAATTGTATAAACTTGCATAGGATGTAGCGTAGCTACTCGTCTAATATATAAAATTCTCGTGTCACAGTTTTCGTTGCCATACTCCTCGGAAACGGCTTGACCGATTCTCATGAAATTATGTGAGCATATTGTGAGGATATTGGTCTGAGAATCGGCCAACATCTATTTTTCATACCAAAAATTATTTATATGGCAAAACAACGTTTGCCGGGACAGCTAGTAATATAATATAATATTATCATAATTATTGACAGCTGTTCTTGTTATCAAGAATTCAATTTCAAATCCATTCAAATCGATACTTAGTGCGCCATCTATCGATTAATAAGTATAACTAATTAAAAAGACACTTATTGACTTCGTTTAGTTTAAATGCTCTTTTTAAAATAACTTTATTTTAATTCTATATTTTGTCTATTAAAATTTTATAAACTAGTTAGTATAGTATTCGATCTGTATATAAAGTAGTAAAGTATATTCGATTCGGCGTATTCGGCGCTGACCGCCGTGTATATTTAAACAAAGTATTGTTATACAGTATAAAATTATTATTATTATTAGTATATCCACACCTATGCCTTGTACTATTATCTATTCTGTGCCATGAGACATTGGTGACCTTAACACGACGTGGTAATGATGAAGACGATGATGATGATGATGATGATGATTATGATGATGAATATGAGTTGCATAGTAGCATATGCTTTCTGTTCTTAAAACAACGCCGAAACTCCCAAACGTGTATCTATAAGGAGTCAGGAGTTCTCTCAGCATCTTCGAAACCATGGTATACCTTGACCCAATATTTGACTTTTTGGTAGCATATTCTTAGTACACTTCACATAAAACCAAAATCACCATATGTTTCCATATAAATTTCGAGGAGTTCCCTCGATTACTCCTGGATCCCATCATCAGGTCACCACTTTGTGAACATGGTACCAAATTGGAGTAAAACCAAATACAACAAAGCAAAAATTTCGAAAATCGGTTCACAAACGGCGGAGTAATCGTTGAACATACAAAAATAAAAAAAAAATAAAAAAAAAAAAAATAAAAAAAAAAATATCCACAGCCGAACATATAACCTCCTCGTTTTTTGGAAGTCGGTTAAAAATACCGATCAATTTCTGTCAGATTTTAGAAAATCTGATAGGTATATTAGAACATGACACTCACACTGACACCAATTTATAACTTTGCGCATGCGCAATGTGCATTGAAAAATCAAACGAACACGACTTTTTACATTTATTTATCTAATTTTATTTGGGCACAGGACCTCGCGACGCTCGAGGGTATATATGATGTTTGTTTTTATTAAAATAAATTACATTCTCTTCATATTCTCTCTTCATGTACTAATACAAATAAATGACACCAATAAGTAAAAAATATTATAAAAAAAATTCTTAAAGTCAAAATATTTCAAAAAAAATCATTTTCAATTCATTGTATTTGGTTTTAAACGAACAAGTTTAGTTTGTGGTAAATTTTAACATGTTTATATTTAAATTGAACATGTTTATCTCTAAATATAATATTTTTATTTATTAGACGATTATCACCTTATCACGTCAATACATATCCCATTTTTCATAAAAAAGCGTAGATAATGATTAATAGGTATTTTTTTGTTGACTTTCAAACAGATTTTATTCAGATTATTGAGACAATTTATCATATTACATAAGAGTCGTGTTCGTTATCGAATCGTTATAGTAATGAGTAATTTTATAATTATACAGGCTGTGTTCCGAAATAGTACTGCGACCACTGCACAGTGCTATCACTGTAGAAAAATCGTTCCGTAATGGAGTTGCAGTACACTGCCGCAGTACCCTAGTGAAATATATGACGTCATCAATCGTCGCCATATTGTACTGTGACCACTGGCGTTTTCGAGGTAAGGCACTCGCAGTACTTTGATCACGTGATCAATCAACTGTCAAGTGTCAAAACCACTCGAGTGTCTAACGTTTTAAAACAATACCTACTCTGTAATTAATTTGGATTAATAATAATAAAACACTGGAAGAATTGCAAAAATTAACCTTATTAGACTGTGTTGAAAATGTTCAATACGAGCTGTCAAAAAAATGCGGCTGATAGTATACTGGATTGCGTTCCGTTTTAAATAGTAGCCAGTATACCAACAGTATACTAACAATAAAGGAAC
This sequence comes from Polyommatus icarus, assembly GCA_937595015.1. Taxonomy (NCBI): domain Eukaryota; kingdom Metazoa; phylum Arthropoda; class Insecta; order Lepidoptera; family Lycaenidae; genus Polyommatus; species Polyommatus icarus. The sequence continues at coordinate 11,286,940 of OW569341.1, read as the reverse complement.
GGCTTCGCAGTGTACTAAAATGACGTCACACTCTGCAGTGTTCGCAGTAGATTAGGAGCCTTGTTCGTTTGCTTTTTCAACTGCGCATGCGCGGCTTTTATGTGTCAGTGTGATTGTCATATTCTAAAATACCTTGTCATGTTCTAAAATACCTGTCAGATTTTGACAGCAGTTGATCGGTAGTAGAGTGTCATATTCAAAAATACCTTGTCATGTTCTAAATACCTGTCAGATTTTGACAGCAGTTGATCGGTATTTATGGCTGCGTTGCACCAGAGGTGTGGTTAAAGTTAAAGCTAAAGCTAAAGTTAAAGTCAAATATGGCGTCCTTAGCTTTAGCTTTAGCTTTGACATTAACTTTAACCGGAAAATTTGACAGATGTCGTATGAGATGACAGGTGTTTGGACGTCATATTTAACTTTGACCAGAGATTTGACATTTCGCACTGTTGTCAAAGTTAAAGCTAAAGCTAAAGTCAAAGTTAGTTCGTGCAACCCACTCTTAGAATATGACAATCACACTGACACATAAAAGCCGCGCATGCGCAGTTGAAAAAGCAAACGAACAAGGCTAATAAGTAATAACATAGCCACAGATTTTAGCAGTTCCCAGTTACAGATAAAAATCGTGTTCGTTTGCTTTTTCAACTGCTCATGCGCGGCTTTTTTGTGTGTCAGTGTGAGTGTCATATTATTCTAAAACCGCTAACCCCAACCCGCGGCCCGCCGCAATAAGGCCCTGCGCGCACGAGCAACTTAGTTGCTCGGCGATTTATTTGTCTCTTGATCAAGTCTAGGAGCTAGTATGAAAGTTCGCGAATGTAGCGACGCAACTCTGGGCAAATTTTTTGGTTGCAACGCAACTGTCTCCTTCCCTATTGGTTTCAACAATTGTTTGGTTGCAACAATAAAGTCGCCGACCGGCCCAGTGTTGCCATTTCCCCATGGGGATTTCCCCCTAGATTTAGGGAGTTTTCGGCCAAGATAGGGGCAAAATAGAGGCAAAATATCGGGTTTTTTCCCCTAGATTTTCATGAACGAAGCCAGGTCGTAAGATTCTGCACAGTTCATCAAAACTTTCGACACACATTCTAAAGAAAACGTAAAATTTTTCTGGGTATGCTCTCAATTTCATAAACACGGTATGAAATTTCCCAAGAGTCAGGCGATCGCTCCATAATGGGTGCACCCAATATTCTATTTTGCAACGCTTTCTTCGGTTTTTTATTGCGATTGCAACAACCACAGCCGTCTCGACCAAATCCATGTTGATGATTGTCTAGAAAAATCGGAAAAAAGTTGCGTTGCTGTCGCTCTCGTGCGCGCACCCTTGCGACATGGCGGCAATTTTTTCGAAAGAGACAAATAAATTGATGTGCAACTAAGTTGCTCGTGCGCGCCGGCTCTTAGGTTGAAACTTGAAACCATCTGGCAACACTGGCAGCAGCGCTCCCGTCAAAGTCAATGTCTTATGTCACCCACGTTGCGAGCTTGCGAGTTGCGAGTGCTCACCACAGAACACTTTTACTCCTATCGGAGGTGTTCACTGTGTGAATGTGGCCTTGACGAGGGTACCCTAGATCATTTTTTTTTTGCCTAGAAATCACCCCTCCCTTTATGACCTTCTTCCTAACGACATCCCTCGCCCTATAAATTTCAAATCAATCCTCTGTTAAGTAAATAGTCCTCTTATTGAAATTTTATGTACATATATCCGTTCTAACAACATAAAGCTGTGATGTTTTACTAACCCTTATATGTTTGTATTTGTTTTAGATTATTCAACAGCTAATCTACTAAATTAGATTCCGTTGTACCTTGTTGTTTCACCAGACCTACAATAATAGAGCAAAGTCAACTCAGCCACTCTGACATTGGCAACTCACTGAGGCCGCCATAATTAAAGAAGAAGAAGAGTTGCGAGTGAAGTTTTGCGTTGATATATTTTTTGCTTGCGAAAACAACCTTTCATTGTACGATTACCTTCCTCCTAATATTCCTCGTCCCACTAATCTTAAATCTATTTTATCGTTAGTATATTCTCCATTTATAGACACCTTAAGCTCGTTCATTGCTCATAATCACATTAGGCTCTAGTTATAGTTAGAATTCTCTTCCTTTTATATATTAAATTATTTATTGTGTATATGTTTATGTATTTCGTGTATATTTAAAGGCTAAGAAACAATATTTTGCTTCATATTTGCTTGTTCTGGTTTTTTTCTGGTTTATTATTATATCTTGTATTTGCATGGTCGCATGAAGTCATCACTCATCCGTGCCCAGTGCATGGCAATCAGTTTGCGTTGTTATATAACTGAGCATAATAATATACTTTTCGCCTTAACTCTGACGCTGGCAACTCCTAAGTGGGGAGGCTTACGCCAAAAGAAGAAGAAGAAGAAGAAGATAATTCTCTACAATATTAATTAAACTACTTATTATCTGTGTTTATTTCTATTTAAAACGTAGGTACGATAGTGATTGTTCGCATATAATTATCATTGTTTGCATATTAACATATCATCATCATGCGTTAGCATTCTATATAGTTTGTGGTACCAGGTTCGCCGTTCGCGCAATCTGTAGAGGCCTACGAGTAATAACACCTTTATTTATTCGTAGGTAGAGGGCTAGAGGCCCACTTAGGCACCCAACTTTTTGTATATTATAGAGCTCTTTGTGTCCTTTTAACACTAATTTCAAGATGTTTCGCAAGTGTTGTATTTGTAAAACCACACGACTGGACGCTACTCTGCATCGCTTTCCCTCCAATGCGAAAAGACTTCATATGTGGCTTAAACATGTGAACCGTGATGATTTGTATAACTTACCATCAAAAAGACTAACAAATCTATTTGTTTGTCACTTACACTTCGAAGATAGGTTTATAAGTAGGTCGCAATCTCATCTCATAAGTAAAGCGTATCCTTCTTTGTTTACCAAAGAAGAAATTTCCAGTGGAGTTCCATCCATAAACCAGGGTAAGCATTTAGGGTTTGCTCTCACTTGAAACTCGACAGTGTTAAGGCAAAGGACTAAGGTACTGCTCAGACACTGCTATACTAAACATAATATGAAGGTGCACACAAACAAATATTATGTACCTATTACAATAGTCTGTCTTAAGATTATATTATGTATTCTGTAAGTGTGCACCCACCAAAATATAAATATATGGTCATGTGGGTCAAGTGTGCGCAGCGTGTAAGTGTGCGCATTGTAAATATCTCGAAAAATATATGACGCTGAGGAACGGCAACCCTCCTCTTCGATAACCCACAGTATGCCCTGCGAAGCGCTTGTGTCCCAGCGGCTGCGCGCGCGCCGTTTTGGACTAACAGATAAATGAAGATTTTTGCTCAAATATTTACGATATTTTGTAAATTTTAATGCGTAATCTTTTGTAGTCATGTATTTTTTTTCTAAATAGGCTTTTTGCTATCGAGTGCAACATAATATCAAGGTTGTTATTTGCCAGTGTTTAGGATATTCTGATGATGCAGGAATTAACAATATTCGTATAACCCTGTTCCTATGCTTTGGGTTAAGTGTGCGCAGAAGCCTTTTATCCCTTATGTGGCCATCAGTATTCTGAACCACCAACTGAAAATTGGATTGAATGAAGCCTTTGTGGAGTCTGGTGGCAAAAACAGTGCACCAGCTCACTGCTGCACACGGCACTTTTTTTTGTATTACAATTTACATGTATGAGTCACAATATGACAAATTAACTAAATATTTCTAAGTGAAAATTATTGTTCTCATATTTTGATTTAAGACGATTTTGTTGATTAGTTTAACTACTGTAGTTTCAAATTAAAATTATAAAAGAATATTATTTATGTTCTAAAATATATATAATTTGTTGTTGCGTACACTTACAAAAGTGCTGCGTACACATACCCCGATACTGGGGTAAAAGTGCGCAAATGGAAGGATTTTTTTTAAAGTTTCTTAAAATAAAATAAAATTCTTAAAATCCTATTGTTGTGTTTAAGTTGGAGACAAATAAACAGTCTTACAAATGAATACAGTTTTGTTTCATTGTACTAATAATATTTGAGTTTTTTAAAGCATCAAAGTTTAAATGCGCACACTTGACCCGTATGACTCTATAAATATATTATTCTTGTTGATTGGTAAACTGCAAAACTGATTTGAAGGCAATTTAACAAATTATCTTTTTTTTTTCAAATTATATAAATAAAACCCATACCTAAACTGTGTTTTCCACTTTCAGAAAATGTCAACCCTCTTCCAGATCACAATTATTATTGCAGGCGTAACATACACAACGACCACAATTACCACAAACAGGAACCACTGAAAGGTTTGGTATTATAGACCATAATATTATAATTTATAACACAAATAAGCAAACTTGGAAACAGATTTTTTTTTTAAAAGACGTCTTATGAATCATGATGCACTTGGCATCTATGCCAGCCTCATGGCAGTAATCAAAATTGAAATGTATGGGTGCAATTAAACATACTTTTTTTAGGGCTTAGGTATCAGTAGGAGAGACCATCTAACCAAAAAAAAGGGTGTTAATTTTTGTCACAATAAAATATAATATTTTATCCCATTTAAAATAGTTGCAGAACGATCACTTCGCGGCGGCGGTGGGTAGAGCGGGGGTGTCACGCGCCGGCAATGCGTGATGTATTTTAGATAAAATATGTGTAACGTGTAATGTAACAAGGATCAATATATCGAAATTTTGTCTGAAAGGTTTAATTCGCCCTAAATTGAGTACAATTACACAGACAATAATTATTTTAACCTAATGTAATGTTTAAAACTCAATTTTAACTGTTGCAGATGTAACCGCAGACACCAAGGAATCGCGACATGTACCAGCAGCTTCTCACAGTTCTCCTCACTCAACCCCTCAAGGTCTCACACCAAACTCTTTATGTAGCTTATATTATTATTATTATACCTCTTACTGCCGCACTCAGAGTAGATCATTAACTACCCACTTATATGTAATTAATTTAAAATTTTGACATAAGATAAGCCCCAAACATTCATCTGTCAAACTCTTAATTAAATTAAAGGTTAATCATAATTAAATGTCTCTGAGTACGGCGGTTAAACACATGGTAAAGTATCAATTAGTATGGACTATGGATATATTATTTTCCTAACTGTTCATGTGTTTTAATAGTTATTATATTAAAATTAAATTGTTGCAGCAATTGAAGGTTCTACCTCCAGTAACTTACAGTGTATGCAAGCGTCATACCAAGATGATGGTAACATTAATAATTGTACCGAAATAATAAAGAGAGAGACAAGCCCCTGTAGTGGGGATGAAAATAACCATTGTGATAGGCTTGAACATTCAGGTAATATTTTTAAAGCCATTCTAATTTAGGTTGGATTCATAAGTTTATATTGTTGATAAATCCATTTTGTTTGTTGTAGAAGAAACAACTTTCGAAACAAGGGAGTCTCTTATACCAATTACTGAGAGTCCATCAAATTCAAGCACACAGTTCCCAGGTAATATACATTTATGGTTTCTAGTAAAATCATTAATATGGTAAGGAAGTAAAAAGTATGTCTATATTATTCCATACCTATTATAATGCAAGTGGTACAAACTATGAGAAAAAATAACTAACTAACTTGACATAATATTATAATATTTAAATCATTGGGTAGCAGGAGATTTGATCATGGGTGATGTCGATTTTTAAATTGTTTATTTTATTATCTTTGTAAAATAAATAAAAATTGTTATTTATATTCCAGATGAAAACAGAGCACAATTTACTGGGAATATAACGGTGCCAGTAGTTAGAAAGAGATTATTACATAAAGTTAAAGACTTGCCACCCACGGGCAAGCTCATCTATAAGGAGCTACTAAAGGCAAAACGACAATTAGAGTTTCACCGGAAAGCCAAGAAAGCCAGGAGAGCCAAGTATACTAAAGAAAATTTATTCGAAATGTTCACTAAAAACATGAATCCGTTGGCAAAAAAAATTATAAGTATGCAAGTAAATCTTTGTAACAGAAAAACTCGGGGGAGAAGATTTACTGATGAAGAAAAATTGTTAGCATTATCCCTGTACAAACAAAATCCCAAATCTTATGAGATGCTGCAAAGAATATTTATTTTACCTTGGAAACCAACTTTAATGAAAACTGAATTAAAATTAATTGAGGAAGCTGGAAAGCAAATTGAAGAAAATTTAAACAATGAACAGAATCATTCGGAAGAATTTAATTAAGAACAAAAAAGGTATGTTTAAGTGCAAAAATAATACCTTACATTTTTGTTTTCTCATTACTTGTTATATTTTATTAATTTATAATATTATTATTTATTAATTTTAAATGCATGAGATTCATCTAAAAATATTGAAAACACTATGTTTTTTGGTTGTAGGTATCTCAAAATAGTGAAAAAGGCTACGAATAATAAAAAACTAGGAAGAGTAACTCCGTCAAAAAACATGCTCCAAAATACTTGTCAAAAAAGTGTACCTTAGGTTCACTTTTCATACATTTGGTGACCTTGAGCGGTATAAAGGCTGACGTTACATGACAGTTCGAATGGAACCAAATTTAAAACTGTATTAGTATGGGAGTTACGTTTCTTGGTTTTATTATTCGTAGGAAAAAGGACAAGGTCCAAATTGGGCTACTTTTAAAAGTGCCGGCCAACGCAAATACACCCATTATTTAAATAGAACATAATCTAAGGAATAATTTTTATTATTACACCAAAGTTCTAAGTCAAGTCTCCGAGTTATTCAAGGTGAAACTTTTTTTATAACATGTAATAAAACTTATTTTATTAATTAAAAGTAATAAGTACTCGATCCCAACGTCCCTATCCGAGTCATAGAATAGATTAGAGGCCAAATACCTACAAATGATTTGGAAAAATTGACGAACAGAAGGTAGATAAACCTTCCCCCATGACGAGCCTGCTATACCCCAAACAGCAGGCGACCGCCGATGGAGTCACGGATGTAATGTTGTGGCTCCTGTGGCTCCGTCCGTCAATTTTTCCAAATCATTTGTAGGTATTTGGCCTCCAATCTGTTCTATGACTTGGATAGGGACGTTGGGATCGATTACTTATTACTTTAATAATTTTTTTAAATTAATTAATTTAATTAATTATAATAGTCTGCATTTATTAAGGTTAAAAAATATTATATATATCAGAAGAGGTTGCTTAATTTTAAAATTGGTTTGTTACAATAATATACTTATTAAATTTAGTTTTTTTCAATCACAATTGTGTATTGTAATTATAGTCCAATAAAATTACGAAATAAATAAACATGAACGAACACAGTTTGAGGATTTTAAGGATCGATCGATCGGTGTACTCTGAGCATAAATTCCAAATTGAGGGGTTCTACTGAGGTCAGCTCAAGGTCATTTCGATAGAAACGCGTTTAATTCGATATCTCGAGAATAATCAGTGTTAGGCAAAAAATTGTAGATACCTTTTCTTTTCCAAATTAAATTTACTAACTTTTTTATCTGAAACTTTTTTTTAACATTAATATTTTTCAACTTATTACTCCCGCAAGGCAAAATTTTTTCTTTTTTTCTATTTTTCGTCGTTTTCTCCCCAACCATTCAATTTTATTCAATTTTACCGATCATCAAAGTGTAGATATTTTAATTATGAACAATTTTTTCCTTAAACTTTTTTTTGTAATACCAATAATACCTTCGGAGTATTGCTTTACCGAGCGAAATCCGCGCCATTGTCGCAATATAAAAAGGTCAATCGATTAAACTATTTAAGAATTGTACTTCATTCAAATATTTAATATTGCAATCATTCAAATATTATTTAAATATTGTACTTCTTTAATTTGGGTTTTTTTTCTATTCAATGGGATAATAATGTGAATGAGGATTACAAAAAGAAGTAAATGAATAATTATAACTGTTTGACACGTTTATTGATAAAAAAATAGGTTATAAAATTCTTCAAGTTAAGCACCTGAGGTCCATGGAAGTGATTCCTCAATTTTGGCGATATTAGAACAATAGTTCTCTTGGCAATTAGTGCCTATCACTGAGCAAAAGACCTTTCTGCATCCGCACGCTTTGCCGCAGTTGGTTTTTCATTTGCAAGAAATCGATCTCAGTAAATTATCCGGAGCTGGTTTCAATGACATTGTTATCGGCCTCCAATCCACGGAGGGTGTGACGCCAGACCCACTCCTCGGGTTCCAGATAATTTTCCAGCCAGTATTGAACTTGGTAGAAACACCTCAACGAGTAAAAAAATGCCGCATCAGGGGTAGGAGGAAGGGATTCTAATTTAACCCTCCCACTGCCGGCCATTTTTTGTATATCCCTTATATCGGAGCTCGTTGCGATTCCTGTAATTCGTGTCACCTGCCTTGCGATACAAATTCAAAATGAATTGTTCGCCGTTTGAAGCAAGCACTGTTTTATCAGCTTTGTCTTGTAGAAAAACTGCAGATAAAGAAACCAAATCCGGAGATTTTTTCAATGTGGCCATCGTTTTGATCTTGCCTAGGTTGAAAGGAGCCGAAGTTGTGTCGCAACCACTGATGGCGTGCAAAAATAAAAGTATCGAGATATCGGGTTAAACGCATTTCCATCGAATTGACCTTGAGCTGACCTTAGTAGAACCCCTCAAATTGGAATTTATGCTCAGAATACTATCGATCCTTAAAATCCCCAAACTGTGTTCGTTCATGTTTATTTAACCTATTTTGAGCCTTAATTGGACTGTTAGTACGCTATTTTATATTGCTTATATAGATCCTCATTATCTATTTACATACTTCACAGATGGCAGTAGACAGTCCTGAAGAAACTTTTGTCAAGCTATACTATGAGATAATGTTATTAGGGTGGCGTGGCGTGGGTGGCGAAATGGAACAATGCGTAGACCAAGTGGACTTAGCACAAATACTTATGCTCTATTACATGGTTAAAACTATTGCATTATTTGCATATTGAATAGTCTTGGTTTGTCAACCTTCTAAAATCTAAGCTCTAACGAAAGCTTTGAATACACCTGCACTCTGCAGCGTGATTTCTATTGTGAAAAGCAAAATATTTATTGAAATTTGTGCTTATATAATAAATCTTTTCATGATATTATGCTTTTATTTATTAAAATAATAATATTGTATGAACGAAAAAAGTTATAATCCCATGCATGATGCAGCTGCTGTCCAGTCCAGATTTCTGACTCCAGGCTTGAGGGTTTATTTATTTATTACACTTCTTGCACAATGTTTCATTAAAGATCCTGACCTTTTCATCAACAGAAACGGCGTCCAATAGTGGGACCCAGTCGATTTTTCCGGCGTCTGAACATAGTTGATCAAAGTCCATTCGCGCAAAACAACGTCTGTATACAAACCGAGGAGGTGGTCTGGGAGCCCTTAACATGTACGAGAGAAAGATCAAGTCGTGATGGGAAAAACCTGGAGCAGGGAGTTGACCGTGGCTGTGAACAAGGGATGGATCGGAGATGAGGATTATATCAAGCCAAGTGTCATCACTATCAATGTTGTAATGAGTAGGCTGAAGAGGTAGAAGATGGAGACTGGAAGATCTAATTAAGTTATTTAGCTTAGACGAACGGGGAGAGGAGTGGTTGGAGAGGTCAGTGTTAAAATCTCCCATTATGATGTGGACTGCCGCGGCCGTGTAGAAAGCAGGAGCCTGAATTTGGACGTAGAAGTAGAACTGCATTCTGCCATTTTATTGACAGTTGACAACACGGGCTTAGGGGAGTTTATTGAAATTTATAAAGAAAAAGAAAATCGCTGTTTCTGGGACCAAAAATCCCCGAACTATAGTAATAAACAATAAAAATAAATAATAAAAAAACTTGAGAGGTGTCAAGGGACACCCGGCCGGGTGGAACGAAATTTAAAAAAACGCCATCTGGTTACGCCCAGGAATACTATCAACGCCCTCTGCCCTACATGCGCTGTAGGGCAGAGGGCGTTGATGGAAGTAATAAAAATGTGCCGTTACAACTTTTCCGTCGCAACTTACGATAAGGAACTTCGTTCCAAAAATTATTTTTGTCTGGTGACAGAAATAAACAGCAGAATCAGCAACAGTACTGATGCTCTAGATGAGTTGATGACAGACGGCTAAGCAGTATAGTGCATACTGTATTATGTGTGAGCTATAATACGTCTAGCTTCACAGTCTTGCACGGCGGAATGCCATGCTGGTGGGCTATATGACCTCTTATTTCCAGCCAGTTTACGCTTAAAATGTACCGTTTTCGGGCGTAAACTGGCTGAAAATAAGAGATAATAATAACCCACCAGGATAGTGAAATGGAATGGACCCAACAAAGTGACATTTGCATTTTTTTAATCTATGTACATGGAGTTTTGCCGGGAATACGAAAGAGTGATATTTCACATTGTGTTTAATTATTGTATTTAATAATAGGTATTTTTCTAAAATTGTGTTATTTCGGTTTTTAATGTGTAAATGTTGGTACAATATTATAATGGTAAAATATATCTGATGTCGTGCACAAGTGTGGGCAAGTGATACAACTTCAAGAAACGTGCCATTTTGTGTTCCCTCCAAAACTCCATCGAAAGTTTTAGTAAAGGGACTCTACCACTTTACTAAAACAACTGACTTGACTCGTTAACTTTACTGATTACTTTTTTAGACTTTTGTTTTACTAGACTTTCGACTTGACGATAATCGGGAAAAACGACTTTATACGAAAAAATTTTCCCCGCCATGTTTTACTTGACAGTTGACACTGGCCATGATTAAAAAACCTGGAACTCGAACTCGACTCGAACTCGGTTGTCTGTAAAGTCAGTTTACTGACGATAGTTGAACGTGACAACGTCATAGCCTTAAATGGAACACGAGGTAACGCCGCGTAATTGCGTCATGTTTTTTCGTGCGCGCGCCGCGCAGCCCATATCGAATTATAAGACGTTGTCACGCGCCATAATAAAAAAAATCTATGGAATTTGTTTGACATTGGCATAGGAGTTTTGGCGGGCATGTGAAAGAGTGCTGTTGTGTTTTTGTATTATTTTCCTAAAATTGTGTTAGCTGGGTTTTTAATGTGTAATATTGGAAGAATATTAACCATTAGATGTTCGTGTTCATGCACAAGTGTAGCAAAGTGATGTAATATCCAGAAACGTGCTATTTTGTGTTCCCTCCAAAACTCCATCGAAAGTTTCAGTAAAGCGTCTACCACTTTACTGAATCGACCGACTTGACTCCTTGACTGTATTGACTTTTACATAGACTTTGACTAGACTTTAGACCTGACGATACATGAAAACGATGATGAAAAACATAGAAATGGCTGTATGGGCAACGCTCCTTTTGCCTGTCCCGACCGGGACGAAATAAAAAAAAAATGACATTGGCATATACAAATTTTGACAAATGACAAATGGAGGAGTTTTGCCGGGAATGTTAAAGTGTGCTGTTGTGTTTTTATATTATTTTCCTAAAATTTTGTTAGCTGGGTTTTTAACGCTTCAACTCCCGTAAGGCCCGAGTGGGCCGCGATAACAATTGAAAGGCTATTGTGTCTCGTTTTTCCACGATCGAAGGGATATTGTGTAATATTGGTAGAATATTAACCATTAGATATTCGTGTTCATGCACAAGTGTAGGAAAGTGATGTAATATCCATAAACGTGCTATTTTGTGTTCCCTCCAAAACTCCATCAAAAGTTTCAGCAAAGCGTCTACCACTTTACTGAATCGACCGACTCGACTCCTTGACTGTTTTGACTTTTACTTAGACTTTGACTAGACTTTAGACCTGACGATACATGAAAACGATGATGAAAATTATAATAGGGAGGAATATGGTTTTCCCGCCATATTCCTTACCTTTTTACCATGTCTGTGGCACAACATACACATCCTTTGTGTCAAGTTGCCAAAAAAGAAGAAAAAGAAATGACAAATGATTTTTTCCCGCAAAATTTTGTTGTTTGACGTTTGTTGTTGTTTTTGTCCTGAGATTATAAGTTTTTAAAGCTAATAAGCCTGTTTGCTCTACTATCTGTCGGCTACGTCTGGGGCACTCCTGTAATCCGGTATTTCTAGCTAAAATAAGGGTGAGGGATAGCTCATTGTGTGAATGTGGCTTGGATGAAGGCTCTCCAGACCATATATTTTTTGCTTGCGAAAACAACCTTTCATTGTACGATTACCTTCCTCCTAATATTCCTCGTCCCACTAATCTTAAATCTATTTTATCGTTAGTATATTCTCCATTTATAGACACCTTAAGCTCGTTCATTGCTCATAATCACATTAGGCTCTAGTTGTAGTTAGAATTCTCTTCCTTTTATATATTAAATTATTTATTGTATATATGTTTATGTATTTCGTGTATATTTAAAGGCTAAGAAACAATATTTTGCTTCATATTTGCTTGTTCTGTTTTTTTTCTGGTTTATTATTATATCTTGTATTTGCATGGTCGCATGAAGTCATCACTCATCCGTGCCCAGTACATGGCAATCAGTTTGCGTTATAACTTATAACTGAGCATAATAATATACATATTTTTCGCCTCAACTCTGACGCTGGCAACTCCTAAGTGGGCTTACGCCAAAAGAAGAAGAAGAAGAAGAAGAAGTTTTTAAACTAAATAGTGATAAAATTATGTCTATTCATGTAGAAAATAGTTTAAAAGACGCGGACAAGGAAATATTTCAACAAAGAACACATTTTGTTCCTTGCAAAATAGATGATGATGGTTCTGCAAATGTAAACAAATTTTTTGAGCCGTATGTAGCTGATAAAGGCGAAGGCGGTATGTACTTTCTTCCAGACGTATTTACTCTTAAGGCTCCAGTACACAATGGTCGATCATGGCCCACTGCAGGCCATCGTCAACTGTAGACCACGATCACTTTGTGTTTACACAATGACAGACGCCAGCAAGCTCACGGTGTTTAGCTCGCAGCGTCGTTCGTATTAATGCTCCAATTTATTTTCTTGACTGTAGAGGTGCTCCATTTTTGCTCTAAATTCTGATATATTGAAAATACACCTAGCTCGATTGGGCTTTCTGGGGGGACGCACACAATGGCACATGGCTCATTGCTGCCCGGCAAGCCACTTGCGATGGACGTGGAAGAAATTACGGCTGCAGCTGTTTATTTATATTCTGTTCACAAGCTTATAGCTAGGCATATTACAGTACCCGGCGATAAATATTGCACATCGACCTTTGGAAAGTGACAGTCGGCTAATTTCGGTTTTGTAGAGCGTTATCTCTTACGCACGAAATACAAAAAGTCCGGTATATATTAGGAGCTGTTAAAACAATTATGGTTTGCTTCTTTTGACAATTTTATTATTCATTGTATAAAATACACCAAGTTTTCTATAAGTTATGGCTTTAGGTTCGGGTAAAATAAAATAAAAAAGGGTGTTCAAATTATGTTTACGTATTTAAAATTCTTTTGGAAAATTACAGCTGTAGCAAATTTAGGGGTGTTAACAACTCTAGATATATATTCTGAACTGGACGCGACTGCACTCTGTTGAATTTGAACAACGACTGACATAATGTCAAATAGGTGTGTGCTACAAAGATAACGCTCTATGAAACCGAAATTAGCCGAATGTCTCTTTCCAAAGGTCGATGTGCAATATTTATTGCCGGGTACTGTAATATATATTTTCTATACTCATTTTCGCGTGACCGCACACTCAGCTATGATAAATCAAAAATTATATAAATATATTAATATTATAGCTAAGTCTGTGACGGGCTTAAGTTAAAAAAATTATATTTAGTTGACTACTTAACTACTTAATACGAAACGATACGATGTGAATCTGTCATAAAAATCAAAAATTCTAGTTCACAACCTAGCACGCAACAAAAAAGTGCACTATCCCGGTCAGCGGTCGGTGATGAACTAAACAATGGCCGATTGTGTGAACACCACAGGCCACGCTACGCCACGATTCCTTTGAAGTGTGCCCGAAAAACTGACTACTCCCCGATTGCGCGCCACGCCCGGCCATCGTCCGCCATCATACACCATTACCCCGTCTACACAATGGCGATGGCCTGCAGTGGCCCATGATGGACCATTGTGTACTGGGCACTTTAAAGATTTTTATTACTTTAACTTTACCCAGCTGCTAAAGGGGTTATAGTGGGTAAGTATTATGTATGTATTGTTCTAAGATAAACAACTTTTGAGCATATTACCATTTGTCCTGGTTGTAGCTAGAGAGACACAGGGTACATAAGTCTTTTGTTTTGTGGCAGTTCTGTGTACCTCTGTAAGCATTTGTGGTATTAAGGTTATGTAGCTACATTATCTCATACACAATTACTATGGTAAACCATGGTTTCTGTATAAAGATCTAACAGAAATTCTTTCTTTCAGAGCTGACAGCCACTTTTCGTGGCCACCCTCTTGATGGTAAAAATATGACACTACCAGAAGGCTACACAGGAATACTTGTGTCGGAAACTAAGAGGCCACTTGCTGAAGATGCAGATAGGAAATTCCAGGTACTTAAATGAACATTTTATGCACTAATGGTTATAACGGGAGGTCAAGCTATTCATTAAATTTATAATTGAAGTAAATATTTAATGTCTATGCTGGGAAATCGGGGTGTAGGTCGACCTCCAAGTAGGTGGGACGACGATCTCCGTTTAGCTGCCGTTCCATCTTGGCGTTCATTGAGAGAGACCTATGTCCAGCAGTGGACGAATATAGGCTGATATAATGATGATGATGATGATGATTGTGATTGTTATGTAAATGGCAGGATATTTTTTTTTTCTTAAATAAGGGGGCAAACGGGACACCTGATGGTAAGCAACTACCGTCGCCCATGGACACTCGCAACATCAGAAGAGCTGCAGGTGCGTTGCCGGCCTTTTAAGAGGGAATACACTCTTTTCTTGAAGTTTTGCAGGTCGTACAGGTCCGGAAATACTAATTTATAATGGTAAAAAAGCTTTATGGTATTTTAATATTGTATGGTTAATTCTTCAATCGCAGATTCTTGGAAATCTATTGTTTACGCGATTGAATTTGACCGCTTGAGAGTTGAAGAGTTAACTGAATGGTACTAAACCCGCCATCACCAACCCGCGGCCCGCCGGGACTTTATTTGTGGCTCGCGTGAAGTTAAAAAATTTTGAAATTCATACCCACCGGCAAAATAACGTAGTCTACGTGATAGTCGTTAAATTTTTTTCACTTTAAAATCGTTAATTTTGAAGAATGTTATTTTTTAAACCTAAAAAAGTTTTATTGCGGCCCGCGACATCAAGACCACAACATGTTTGTGGCCCGCATGAAAAAAAGGCTGGGGACCACAGCTGTACTAAACATTCTTTCAGGTTATGGGTGGATTCAAAGAATTTGTATACTGGAATTGGGATAAGAAGCCATCAAAGAATGATAGCTTAGTAAAAGCATTAGATTGGATTGATATAGCTGAGGCAGTAAGTATGATGATATGAAGAGCTAATATTATTATTCATTTTATTAATAAAAATAAAAATGAATAGTTACAAATGTAAAAATTCACAAATGTAAAAATTCACAAATTAGTAAAAGCATTAGATTGGATTGATATAGCTGAGGCAGTAAGTATGATGATATGAAGAGCTAATATTATTATTCATTTGATTAATAAAAATAAAAATGAATACAAATGTAAAAATTCACAAATGTAAGCAATTGTCCCTTTTACCGAAAGGGGGAACAAGTATTATACAAACAAAAAAAAAAAAAAAAAAAAAAGAGCTAATATTGTTAAAGGCTCACTTGGGTCAATCAACTTTTTAACCGACATTACCATGTCCCAGCTGCTTTAGGTCTCAAAATACAGAAAATCTAAATATTTCTTAAAAAACTAATTTACGTTTAGATTTATACATTCCTAAATGATTATAATGCACAGTCAATTTTGATAATTAACATTAAATTTACAGAAAAAATACGGTAACTCTGTATACTATTTCTCGCCTCCCATATAAAACGGAGCTGTCCCCAGAGAGAAGTAACGTTATTTACTGTTGCATGCTGAAAATAAATTCTATGAAATAGCTCACACATATTCGTGAATATACTGCATGATTAAATAAAGTTTATTATATGTTGATAAAAAATGTAACAATCTTATTCTATTATATTTTTAAAAATTCTGAAAATGCTGTCCCTAAATTATTACATTTCAATGCGTATGCTGAGTTACCTGCCAAAAATAGTAGAAAAGGTACGGTAGATGTCGCTAGCTATTGCGAATAGAATCCCGTATCGCCCTAGTCTTTGTTGGCGCGGCGGCGTGTCTTTGACGTGAGCCGAACGCCGCCAGTTGCCGGCCGTCTCTCCGCGGAGTGCGCGTGTGTTTATTCGGTGTCAACGGAGTGACCGGATTATTTCGATAAAGAGGTAAATATTATTATATTAATCAAATTTATTTCGAAGGTCGTTGAGTTTTACTTTTAAATTGTCGGGATAAATTTACCATGTGATGCGACAATTTTATTTTATAGGGTGTTACTTAAAAAATGTCTACTGAGTTACTTGTATGCTGCGTTACTGAAATGGTAACTCTAAAGACAATTTTGGTAACTCTTGAGACATTAAATGAAAGTGTGATGTGTTTTATGTTTATTGTGAGGTATTAAGTTACGTAATTACTTTCAGATTACATCAACTAAGTATGGCGTTAACGGCGGCAGAAAAGCAGAAAAGATATAGAGAGAAGCTTAAAAAGAATCCGGCAAAATATGAAGAGGCTAAAAGAAAGCACAGAGAACTGTATCATAAAACTAAAAGACTGGTTAAGGAATTGACTACGAAAGAAAAGCGTAATGCTAATATTATTTGGAAATTACGACAGCGGCAATACCGCAAAAACAAAAAAGCTTTAGAAAATCTTATGGCCACCACACCTCCCAGTTCACCAGTTTCCAGTTTACATGACATTTTAGTAGAGCAGCATCAACAAACACCACCAACATCACCGGTAGTAGATTCAGCTAAAGATAGGGGGCGCAAAAAAGTAAGGAAAGACCGAAGTAAAGTTTATAGGGAAAATGAGCATTTGAAGAAAGAAATTTCAGATTTAAAAAGAAAGGTTGAAAAATATAAGAAAAGGGCAAGTAGAATACTAAAGACACATTCGGAAGATTCAAAAGATATAAACGAACCAAAGAAATCCTGTGAAAAATATGACATTTTGGCTAACAGTATCAAGAAAAGATATAAAGAGATGAAGAAACGAAGTTCTAAAAATATTTTTAAAAGTATTTTAAACACTGAACAAGTAGAGGAGTCTGGAAAAAAAACGGAAATTTTGAAGGAAGTATTCGGAATTAACAGAGAGTACAAGACCCAAAAGCAAAGTTCTGGAAACTCTCATTTGTTGAAAGAAAAAATTCAGAGCTTTTTTATACGCGATGATATTTCCAGAGCAACAGCCGGCAAAAAGGAGACGGTAACAAGAAATGGAGAGAAAGTCCAAAAGAGGTACTTGCTTGAAACGCAGAAAAACGTATACAAAATTTTCAGGACGGAAAATCCGGGGCTCCTTTGCTCTTACTACTATTTTACAAAAAATCGTCCTTTTTACGTCGTAAAACCGTCTGTTGATGCACGAGAAATGTGTCTGTGTAAAAGACATTCAAATTTCGCTTACAAATCAGAAGCTCTGAAAAAAAAGAAAGTTATTGAAGATGACGATTCAAGCACAATAATTCGTGAAACTGTGTGCGACGACCTTTCTAAAAACTGTATGTATGGTGAATGTGCAGAATGTCAGAACAAAAAAGTAAATTATAACGAGCAGAACATAACTGGAACTATAGAATACAGTGAATGGATTAGGAAGAAGGTAGAGTATAATGATAAAGATGGCAAAGAACGCACCTCAATAAAGAATGTCAAAGAGACGAAACAGGATGAGACAGCACATTTTATACAGACGTTTGAGACAGATTTGAAAGATTTTAAGAGGCACATATACAATATTAAAACACAATGTCACAACTTTCATCGATGTTTGAATGAACTTCAAGAAAATGAATGCTTGATTGTCGTGGATTTCAGTGAAAATTACGACTGCAAATATTATGAAGAGATTCAGGCACATCACTTTAACTCCAGAAATCAAATATCTCTGCATACTGTCATGGTTTATACTTACGACGCAGACAACAAATATAAAGCACATTCTTTTTGCACAGTTTCTCCTTCAAACTGTCACCAACCTGCTGCAATTTGGGCTCATTTAGAGCCAATTTTGGAGTGGATTAAAGAAGAATATACGTCTGTTGATACTATTCACTTTTTCTCGGATGGACCAGCCACCCAATACCGTCAAAAGCAAAATTTTTATTTGCTTTGTACTCGATTTTTTGACTTTGGCTTTTCCGCGACAACTTGGTCCTTCTTTGAAGCGGGGCACGGGAAAGGTCCAGCAGACGGTATTGGTGGGTTTTTAAAGCGTACTGCTGATAGTATCGTAGCAAGTGGAAAAGATATTTCAGATGCAAATCAGTTTTTCGAGACAATGAGAACCATAAGCAAAATAAACTTGTACTTGATTGATACTCAGAAAATCACACAAATTGAGAGCACACTTCCAAAATTTATTCCACGTCTTGTCGGTACGATGAAGGTTCATCAGGTTTATGCTGACAAAAGGGATGAACTGAAACACAGAATACTGAGTTGCTTCTGCAAATCATCAAAACGAGGATTTTGTAACTGCTTCAATCCTCAGACCTACACTGTGCATCAGGATGATCATACTTCATCAGACGACGACTTACCACTTAGTACCTTTGCTACGCCCCAAGACGTTCAAAGTCAAAGTCACACTTCTTCGGCTGAAGATATGCCAGATACCACCACTGCTGCTCTCCAGGAAATCCAGAATGTGCCACGTCAAAGTATATACAAAGCAATTTACGGATCCTCTTCAGATGAAGAAGAAACTGTAAATAAAGATAAACGAACTAAGAGAAGCAACAAAGAAAATGTCATACAAACTACTGATAATTTTAACACTGACTGCGACGATCTAGGACTAGGACCATCAACAAGTTGTGGAAATGGCCAGAAACTATTGTCTGCTGGAGATTTTCTACATGACAATGTTTATACAAGCGCTACAAAAAACAAAATTTACTCTTATGTATGCAAAGCTTTGACTGATGTAGAAGAAGACGGCGAATTAAAAGTAATGTTCCTTCGAGTTGTTACCAAAGACGCAAAAAGATTCAGGCTGGATGAGACGGATATCTGCTACATCAGTTATGATGATGTCATTAAAATATTGCCAGCTCCTGCTGTTATCAAGAGAGGTCACAGGACATACTATGAGTTTAAGGCAGCAATAGATATTTTTGAAAAATAATAGGTTCCTATTTGATCTCAAAGAATATTAAAAATTGTCAAAGATATATTAAGTATTTTGTTATATAATACGTAAGTCATATTATTTTAAAGGATTATTCTTTACGGTTCAACACATGAACACAGTAACTATTTTAATTTGTCTCTGGAGTTACCAAATTTGTCTCTGGAGTTACGTTTTGTCCCGTAATTTACAAACAGTTGTAATGAAAAATGATGTTGTTGTTGATTTTCTAAGAATTGTTATATTATTTTAATCATAATAGTAGGATATTTCCTTTGATCTCAGAAAATTTAAGCATGTTACGGTATCATGGAAAGATATAATAGAGAAAATAAGCATATTTTATGTAACATTGGTAACGCAGCATACACGTTGTTTATAATTTAAGGTAAAACCGGTAAAATGATTACCAAAGCATAGATGCCAAATGATGTGATTTTGCATGAGAAAATAAATACTTTTAAAAAATATATAAAAATGATTTTATTTTTATTAATAAACTATGATCACATTTTAGTAACGCAAGCTTCGATCACTAATATACAAGATACACAGTCTCATACAAAACCTCTCGAAAATCTGTCCCCGAGTAATAGAGTTTAATGAAGTATACATTTATCTAAAATCAACCTTAATTATAGTAATTATTAAAGATCTTTTTATAAAACAATGAACATTTGTGTTTACAAAGCAATAAAATTTTTACGTCCGATGCACGCTTCATACTAAATTCAACCATCCGCGTATATGATTTAAGTTCAAATTTGTATAGTGCCAAAAAAAAATCCAATTTTACGACCGAAATTCGCCGCTGGAACAGGGCGAAGTGAAGTATGAGTGGAGTCGATTGTCGAACTGTTCAAATTTTTTTTGTTGAATGTAATTTGTAATAATTTTAATAGTCCATTTTTTTTATTTTTCCGAAGTTTAATGTATAAAGTGAGGAGTAATTATTTTTTACTTGTAATATTATGTTGTTCTAATGTTATGTCTAATTTTATCATTAACCAAAATATACATAAGTGTACATACATTTTCCGATAGGCCACAAAGGACAACTCACATCACCCAACGCCCATACTTTTTAACCTACTTAAAAAATCCTTAATGGGAACTATATTTGATCGAAGATGGGAACATAATATTATTACCACATCTAACTGGATCTCGAGGAAACCTGAAAAAAATCCTCAATAAAAAAATAATAGTAATAGCGACTCCATCAAATGGAACAGAAACATAGCTTATAACCCGAACATTTCAAGTGGGCATGATAAACTACGATAAGTACCTTTAGTATGAGTATTCGCAATTGAGATGGTTTATACCTGGTGTTGATTTATTTACAACTTAATTTTAAAACTGTCTTTTGGTGATTTCTTAAAGAAATACCAATATTTACAATACAATTGTAAGAAATATATTAGGATAAAATTAATACTTACCGGAAATATGAAATTCCATCCTTTTTTTGGTTTTAGACGTATGATTTCTACAATTATTAAACGCGCACCGAGGCATGTTTCCCGGCGGAGCGTTCGAGCACTACTAAATCAAAAGTGCACCAGAATGTTGAGTTTGGTGCTCTTTTGGTGAGGTCGTTTTTTGCCGCGGATTGTGTATCTTGTATATTAGTGATCGAAGAACGCAAGTGACAAAAATAATGACTTGGGTAGACATTTCAGTCTATTTTTAGAAAAATATCCGATAAAGTTCGCTGCTTTTTTAGGAAAATACATTTTCATTTATTTTGTTAACTAAAATCACCGAAATAATTGAAATATTCCATTAAGAAAAAATACAAAAAAAAATATGAAAATCTATTTTCAGTGTCGGCTAAAAAGTTGATTGACCCACTTGTGCCAGTCTAACTCAGGGTTATGTAATTTTTATTTCTCTTGTTCCTCATAAAGCCTCCTACAGCCTGCCTAGCATACGCCAATGAGATATTTCACTATTGAGATAATTAAAAACTACTCGTCTCATAATGTCAAAATCTCGACAAAATTCTATCATCAAAATGTGTTATTTTGATGATAGATCTACGCAAGAAATTTTTTTTGTCATGCTAGGGTCAATGGAGATGAAGATACAAACTATCAAACATCGAGAAACATGTAGAGTGAGATATCTCGTTGGTGTATGCTATGCAGGCTGGGGTCTGGGGCCAATGATATTGTATGTTACTAACGTAACTAGATTGGCAGTCTACGACAGAAACGCGTCACCACTTTGAAGATGCCTGCAGGCATATCTGCCAGACATAATGACTGTTCGGTCGAACATAAGAGATTAATCAAAAACTGTACTTTTTATACAAATACAATATATACAAGCTTTACAATATTAAATTTTGAACTATGAGCGTCCACGGCGGTTGTAGGTATAGGAGTGGGGCTCGCGACGGATCTCGTACGGCGCCGCGAATATTGACCGTGCGTGTGAGTGGGACGGAAGAGCGCCAACCATAAAGTTAATATACCTAGCGGAATAGAGAAACAAAGGCCTGAGCAAGCGAGATGCCACTATCTGTAACACCGCGTGGTAAAAAGAGACGTGTGATACATGACAGCAGCACTCTTTTTTTGACGTCCAGTCGGCACGTGCCGCACGTTGTCAATATAATCTCATAGAATTCATGTTCAATCATGCTTGTGTAAGTGTATACGTACACATATTTTTCACACAGACGAAAACCAATTTTGGTTACGTTTGACAGCTCGAGATTGTTGCTCTATTCCGATAGGTATATTAACTTTATGGCGCCAACGGCCGCGCTCGACGATTGTAGGTGTTCGCAACTAAGGCGCGAACAATGACATAATAACATTATGAAGTGACATTGTCTTTTGGGCTATCAAGTGGTTACGCATTTCTGAGAATCGTTTGTAAGTAGAGATGGGCACGTACCCGGGTATTTACCCATCTACCCGGTATTTACCCTCACGTACCCGGTAAATACCCGTATCTACCCAAAAGGGCGGGTAGATAAAATTCAATACTTAAGTCACAACTTTTGGTAAATATTAGGCAAATTTCCTATTACTTTAGTCTTTTTTACTTACGTTCTACGTAATATTGTCTGTGGAAAAGGTAGACAGATCAACGCACAGATCTTTTGATTTAGAAACGTGAAATTTCGCATAGGTACACTTGACTGACTGACTGACATAGTCATCTATCAACGCACAGCCCAAACCGCTGAACAGATCGGGCTGAAATTAGGCATGCAGGTAGATGTTATGACGTAGGTATCTGCTAAGAAAGGATTTTGATTAGTTCTACCTCCAAGGGTATAAAATAGGGGATAAAAGTTTGTTTAAAAACTTTGTCAATTTTAAACCGATCAGGCTGAGACTTTGATACTTAATTAATAAAAACACTTCTTAACTTTAGTGAAGCCGCGAGCAAAGGCTCAAATAGTATCATATAAAGGTATAGTTCTTGCAATCTAAGAGTGCGCGTCGCCTTTATTTGTAGTTGGAAATGTGAATAGACATTTTCGTTAGTGTGCGTACCCGACGGAGCAGTCAGTAGCGAGCGAGCCATGTACGCGTGTATAGATATGGTCACTCACAAAACTAAGGGCGACGCGCACTCCTAGATTGCAAGAACTATAGTAAAATATAAATTATGAATTATACCGGTATATATCAGACTTAGAAAAACGCACGTAAAAAGTGGAAATCAAGTCGTATCCAATTCCAATTAAGGGCTGCTCAAAAGCAGCCCTTCATTGGATACGATCCAATGGGAGTATTATCCAGATATGAAAACAGTATTCCATGTGAGGATTGTGGGGCCTTGAAGAGTTGTAGGCATCGGATCGGACTGAAATACTGTTTCGCTCTGTTCAGAATACCAAGTATTTTTGAAGCTAATTTGGCCTTATCCTCTAGACTTCGCTCGAAATGTTTACGCCTTTACGGTTACGCTTTTAAATTGTTAAAGTGGTGCCCTCAAACGAGAATATACGACCATTGGTGACTTTTTTGTGCAAAACGCGCTGATTTGTGTTTTGGTTCGTTAAATTGGATTGAGTTACGTCCATGGCCGTAGCTAGAAGGGGCATTGGGAGGGGAATGCCCTACCTTAAAACACAATGCCCTACCTTAAAAATATCAAAACTCTAGAAAATCAATCAATTATGATATTTTTATACGCATAGCAATGAATGCCGTTGGTCTGTAACATGTCATTGATATGCGGTATGAATAGGGTAGGCGATAGCACACAACCCTGAGGGATACCAGTGTCAAAAGATAGAGTATCAGAGTATTCACCATCAACTAGCGACTGCTAAGAAACTTGTGACCCACTTGCATAATTTTTCGGGAACTCCGTATGATGGAATCTTGGATAAAAGTACTTTGTGCCAAACCTGATCAAAGGCCTCCGCGATATCTAAACTGACAGCTAATAAGTACCCACAATTTCAATCGCCTGAGCCAGCAATGAGTTAGGCCCGAGCCGAGCCTTAGTAATCCCTGGGCGTCCGAGTGTCGAAGGACCTGGCTATTGATAATGGATTCCATCATCTTCGAGAAGAGGGTTAATATAGCGATCGGTCTGCAGTTGGAAGGATTGGAACGGTCACATTTTTAAGTATCGGGTTCACAAAAAGCTGTCTTTCAAAAAGCCGAAACTATAATATGAGAAGGATGCAACCATTAGAGAATGCAGTGCGTAATTCACATCTCGACGTATTTCTAATAGGTCCAGCTTGTTTGAAACCAACCAACGATTCGAGCGGCCCTTTGTTGGATACGATCCAAAGGTAGTAAGTAGTACCCAGAGATGAAAACAGTATTCCATGTGAGGCCTTGAAGAGATTTATGCATCGGATCGAGCTGAAATACTGTTTCGCTCTGTTATGAATATCAAGGACTTTTAAAGCTTACTTGGCCTCATCCTCTAGACATCGCTCGAAGTGTTTACGCCATTTTTATGCTGGGGAAGATGGTTAAAGTGGTGCCCTCAAATGAGAATATATTATGACCATTGGTGACTTTTTTGTGCTGAATGCGCTAATTTATGTTTTAGTTCGGTTAAATTGGTCTGAGTTACGTCTACCCCATTCACAAGCCGGCATATAGGGTCACATTATCTGTAGTCTGTATTATCATCCACATAGCAATTAATGCCGTTGGTCTGTAACATGTCATTGATATGCGGTATGAATAGGGTAAACGATAGCACACAACCCTGAGGGATACCAGTGTCAAAAGATAGAGCATCAGAGTATTCACCATCAACTAGCGACTGCTAAGAAACTTGTGACCCACTTGCATAATTTTTCGGGAACTCCGTATGATGGAATCTTTGATAAAAGTGCTTTGTGTCAAACCCGATTAAAGGCCTCCGCGATATCTAAACTGACAGCTAATAAGTACCCATAGTTTCAATATCGCCTGAGTTAGGCACGCCAAGAGAGCCGAGCTGAGCCTAGTAATCCCTGAGCGTCGTAAGTGTCGAAGGAGCTGGCTATTGATAATGGATTCCATCATCTTCGAGAAGAGGGAGGTTATAGCGATCGGTCTGCAGTTAGAAGGAATGGAACGGTCACATTTTTAATAATCGGGTTTACAAAAAGCTGTCTTTCAAGAAGCCGAAACTATGTGAGAAGGATAGGAGAGCCAAAAAAGACGCGCTAAGACCGGAGCCACCTCTGGAGCACTCACTGGGGCTACTCACCATAGCGCTTATGAAAAGGAATATCCGACATGACGCTCGTACATCGCGGTATATCTGGCGGTTTCCGTCCCTTTTCATCAAGGGTCGAGTTGGACGAAAAGAGTATGACGTGATAAGATCGGCATTCTCTTTGGCGTGTTGAAGAAAATACAGTGCAAGCGTTGTTTCACTCTGGTTTTTTCGGAGTCGACCCATTCGTACCGAAGCATCACTCTCCCACGGTTAAAAGGGTAAAATTTTTCTTTTAAAATTTTTACAAGCCAACAACTTTTTTATATTTTGATCATTAGTTGCGTTTACACAAAAACAGTTCTCATTTGCATAATATATTAATTTGCACGTACCTACATGTATAGGTGTCAAAACTGTAAAGGTGTCTCTTCACAATGGACCATGCTGGCCCACTACAAGCCATCGCCACTGTGTAAACGTGGTAGAGCTTGTCTAACTTAAAATGACGCGCCCCTCCCTCGTATTCACAGTACAAAAATGTTTCATTTATATCAACTTTGAAGTAGTGGGGTGTATGATGGTGTACGATTTTCTGGCGTGCTGCGAAATGGCGTGGCCTGCAGTGGGTCATCGTGCCTTTGTCTACTGGCTATTTAAGAGACATAAGATTTTGCACACGTGTTCCTCTATTGAACTAGGCATCCACTATATGTACATATTATTGTATTTTACAAAATTTTAACCTCAAAGGGATTTTATACCCCCTTGAGTCTGGAATTGTATAGGCTCAAGGTTAGTTAGTGGAACCTTATAATTTCTTAGACACGATTACACAACAATATTTCGTATTAAGTGTCTACTAACAAAAATCGAATGACGAGTACGTACGTTTATTAGAATTTTTCAAAGTTCAGCCTAAAGAAGGGATTAATGTTTTCAAGATAAGCACAGAAAAAAACATAAAATTTAGCACGCGTGTTTTCCTTAACGATGAAGGCGTCCACTAAGACGATTTATTTTAATTCAATCCCCAAAAGTATTAATGCTAACTTTATCACTATAAAAAGGTACTTAGTTTACTTTAAATAATATTAATTTCACACATTACACATACAAAGCCAAAATTTAGAAAAAAAGTAAAAAACCTAGCGTTACTCTTTGACATGCGCGTCAAATTCATGAAAATTATGGTTTTGTATTGCAAACATACATTAGTTTTAGACTTTAAGATGGTTATTCAAACAATTACAGACTAGTGACTAAATTAGCATTATTTAATGGAGGTTTTACTTAAGATTTACCAAAAAAAAATATGTAAAAACGTACGCTGAATTATAAATACCCACCATTTTTGGGTATTTACCCAATGTACCCGGTAAATACCCAGGTGGATAGATTGGGTATTTACCCATCGCCCATCTCTATTTGTAAGACATTGCCACTCTAGTATTTTAGAAACTCATTGTCTGGGGCAGTCAAAGTGTCATGATGTGTCATGGTTTTGCCTGCAGCATATTTAAATTTCTTTTGTTCTGGTTGTGTACTGTTTATGATGTGTATGTATGTGTTAAATTTTCAACCTCTTTTAGATTCATGGGGATTGACGGGAAACAACACAGGTCACTATTTACCAAAAGATCCCAATAAATGATCAGTGAAGAAAGCCAGTCTTGGCAAAAGACATATTAACAGAAAATAAGAGACAAAATTAAACCATGTCGGAAGCAGAATTTATTTTATTTCTCTCATCTCATAACAATTTTACTACTCTAAACTAAAACGTAGTGATTATATTCTCTTTGCTCTAAACTTACATCACTTATTTTTTATTGTCTATTTTTGAATATTCCATATTCAGCCAGTTTCTTGGGCGTGGGCTCTGAATGAAACATGTCACAGTCTAGAGTCTAGACTCTAGTAAGTAACTTTATTTCCTTGTTTCATTAAACAACAAAAAAGCAGCTAATTATTACGTGTGCGTCCCCCCAGAAAGCCCAATCGAGCTAGGTGTATTTTCAATATATCAGAATTTAGAGCAAAAATGAAGCACCTCCAATACACCTAGAAAATACACCTACAAAATACACCTAGCTCGACTGGGCTTTCTGGGGGGACGCACACAATTATTACAACTTTTTGTAACATCATTACATTGTTTATTGGCGCGGGGGGTATGGCCTATCGTCGTTATAACGTCACTTGTGCCTTCATCCAGGGTAGATATAAACTGCGATAATATGGCGCGCCCCTCCAAAATTCAAAACGTTTGAAGTGCGTTGTCAAAACGTTTGAAGTGCGTTGTCTTGCGCGGTCGGCTAGTTATGATTAGTTGACCAACAAATCTTGGTAATAAGTGACATTAAGTGAAATATTACGAATACTGTGATTGGTTGAATACTTACTACATACAAACTCTTTCATAATTCACAATATTGAAACAGTAATTTGGAGGGGCGCGCCATGTTATCGTAGTTTATCTCTAGCCCCTACCCCGAATGAAGACACATGTAAGGCCTGACGTCACTGCGCTCCTGCGCTTGGCGGGCACAACGAGCAGTAGTGCAGTCACTGCGGCAATTTCCCGCGCTTGGTGATCACGTGGGGCGCTAGATCGTGACGTCACTGCGGTCGCCTCCCGCGCTTGGTGATCACGTGGGGCGCTGGATCGTGACGTCACTGCGGTCGCCTCCCGCGCTTGGCGAGCACGAGGCGCGGGCGGGGCGGGGGGCGGCGCGGGCGGCGGGGCACGTCGTCGGCGAACACGATGGGCAGCTGCATGATGTCGGCCGGCGCGAGTCGCGGTCGCAGCGTTAACGCCGTGCCGCCTGAGACGCGCATCACTCGACCCTCTAAACAAAACAAAATGTTAGCTATCTGGTTCTTCCACTCACGTCTTCAATTATTATATTTTTATAGTATGTCTGAAATAATAGGATTTGCAAATCACAACAGAAAGATACGCCTAGCCTAGCGTAATGGCGTATTGTCCGTTAGGTATGAACGAAAAAGTGAATATGTATGGAAATACAATAAACTGCGTAACGCTCGCTCACATTCAGCGGCGTATAGTCAGTTTGGTGTGAACACGGCCAAAGTAAAAACCACCCTATGCCCATAATATTCATTTGTGATATTATTATAATAATTTATGATAAGATTTAGGTAAAAATGCATTGGGAATTAAATATTGAATGACGCCTGAAGTGAGTCTTGTTGTTGCGATTAAAATGCGCTTTGCAGTATAATATTGCTTGCAAAGTTAGTAAGCTGATTTGCAATTTTTAACCATCGTGAGAAAACCCGCACATAGTTGGTGGTCCCAGACGTATTGGCTAGTTCTTTCCTCTGGACTAGGCCGACTATGTTGCGAGAATGTTGTATGTGCTTGGACAACCATACGGACATTTAAATCTTGTCCCAGGCACTACAGTATTTGAGGAGTGGTTACTTTACTCTGAATACTGTATAAATCATCCACAATGGATGCAAAGGCCTAGTTTTTAGGGTTCCATAGTTTGAATTTAGATTGTTTGGATAGCATCATCTCACGATCTATATTCTATACTCTGGTCCGAAACTACGATATTGCTTGGAAGAAAAGTTAACTGCCCCCCTAGACAAGTAGCAAAACGCTAACGCTACAAAATGTATGCGATTTGACATAAGTCATCGCTTCGCTAGCGAATACTAATGTCAAATCCATACATTTTGTAGCGTTAGCGTTAATAGCGTTTTGCCACTTGTCCAGGGGGGCTGTAAATGTATCAAGAACTTACCCACAACCTCCAAGGTGCGACTCGGTCTGTAACAATAACATACGACTCAAATTATGTAAGTTTGTCAGCCCAAATTGAGTATGCAAAACAAACCACCAAGTCAAAGCCATGAGACGAGACACAACTATAATTTTCAGCAAAATCGGTTCAGAGGTTTGGGCGTGAAGAGGTAACAGACAGACAAACACACATACTTTCGCATTTATAATAATATAAGTATAATAAATAACTTTTATATAAAGCTGACATCAACATGCTCTTTTTGAACATTGAAACTACATTGGTACCACCGAGGCAATTGATTTCTAGGCAGTTGACAGACCAACGTCATTTGGTCGGATCATGTCAATTCAATGTGGATTTGTGGTAACTCGACTAAATTAAACTTAGGTCCGTCATCTGCCTAGGAATCAACTTCTCTGATAGTACCTGCCGCCAGTTCGGGAATTAACCCAGTAAGAAGAAATTATATACATACAAAAGAGCCTTAAAGAATATTAATACATGTAAATATACTCACGAGCTGACTGGCGACACTTCGTCATCCGATATACCTGAAATAAAATATTTCAACTAGTTAGTAGTCACAATTATGTAGATTGCAAAATATAACACAAGACAGCCGAGATTTAAAACAACGGCTGCCGGCGCCGGCACTCAAAATGGGAACCGGTGATAATGCGTAAAACGCTAGGTTCCAGTGCCGATACACAAATTTTAAAAAGAAATAATTATTATAATTTCAAATATTCGACTTCTTAACCGACTTCCAAAGGTGAAAGTTATATAATGTTCAGCTATGGATATTTTAGTTTTTTGTGATGCATTTTCATCTTCCTTATAGCTTAACCTTAGCTACCTTTTTTCAGCTGCCAAAAAGTAAGATTTGCACCATAGCTGTTATAAACCCCGTGGTATTTGGTACTTCCGAGTTCCGAAGGTACAGGAACATAACTTCAGACTCCTTAATTCTTATACATGTTAGAGTTTCAGTGTTGTTTAAAGAAGCAAAGGTATTTTAAATATTATGCTACTATGCAGATCACAACATGAATATCAACATCATCATCACCTACCTATTAAAATATACATCCTTACATTATGAGTTATGACCTTATTATTTGTACTTTTTGACCGACTTCCAAAAAACGAGGAGGTTATATGTTAGGCTGTGGATATCTTTTTTTTTTTATATGTTCAACGATTACTCCGCCGTTTGTGAACCGATTTTCGAAATTTTTGTTTTGTTGTATTAGGTTTCACTTCAATTTGGTACCATGTTCACAAAAGTGGTGACCTGATGATGGGATCCATGAGTAATCGAGGGAACTCTTCGAAATTTATATGGAAACATATGGTGACTTTGGTTTTATGAGAAGCATCCTAAGCATATGCTACCAAAACGCAAGAATTTGCACCGAGGTATACTATGGTTCCGAATATACTAAGAGAACTCCGGATTCCTTATAGATACAAGTTTGGGAGTTTAGGCGCTGTTTTAAGAACTGAAAGCATATTATGCTACTATGCAAATTGCATTCATCATCATCATTACCAAGTCAGGGTCACCAATGTCACCAAATTCAACCTTATTTCCAGAGCATAAGGCACACATTTGATATTACTTCTGAGAAATTACAGTTGCTTCGATCATGTAACATTCTGT
Source organism: Polyommatus icarus (assembly GCA_937595015.1). NCBI lineage: Eukaryota > Metazoa > Arthropoda > Insecta > Lepidoptera > Lycaenidae > Polyommatus > Polyommatus icarus. The sequence goes on along the minus strand of OW569341.1, from coordinate 11,256,433 downwards.
CTCACTTCGCCGAGATATTCTGTAAAACAACCTAATTTCAACCTTTTGCATTGCGTTTAGCGTTCACAGTACAATAACTGTCGTCTGCCGGGTACCGTACTATACAGTGGGAGGCGTGTGCGACAAGTCGAGCGAGAACCCTATTGAAACTAGTCCGGTGACCGGCTACATTAGCACGTCACACGTGTTCACTTCGATTTTTTTAAAATGTATTGTTTAAGATTATCCGCAGGCTGCAGCTGATATTATATTTTGTAAGTGTGACTGTAATAAGATACCTACGTAGAATAATATTATACAGGTGTATTATTTTACGTATAGTACGCGATGGCTTACTAGGTAACTAAAAAGAGTGAAATTATTATTTTTACCAAAAAATTAAAGCCGACTTCCAAGGTAAAAACAATAATAGCATGCTTATAATACTCGTATGAACTAAAAAGTATTAAATAATTATTCCTATCTAATAGTTATTAATAGATGTCCAAATTTATATAATATAACACCACAATGTGGCCGCTTGGGAGTTGAAGAGTCCGAGACCGGTTTCCTGCACGATACTTATTATTTGTTGCTAATACCTAGTTTGTATCCTTCGATCGTGGATTCTTGGAAATCTGTTGTTATTCTATTGTGTCTCGCTCACCGGTGTGCTTGTAACAAGATACGTAGAATAATATTATACAGGTGTATTATTCTACGTACATAGTAGGTACGCGATAGTTTACTACTGATACTGATTGAGGAGCTCAGCAAGCAGCATATTGGTTGCCATGTAGATGGAGTATGTTTCAATAACATAAATTATGCGGACGACATGGTCTTGCTGAGTGCCTCAGTCTGTGGTCTCAAAAAGCTACTTGATATTTGTGAGCGTTACGCAGCGGAGCATGGGCTGATATACAATAGTAAAAAGAGTCAGTACATGGTCTTTCACAGTGGAACCAGAAAGGTGGATACAGTACCGACTATTTTACTAAATGGTGTTCCTTTGGTTAGAGTAGAGGAGTTTAAATATCTAGGACACATTGTGACGTCCACTTTGAAAGACGACACTGATATCGAAAGGGAGCGAAGGGCGCTGGTGGTTAGGGCAAACATGGTTGTCAGGAGGTTTGCAAGATGCTCGTTAGAAGTAAAAATGACGTTGTTTAGGGCTTTTTGTACATCCTTCTACACTTACAGCCTCTGGGCAGCATAAACGCAAAGGGCCTACAACGCCCTTCGCGTCCAATATAATAACGCGTTCAGGATGCTGGTGGGGCTCCCCCGATGGTGCAGCGCTTCGGCGATGTTCGCGTGCGCACGAGTGGACTGTTTCTTTGCCACAATGCGCAGGCGAACATCGTCGCTGGTGCGGCGCATGCGGGGGAGCTCCAACGGCATGCTGGCCGCGCTCTGTGAACGCCCTGATAACCCGTATATCGGTCACTACTGTCGCTTGCATGCAAAATACAGGCCAAAATAATTATTATTTTAATATAATTTATGTAAGTATGTTTTTTCTACAAATGTGACTTTTGTTTGTAATTTTTTGATCTTGTACGGATATGAGTCTGGATACTTGAAATAAATGATTATTATTATTATTATTATTATTTTAGTACTAGGTAACTAAAAACTAAAAAGAGTGAAATTATTATTTTTAACAAAAAATTAAAACCGACTTCCAAGGTAAAAACAAAAATTACATCCTTATAATATGAACTAAAAAGTATTAAATAATTTTTCCTATCTAATAGTGCCTTTTTCCGAATTCGGCTAAAACTCAACTATTTCTGTACTCAATCTTCATAATTTTGAAGTTGGTGCCAGTTCCAAAAGTTTTAAATATTCTGTCAGAGAACTGAAGATTCGTCTGGTACCGACTACAAAATGATGAAGATTGAGTAGAGAAATAGTTGAGTTTTAGCCGAATTCGGAAAAAGGCACTATTATATAGGAAAAATTATTTAATACTTTTTAGATAGGAAATTACTATTAGATAGGAAAAATTATTTAATACTTTTTAGTTCATATTATAAGGATGTAATTTTTTGACAGAAAATTTGAAACTTATGGAACTGGCACCGACTTCAAAATTATGAAGGTTGAGTACAGAAATAGTTGAGGTTTAGCTGAATTCGGAAAAAGGCACATTTAGAGAGGAAAATTATTTAATACTTTTTAGTTCATATTATAAGAATGTTATTATTGTTTTTGCCTTGGAAGTCGGTTTTCATGGTCCTTTAGCTCAAGACTTTTTGATCATTATTCTGTAATTTGACAAGCGATATTTGCCTATTCGGCTAACCTTGCGTGATTTCGGAAAACTTCGGAAAACGGCGCCGACAGCCATTAAGGCAACAGGCGCCGGCAGCGGAGGCACTCCCTATCATGTGCTATTATATTATGTAATTGAATTTACTGTAGGTCCTTGGTGGAAATTCATTTAAAAAAATTATTAATGAACACACTTTTCTTGCACTATATCCACTTGAATTGATTAAATTATTTATAATTTTAAATTTATAATAATTTAAAGTTAACCTTTCTCCATGGGTGGCGGCGGGGGCGGCGTTTCGGGCCGGGGCTCCGCTCGCTCCTCCACCAGCCACCGAGCACACGCGTGCTGAAATATCAAATACAACCTTAATCTATACACATTGTATAACAAAGTCGCTTTTTTTCCCTCATGTCCCTTTGTTCCCTTTAATCTTTAAAACTACGCAACGGATTTTGATGATTCTTTCAGTGTTAGATAGCCCATTTATCGAGGAAGGCTATATTTTATCACGTTAAAACCAATAGGAGCGAAGAAATAGAGGAAAATGTGGAAAAAACGGGGAAAATTATTTGAAAGGTCTAACTTGAACGCACTAATCTCAGGAACTACTGGTCCGATTTAAAAAACTCTTTCAGTGTTAGATAGCCCATTTATTGAGGAAGGCTATAGGCTATATTTTATCACGCTAAAACTAATGGGAAAATGTGGGAAAAACGGGGGAAATTATTTGAAAGGGCTTATCTCGCGAACTACTACAGCAATTTTATGTTATTTGGCACAGATAAGAAGTAGACCACGTGAAAGATCATAGGCTATCGATTTTAATCATTTTTTCAGTGGCTATATATTTTATACCCGTGCTACGCCGGGGCGGGTCGCTAGTAAATAATAATTATTGTAGATTAAGATCTCAAGTTCGGAAACCTAAATATAGGATCCTAAATCCAAATTTATTTTCTCATACTCAGAGTAGCTGTAGTAATAAAGTAAGTTTATCTTAATTAGGTAAAGTGACCGAAGAAGATAATAATAATTGTTGTAGTTAAAATTTATAAAGTTCTCTTGTCTGTGGTAAGAATATGTTCTGTGTATATGTCTCTCTCTCTCTCTCTCTCTATTATCCGTGACAGAAATGGTGGCTATGCTCTGTAAAACTAATATTAAATATCAGTTAAATAAACCTCTTAAATAACTTTCACTGGTTTCATTACAACAATAATATACTGACCGCAATAGCTGCGTCTAGCGCGTGCTGCGGCAAGCGGTTGTATCGTCGCAGGCGGCGCGGCAGGCGCAGCGCGTCGTCCGCACCGTGCAGCAGCAGCACCCGCGCGCGCCGCCCCACCTCCGCCGCCGCGCCGCGCCAACAGCCCGCCGCCCGCCCTCCCACCACCAGCAGGGCCGCGCAGCCGCCCGACTCCGGCTCGCGCGCGCCCTCCGCCGTCAGCAGGGGGGGCGACAACAGCAGCAGCCGCTCGCCGCCCAGCCACATCGCCAGCGCGGCGCCCGCCCCGCACCCCCCCACGGCGACCGCCCGCTCGCCCGCCTCCGCCCGCAGCCGCTCCAGGGCCGTGCGCGCCGCCGCGCCTACCGCCGCCGCCCAGCGCTCGGGCGAGGCGGGCGCGGCGTCGACGTCCAGCCGCCGCACGTGGAGCAGCGCGCCCAGCCGCGCCGTCCAGCGCCGGTCTGCCGCCTCGTCCCCGCTCGGCGCCCACGCCAACCACGGACCATCGGCGTCCGGACCCACGGGCTCTGGAGATATTTAAAAAATTAACACTATTATAGTAGTACTAGCTGTCCCGGCAAACGTTGCTTTGCCATAATATAAAGTATTTCGCCCATATTATTTTATTGAAGTGACTAAATAAGTATGTCGCCATGGCAACGTCGATCGCTATGTCGTCGCACAAACTTAATGGTCGCCGCCAGCTCAGCTTCTAATAATTTACTATTATTTATTCAACAAATGCACTTATCAATATATAAAGTACCCAGTAGCCGATTCTCAGACCTACTGAATATGCATATAAAATTTGGTAAAAATCAGTAAAGGCGTTTCGGAGGAGTTCGTGGACTAACATTGTGACACGAGAATTTAATATATAAGATTATCCGCGCGCTATCAGAATAGGATGCATCCGACACGCGCGCTGACAGCTGGCCAGCGGCTATTGGCTAACGAATAATTTGTTCATTTTTTTCAAGTTTTAGTTGTGTACATTTTTTTCAAGTTTTATTTTAATTTTTTGTGATAATAATATATAGGTAATATACAAAGATCTTTAAACAGTAGTGGATCCGAAGTAATTGTCTATGTATAGAATTGATTACGTCAATTCATAGAGAAAATTATAATCATATATCTATCTCCCTTTTGCCTATGCTTTTTTACGTAAGTGAAAAAAGTTAACTGTAAGTTTGAATGTTTACCGTTTTGAAAGAAATATTTGTCAAAATGCCTATATGCGACCAAATTTATTTACGTTCGCCATTTTTGTTTTGCAATATTTTTGGTAGCTAATCTGTCAAAGTACGTAAACAAACATCAATTATTTTCATAATTTCGGCAATATTTCAGTTATTTTTGGATAAAAATGTTTTAGAAAGTTAAATTTGGCGTGCTAAAACATGACTGCGTGCAGTATAGCATATGCAGCCCTAAAATTAAGAGAAAAAGGAGGATTTGCCTTGGCTTTCGTAAGTTTAATATTTTACTTCGATATACACCAGATTTCTAAATCCAGACGTTTGTGTTTTATAAGAATGATATATTACAAAAAGTTCTATTAAGCCGCCTTATTCAATATATTTTCGACAATATCTGTATATTATTATTTTTAACAAAAAATTAAAACCGACTTCCAAGGTAAAAACAATAATATTAATATGAACTAAAAAGTATTAAATAATTTTTACTATCTAATAGTGCCTTTTTCCGAATTCGGCTAAACCTCAACTATTTCTGTACTCAATCTTCATTATTTTGAAGTCGGTACCAGATAGCTGAATCTTCAGTCCTCTGACAGAATATTTAAAATTTTTGGAACTGGCACCGACTTCAAAATAATGAAGATTGAGTACAGAAATAGTTGAGGTTTAGCCGAATTCGGAAAAAGGCACTATTAGATAGTAAAAATTATTTAATACTTTTTAGTTCATATTAATATTATTGTTTTTACCTTGGAAGTCGGTTTTAATTTTTTGTTAAAAATAATAATAATTTCACTCTTTTTAGTTACACTAGTAGGTAAATCTTCGCGTATATTTTACGTATCTTATTACAATTTGTTAAGAGTCACAACTCACACTCACAAAATAATATAATAATATTATCAGTGAAGTGAACATATTGTGCTAAGTAATTTAACAATTTTAATACTTCAAGCCCGAAGCGGTCACCGGCGATTGCGATAACAATAGAAAGGCTATTGTGTCTCGTTTTTCCACGATCGAAGGATCTATCAGATAAAAAATTGTACAAACTTACATAGGATGTAGCGTAGCATAATACGAGTATTTAATATTATCATAATTATTGACAGCTGTTCTTGTAATCAAGAATTCAAATCGATAGGTACTATCGATTAATAAGTATAACTAATTAAAAAGACACTTAATGACTTTGTTTTGTTTAAATGCTCTTTTTAAAATAACTTTATTTTAATACTATTTGTCTATTAAAATTTTATAAAGTAGTAAAGTATTCGATCTGTTAAAGTAGTTAGTAAAGTATTCGATATTCTGTCTTCTGCCGCCATGCGCCGCGCGGCGGCGCGGGCGGCGACGCCGACCGCCGTGTATTAAAAACATACAGGTGTTGTTATACAGTACATAATTATTATTATTAGTATATCCATACCTATGCCTTGTACTATTATCTATTCTGTGCCATGAGACATTGGTGGCCTTAACACGACGTGGTAATGATGATGATGACGATGATGATGATTATGATGATGAATATGAATTGCATAGTAGTTTATGCTTTCTGTTCTTAAAACAACGCCGAAACTCCCAATCGTGTATCTATAAGGAATCAGGAGTTCTCTCAGCATCATCGAAACCTTGGTATACCTTGACCCAATATTTGACTTTTTGGTAGCGTATTTTTAGTACACTTCACATAAAACCAAAATCACCATATGTTACTCATGGATCCCATCATCAGGTCACCACTTTTGTAAAAATGGGACCAAATTGGAGTGAAACCTAATACAACAAAACAAAAATTTCGAAAATCGGTTCACAAACGGCGGAGTAATCGTTGAACATAAAAAAAAAAAAAAAAAAAACCACAGCCGAACATATAACCTCCTCGTTTTTTGGAAGTCGGTTAAAAATATGTGGAAATACGTTTGTATGAACAATAGTGCTTGACTTTATCGATATTTGTTTATTCAAAGATTTATAACCTAATTTCGTCACTACAATTTATGTGTTTATTTCTACTTTTAGATTGCCTTATTATGAAAAAAGACGGAAAGTGTGGCTGGAATCTGGATGTCATTAGTGCAGAAAATATTAACAAAATTATATTGTTAGAAAATAACACAATAGATTTTCAATTGCTATGCGGCATCAGGCTGCCGCTTGAGGATTGATGGGTTAAAACCGTTAACGGTTAAGTACATACCTGAGACCCTGATGTATCGCTAATATAGTTTTTTTTTGCCTTTTGCCATTCTGATCACGCGCGGATTGAACAACAGTTTGGAAATTTAGAAAACAATGAATACTCGAGAGCAGCAACGACTCGTTACAATCGTAACTGTTGTGGATGCGTAGTCATCGGTGCGGTACCGTGTCAAATTTATCAGTGAAAAATCTTCATGTTTCGGACGAATATTTCCACTACATAAGACTAGGGTGTACATACCGGGTAGAGCGGCGAGCGGGTCGCGCACGCGGTCGAGCGGGCGGGCCAGCGGCAGGCGAGCGGCGAGGCGCGGCACGGCGCGGCGCAGCTCCTGCAGCATCTCGCGGTAGAGCGCGCGCGGGCCGCGGGGCAGCTGCGCCGTGAGCGCGGCGTGCAGCCAGCCCGCGCCGCCGCCGCCCGGCCCGGCCCAGTGCGGGGCGAGCGCGCGCCGCAGCCTGCGCGCCGCCGCCCGCGCGCTCTCGCGCCGCGCCCAGGCGCCCGCATCAACGGGTAGAGCCAGACGCTCGAGGCGCAGCTGGCGCAGCGTGTCGAGCGCGTCGTCGGCCAGGCGCAGGTAGGCGGCGGAGGGGGCGAGCGCGCGCAGGCGGCGCTCCCAGTCCTCCTCCTCGTCGTCGTCGAGATCGGGCGTGGCGGGGGTGTCGCCGGGCAGTACGCGCTCGGGGGACACGCTCACCACGTCCACGTCTGCGGGCGGCGGGGAGCGCGGCCCGGCAGCCAGCAGCGACCGCACACGCTCGTGCGACCCCGTCCCGCGCGCGCGCGCGTACGAGTGCTCGCCCCATACACCCTTTCTGTTTGATTGCTGGAAAATTAAATACAAAATGAATTTATTTTCATTACCTAAGACTATAGTGTTTTATACTTGACATTTACTATGTCTGAAAACAAGGTTGTATACAAAAAAATATGCAAACTAGGTATGAGCTTTGGGCCTAGTTGGCCTTCGAAAAATCCAGAGTGTACAATGGGAAGGAAACAGTAAAATAAAATGGGTTCCTTGTAGAATTAATCCATACTTCCATACTAATATTATAAATGCGAAAGTGTGTCTGTATCTCTCTCTCTGTTACCTCTTCACGCCCAAACCGTTGACCTGATTTTGCTGAAATTTGGTATGGAGAAACTTTTTGTTCCGAAAAAATGTGCGGTCCCCGCGCGATAAACGAGTTTCGGGGTAATGGAGTTGCGGGCATCATCTAGTGGAACTGTAAAAAAGTATTCCTTCACCCCAACATGCAAAATGACTTTTTTTTGTTTTTTTGCCCACACAAACTGCTATCAAAAGTTGCTTAAAAAAGGGAAAAAGTGTGTGTGACAGCTGCCAGGAATATCAATATTCATAAAAAGCCAAAGTAGGAAGATGCAAGTATAATTTAATAACAGTTATCCAGCCCCTAGACAAGCAACCTTATTGTCAATATCACGTAATGCATAATATTATTTACCATCTAGGCTGGAATGTTTCAATAGGATTGAAGCTTGTTATTGGCAATGAAATTGCTTGTATAAAGCCGGGTCCGCTGCGCCGTGTTTTCGTGTTTCCAAACATCATAACATGTTTCCGAAACAGAATAGGGGCATGGCTTAACAGTTTTTGTTAGCAAAAACACAATAACATGTTTCCCGAGAGGAATGGATAACATCCCCCGCGTTCGCCTGTGGGGAGGGGAAGGAACGCATTTTATGTTCGCACTCACGAGAAGAAGACGTCCGTCCTAATTTATCTATGGTCCATAGTTGTTGTTTAGAGATTCTTAAGTGATACATTATGCTGGTGTAGCTGTCTCCAGTCGCTAAAAAGCGTAAAGTCGCACCTAATCTCATATCAGGAGGAATCACATCGTTCCTCCATGTTGTTTTCTTCTCTATATCTGGTAAAATCATAGTCAATAGCTCTTGAAAATTGCTTTCTGAACATCTAAAAAAATTTTTTATACCGAACCTATCATCAATTTTTAGTTCTTGATAAATATTGAAGGAACGAGGTTGCAGGTAGGGTCGGACCCGGAACCTATTTTTATTATTTCTTTGGAGAACTAAATCAACTATAATTGCTAAAACAACTTACACGTCTTCTTCATCAGAACTCATTTTTGAAATGAAATAAAAACAATAACAAAAATAGGCGCAGCGGACGAGCAGTTTTGCAAACATGTTTTGGTAACATGTTTCGATAACATTTTGTGTAGAAAATTTTCGCTGCGGACCCGGCTTAAGGGACAGATATGTAAAGACTTTACTAAACTCACAGACAGAGCAGATAATGTAAAGATGTATATTATAGCATGATACATCTTTCTATAGAAATTGTACACAACAGCTATAATGTAAAAATATACATTACTTATAGCTTTTGTGTGTGGCCTCCTGATGATTTCTATAGAAAGATGAATCGAGATGTATCGTGCTATAATATACATCTTTACATTACCTGCTCTGTCTGTGACAACCTTAACTGTTGTCATAATGTTAAGTTTTTAACAAATGAATTACTAATTTAAGGTTCCGGTGGTGACAACTTATTAAACTTACCTATCTGTATAATTTTGATCTTTATAGACCAAAATTGTACATATTTTATATTGTTGCAGACAGACAAAATATGCTTAGTTGTAATTCAATTCAAATATTTACACGCCTCAGTTACATTAAATACACACCTCATCTCCGGCAACATTCAAAGCGTAGGCAGCAAGTTGCTCATGGAGTAGACCTACTTCCATGGATACATCCTGCATCAACAAAAAATTTATTGGTACTTCAAAAACTTTTGAATCAAACACTTTTCTGGTTTTAAGGTTTCATACTACTGTAATTTTCGTGTAGAAAATAAAAACGCTACATTTCTACTAGTATTTACACATAGTAAATTAGTAAATAGGTAATCATTGTTTTGAAGCAACAAAAATAATACGGTAATCTTACCTCTTGATCGTAGCTTGCATCAGTTTGAGCTGTATTCTTAGAAGTTCGCATCACCATGGCTATGTAATATATTGATTATAGCAGTTAACAAGAACCGAAAAGTCCAACAAAACAATATTTCATTTCCCAATTAATAAATTTCAATACTTTTTTAAATATTCGTCACATGAAAACACAAAACTTGTTTTGCAATTTTGACTTTTGACCAAGTGGACGCAAGTTCCGAACAAAAAAAAATTGGGTTCCAAATTTAAACGTAGCAACTGTACCCAATCACCTCTGTGCTTGATTTGTGCAAGGTCGACTGTGATTGGCTGATAAAAAAGACCATAAAGAATATAAACTACATGAGAAAAAAGACGAAGAAGGAGTTTAAAACTCAAAGTTCGATTTTCATTTTGTGAAAATTATTTGTAGCAACTCATACAAAAATTGTAAAATATGTGGATTAATTATTGAAAAACGAAAGGTAAGCCATTGTAAAATGTAAATGTAACCGTAAAGAAGCAAAACATAACTATGTCATACTATGTTTTAATACAAAGTATGTCGTAGTATTATTTGCATATTTGTACATTAATTTACAACTTAAACTATAATATATGAAAAAGATAGATTATTATTTCATAGAAAATATTATAATGTATATCAGTATGCAGTTAATTTAGAAAATGTTGAAATGTGTATATTGTTTTATTGTAATAATACATGAAGTTATATTAACTATACTTTAATAATTTATGTGAACTGTATGGAAATGTAGTAAATGAAAAATGTTTAATTAATTTAAGATTTTTAGGTCCCTATACTAGTTTGCAACATTTTAGTCTGCAAGCAATAGCTGTTAAGGAGATTTTAGGAGGAGAAGGAAGGTATGGGATTTTGAGTGCTACGGCCGCCAAGGAAAAATCCTCTGATCAAGTGAGGTGGTATGCAGCTGGCCTGAGCCCGCGTGATAGATTTCAGCTGTCGTATACAGGGTGTAACAGAACAAAGTAATGATACTTAAGTGTGTATATATAAAGGTGCGAATCCACTGGATCGGAATCGGAGCGTAGGTACGCAGCGGACGGATTTGTTGCTTTGTATGTATGGTACTGACTACTGTGAACTGCACTAGAAGTACTGGAACGTCATTCTGCGCCTGACAAATATATGACGACACGACGCGCCGTCCGCACCGTCGCGTCGCGTACGTCCCGATTCTGACCTGGTGGACCCGCAGCTTTAATCCCCAGAGTTTACTGTATAAGCCAATCAAGTAGTTAGTAGAGTAGCATAGACAGCTATTCTATTATATTTATAAATAAAACTCATAAAACTGTACTGTATTATTATAATACTGAATAATAGAAATCAACAAAAGCTTGTGGATTAAATCTGTTTTATTGTTTAATTTACCTTAAAAGCCTATTTATTTAGCTATGTACAATAATTTTTAATGAAATAAAACATTTATTTGAGCTCATTTCTTTTTTATTTATTTATTTTTTTATTTTTGGTATGTTTAGAGTGAAAGGTTTTGCACTTAAAAATTTTAACTTCAGTTTCAAATTAAAAAAATAACGGATGTTAATTTTTTTTCTTCTAAGTCCGACCTCTTGTTAGGTACGTAGTATACAGTTTACATCCTCTTTGCTTTTGACCACATTTGTGGTCAAAAGCAAAGACAACAAAACCCGACATTACCTTCAATTGTCAATGTCAGTTTTGTTGCGGTGATTCTCCTTCTTCATCGCATTACAAATATAATAATAATAATAATTTATTGAAACAACCATACATGCATCTGTTACAAAATAATTTTACAGGTACATTATATTATTTTAAGATTACAGACGTTTTACTGCCGAGTTTCTTTGATGTCTGCACTAGGCTGAGCCTGTCCTGTAGATCACCAAAATAGTATCTTAATAAAAAAAAAAAATACTAATTACTAAAATTTATAAAATTAATAATTTATAATATCATTACCGCGCTGCGTTCTGTGTGTGTGTGTGTGTGTGTGTGTGTGATTACGCATGTTATTTCTATCTATATATCTCTCTTAATATTTGTTCTTTCTCGTCATAATCTAGAGCCGCTATCCCCAATCCGCGGCCCGCGGGCCGCATGTGGCCCGCCGGGACTTCATTTGTGGCCCGCGTGATGTTAAACAATTTTGATATTCACGCCCACCTCCAAAATAACGTAGTCTACGTGATAGTCGTTTAATTTTTTTCCAATTTTAAATCGTTAATTTTGGAGAATGTTATTTTTAACCCTAAAAATGTTTTGTTGCGGCCCGCAACACCAAGACCAAAACATGTTTGTGGCCCGCATGAAAAAAAGGTTGGGGACCACTGATCTAGAGCTTTTAGCCATTTTGTTACTTTTTCTTTTACTTCTTTAAATGAGCTTTCTTTTATAATGCATTCCCATGGCATTCCCTGTTTATTTTATTATATGTATACTAGCTGTCCCGGCAGCGTATTGCCAAACTGTATACTGACCCAGACCGGGGTTGCTCTGAGTTTGATCGCAGTTTGCCTTTATAGTTGAAGAGCAAACTGTATACCTATTCAGAGCGTGTCTGAAACGAAATACATTTTGCTTTAAAATACTTGAGCAAAATACATACGAGTCCAGACGTCCATACTTTTCGGCGTCTGGTGTAGTATGTAATATAGTATGAAAATTGGTGTTCAGCCAACTTCTATTGCAAGGAGAAAAGACAGAGGAATAACTAAAGGAAAAGGTCGTATACAGAGTGGCAGAGACGTAACTAAAAAACGAAAACATAATTTATCAGAAAATATTAATAAAAATCAGCCGAATGCAAAGAAACATTGAAAAAGATTGATGGTTAATGTGGTAGTTGTAGTTGATTAATGACTACATTTACTTTAATTATGATTATACATGATTACACAAATTTATGTATTAAAGACACTTTATTTTTCAATATCGACCCCTTTCTGTGACCCCTTTAGTAAGAAATGTAGTAAAAGCCAAAATTCGATGTTACAATACAGGCAAAAAACAAAAATAGTAATTATGACATTTTTCTGTTCTTGATTCATTAATTTATTTGTTTGTTGTTGATTGAAGGAACCCTTTATTATTTTCAGTGAACATCGATTACAAATAGGTACAATTTATTGTGTCAGTCAATACATCTTTCTTATGAAAAATTAATAAATACTGTCATTGGAAACACTTACATTTTTTTTAACAGCCTGTACCTATAATTGTTACAGTTCAAATTTTTACAGTTCAAATTTTTCAAAATACTTACTCGTACAACGGGTTTTCTTTCGTTATAACCAGTGGTCGGCGTAGGTAGTGCCATCCCGCGGGATTCGTTAATCGCGGCATAACGTGGACATGCCTCTCAATCCTGCGATTTTGGGATTCGCATTGAAATAATTTATAATCGGAAATACATTCCGAATTTGATATTTAAACAACAAATATTGTGACAAACGTAAATAAATAAATAATTTGTTAGTTTTTTATTTATTTATCATAATTATAAGTTTTATATGATATTAACAAATAAAAGTATGGAAAGTATGGAACTCCGTTTCAAATTGTACCATAATGTATCGTACCTTATTTTGTAAGGATTAAAATGTTAATTTAAGTATTAAAAATAATACAAGTCTAATTCGCCGGGATTTCTTGTAAAATACTAATGAAGTTAACTATAGAGGTTATAATTTTATTAGGCTTACATTTTTTTATTGATAAGATTCTACGCCCCTAAAACATTAAGTATGTATTAAGGTAATTTGTTACAATATGAAGCGACTACTGCTGTTTTAATAGCTATTTCCCGTCTTTTGATTGTTGGTTTAAATCTATGTAGATACATTGTACTTACTTTCTGAAGATGGTTGTGTACAGATTTGTCACGGTTTTCACAATCTAAGTTACTTTACAAAAGTTAAAAATCAATATATTGTATATCTCAGCTACAAGTTTTTTATACATAATAATAAGTTGGTAGACATAATGTACTTTACACAATTCAAAGGTAACGCAATTCGTAAGAAACGGTAGTATTTATCACTTGTCAAAACGTCTTCAAAGTGTTGCCATTTACGTCATATTTAGATATCGATAGACAGTGTAATTATCGATTCAAATCTACAATCAATTTCGGTTTTCAATCGTTAAATAACTAAGCATTTTCTTATTTCACTCTATTTTTAAATAAGCTAGAAACTACTAATATTGTAATTCTTATTACGAAAGCTATTAAATAAATATGGATTATAATTAAAAAGAAAGAGTTACGTTTAGTTAATAAATAATAGATATCGATTTTGACGCGTAATCTTTTTTTTTCATACTGGCAACTAAGCAAAACATGGCTGAAGAAATATTAGACGTAGAATAACGTTTAGTGACTCATTTATTTAGGCCTTTTTTATCCGGCGAAATTATGACTCAAAACTCGTTTTTTTTTCATTAATTGTAAAGTAAATACTTGATTATTCGCGATAATTCGGAACGCGGGATTTTATCCCGCGATCCCGGAGGTATGTCCATGTTAACATATACAATTGAGGTCATTCACCCTAAATGGCACTACCTACGCCGACCACTGGTTATAACCCAAAATAATTCACAATAGGCACAGTATAGCAATATATTCAATATTGCTATACTGTGCAATAGGTATGTTTTAGGGAAAGTTGTTCAGTTTCACGGATAGGTATAACAACCACACACAACAACATAACAAAAATATACGGGAAATTATTAAACACATTGTAGGTATAGGTAGTTACAGATATTTGCATGTCACAGTTTGCTTTACATACAAGCGAGCAAAGTGCATACCTACTCAGATTGGTCTGAGCTCGTATATACTTTGCTCCAATTTTCAATGAGCGCGACGTAGTTCAGTACAGACTATGGGCGTCTGGGTCAGTATACAGTTTGGCAATACGCGTCCCGGCAAACGTTGCTTTGCCATAATATATTATTTTATTGAATTGACTAAATAAGTATGTCGCCATGGCAACGTCGATCGCTATCCCGTCGCACAAACATGGTCGCCGTCAGTCTCAGGTTGTAATAATTTACTATTATTCATTCAACAAACGCACTTATCAATATATAAAGTACCCAGTAGCCGATTCTCAGCCCTACTGATTATGCATATAATTTTTTTTTCAAAATCAGTAAAGCCGTTTCGGAGGAGTTCGTGGACTAAAACTGTGACACGAGAATTTCATATATAAGACGAATGGGTGTAGGTAAATATGGACCAAATCATCTAGCGAAACTAGAAGATATCCGCGGTAACGGTAGCTTTAATATTCTTTTTTTGCGCAATGTTTCGTAATCTGGAGATTTAAGAACAGCACGATGTTCCTTGACAATAACGCGGAGTATAAAAAGAGCACGAACAGTAGGAACATCTATATTATCTTCGTACACATTTGCTGTAGAATACCAGATAGGTTTCTTCAATATGACTTTCAATATTTACCGCTGTGCTCTTTCCAGAATTATAATTTTAGTGGTAGCTGCCCCTCCCCATATTGGTATGCAGTAAGATAATACCGACTGGAAAATTGATGTGTAAACCGTTTTCATATAAAGCGCTTAATCCATTTCACTAAATTTAGAAGTTCTAGTTAGGATCCTAAATAGAAGACTAATTAGAGGCTTCTTAATCCACTTTTGGCCAGACGTCTTCATAATGGCTCCAGTTCTGTCAAAGCAACAAAAACTAATTGGTCTTCTCATAGGCTTAGCTGTTGGCTCAATGAAAATCAAAATAAATAAAAGGCGACAAAGGATGGTTGAAAGAATTTTTGCTCCACGAAAAATTATGAATTATGAACTTTCTGAACTACTTGGAACCAGCAGACTTTAGAAATTACCTACGAATGCTACGATTGCTATAATCTAGATTCTAGAGATTGATGAGCAGTTGCTGTTAAAATTTAACAAAAAAATTAAAAACGATAATAATACATACATATTTCTATCTTATTGCCATATATTTATTTTGTTATGATAAGGGCCTGTTTTACCACTTTCTGATAAGTGCCGGACATTCTATCCACAACTCAACTTGACAGCTGATAAAGTATGGAGAATCTGTCAAAAAAGTCGTGAATAGCCTATCTGGCACTTTATCAGGAAGTAGTGAAACAGGCCCTTAGTGTGTTCAATTTTTTTATTATGAATTTTTACTTAAAATAAATATAATTTAAGTATATTTTATTTATTATACGATTATCACCTTGTCAAGGCAATACGTATCCCTTTTTTCATAAAAAAGCGTAGATAATGATTAATAGGTTATTTTTTGGTTGACTTTAATACAGATTTAGCAGTCCCCACTACAGATAAAAGGTTGAAACCATCTGGAAACACTGATTTAGTCAGTTATAAGCCACACTTTTTCCAATTTCGTACACTAATTATTACTATCCTAGCTTTCTAAATGTTATTTCATTTGACTAAATTTAGTTACTAAATCAATTAGAACTTCTAAATTTAGTGAAATGGAATAAGTGCTTTAATCCTTCGATCGGAGGTTCCAGGAATTCCCATTGTAGGTATTCTTTTGTTCTCGCGATCATCGGTGCTCGCGCGGGGCCTGAAGGATTAATGGGCAATATTTTAAAATACATATATCACTCATGTAAAGGGCCCCCGAGACGATCAAACGGTTTGATTCAAACCTTACGTGTTTGATGCAACCGTTTGATGTCGGTTTGAACGGTTTGTCAAACGACACTGCAGCGCAGTTTGGTTCAATACGCGCTGTCGAGTACACGTCTTGTGATGCTGACAAATTGCTCTAGAGTCTAGATTCTAGAACGAGGATCACGATTTTCTTATGTTTATAGCGTTAATGTCCTCTGTCAAAAGAGAAAAAAAAAAGAAAAAGACTTTGGTCCAAAGAATATAGTATGAATAGATATCGTTTTATTGACGAATATTTACAGAAAGTGCTAGAAACTACAGCTTCTTTCTTTTTTTCTTTTTCTTCTTCAAAATCCAGCACTAAACTAAGCCGAGTTTGATCAAACGCTTCGGAACACGATCAAACGGCGCGTCAAACAAAACAAAAATATGAAGTTTCATCAAACAAGCTTCAAACACGTAAATGTTTGACAAACCGTTCAAACTAGCTTTGTAAACGATCAAAATGGTTTGAGTCAAACCAAAATTTACGTGTTTGAGTCAAACCGTTTGATCGTCTCGGGGGCCCTTTAATTTTTTTTATTTATTTTTTTATGAAATAAGGTGGCAAACGAGCAAACGGGTCACTTGATGGAAAGCAACTTCCATCGCCCATGGACACTCGACATCAGAAGAGCTGCAGGTGCGTCGCCGGCCTTTTAAGAGGAAAAATCATTACACGGTTATTGAAATTTCTCTTAAACATGATATTACCAAAGATCTCTTAAACCTAGATATTACTGTATATGTATATAGGTGTTAAGGGCCCCGAGACGATCAAACGATATTGGGAGCGGCCGGTCTTGAATCTTGATGTCTCGGACTCACGAGTCGCGGGCCGCAAACTTTTCTAGGAGAATGTCCTTTCCGTTTCCCGGGACTCAAAGTATCAAGTATCAAGTATCGGTTTAGGCGTGAAGAGGTAACATACAGATAGACAGGCAGACAGACAGGCAGACAGAGACACTTTCGCATTTATAATATTAGTATGGATAGTATGGACCTTTAAAGCTCAGCTCATTCACACATTTTCACACAATTACACTTTGGAGTATTTTATTTGTTTTTGTTTTAAATACATGTTTACCTAAGAGTTTAGATTTTAGGCTAATATTCACAATCATTATTACACTTTGTCCATTTTCTAATATTAAAATCAATATATTAACTTAATTCGAAACTTCAATATGTTAATATTAAATCACGATGTTGTTAATAGCCTTATTATGAAGTAGATAACACAATATAATGAGCTATGCGGAGTCCCCGTAACTCATTAGCTATGTTCACACTGTGCACTTTCGTCTTCAATTTTCGCCATCTTCTTTCATTCAAGTTTCGTATTGGTGCATTCAATAATAATTGAATGCGTCAACGAACGCAACGCCAACATTGTCATTAAAGAATAAAGCGAAAGTTTTGGATACGGTCAGAGGGCATGCGTCGCGGGCATGCCTCACGTTCGCTGTTGACTGGGCTATAACGCATGCCCTTGATGAACAAAAAAAGGAACAGTGTGGACAAAGCTTTGGTGTGGTTGACTGGTTGTAGCATGATAACCATCGTCAATCGTCATGATAAGCCTCTACGTACATAACTATAAGTTTATGTTGCTAATTCATCCTTCATTATCGTGTGTTAACCTTACATCATGTTCATTATAAATACTACGAAAAATGAAAATGTAAATATGAACTTCTTTAAGCAATTTTGTTTGTGTTCGTGTCTACGTAATAATAATAATAATATGTACTTAGTTCATTTCTTATACTATTATTTCTTACTCAATGCTAATTATTCGTTCATTGGAAACTTAAAATTTTTGCTTGATAAACATTATCCTAAGTACTTTTCCGGGAGTCGCAAGTCTGGACTAATGACTAAGTCTTAAACAGTCATCTTCTAACAAATTACAACAACATAAATGATTTAGGTAGTTTTAGTAAATCGAGGTTCCCCCTTACTAAGTAATTAACACCTCCATCGTGGGTATCGCAGACACAATAGATTTTCAATTCCTATGCGGCAGCCGGCTGCCGCTTGGGGATTGGTGGGTTAAAATATTTACGCAACGATTTTCTGTAGAAAGTCCGCTGTCTTTATCTGTCAAGTGATGTTTCCAATAAATATGGTAAAGACAAACTTGTATAGTTAGTTGTTTTAAAATATTTTTATTTTTAAGTGAATAAGCATAAAATATAGTTTACTGAAAATCTACATCTAATAATTATCTAATATTTCTTCAGCTTACGTATTCTATTCCGCTGTAAGTACTTATAAAGTTTATATAAAACATACACTAACACAACCAGCATAATACTGATTGCTGAAACTAAGACTACAACGATATCAAGCTGCAGTAGTTCTACCCAGCCAATGTTGGCTGTGGTGGGCATCATGTGGGCGGCAGAACCGTGTCGGATGACGTGCTCGATCCACCACACCACCCTCTCCAATGGCTGCTGGGGCTGGTCCTGCATCAGATTGTATAGCCGCACCATGTTCTCGCGATAGCTGCAGAAGAAAATTACATGAGATTTGACACCCTGAAGAAGGAAGTCAAGGCGAGTGAAATAAAGTCATTATTTCATATCTATATTGATAAGGATCAACTCGAAAAAAATGACCCTGACATTTAACTTTTAAGACTATCTAGTACGGAGTTGGTTTGTCACCAGTCACCACCGCTCAGTTCTTATTATTAATACTGTGATCTTCTTCCACCCTGTCTTTGTTATCACTAATCAGGCCTTGTACCATGAAACTGTTTTGAGACTCAAATAATCGGACGAGAATGCTGCGTCCTACTCTAACAAACGTGAAATGACGTTGTTAGAGCAGGACGCAGCATTTTCGTCCGATTATTTGAGTCTCAAAACAGTTTCGTAGTATGCCTACAGTAGTAACGTCAATTAAAAATTATTATCAATATTTATATTACGATTTCACAATAATTATTTATTTATCGATCACACAATATAGATTACTAGTTACTATACGAACCTCTTATCTGATACGATTTTATTAATAGCATCGGTGAGCACTTCCTCGGTGAGATCTTCTATGAAAATTCTTATTCCTATGTGGTGTTTTTCGAATTTTGCTACATTGTACCACTGATCTGTGAAAAGTGGTATTCCTATTAGAGGCACTCCTGCTATTAATGCCTCGTCTAATGACTGTAGTCCACCTTGTGTGATGAACACTTTGATTTTCGGATGCACTGAAACAAACGAAAAAAGGTTATAGTTATAGCTAATTAATTTGAAGAGTTTTGTGGCTATAATACACATAGTCTGCACTTTTATTAGTCTACAATCTACATAAACGATTATTGATTTTTTTATTAAAAAGTTAACTTAAAAAAAAAGTGAGAAAAGTGTGTCAGCTCCGACGCACGACTGGAGTTTACTCCTTAAGGGGCCGGGTATCCTCGAAATTCTCATACATACGTAATACCAAAATCATTTTCTCATACGAAAATATTTAACACGTTTGAGTTATTTTTCATCTTAAAATAGTAACTATCTAGGTTCCTGCACAAAAATTTACTTCAAAATATTTAAACACAAAAAAATTTTTTTTTTGTTTAAAATTTTTTTTTGTAAATTTTTGTACAGGAACCTAGGTAATTACTATTTTAAACTGAAAAACAACTCAAACATGTTAAATATTTTCGTATGAGAAAATGATTTTGGTATTACGTATGTATGAGAAATTCCAAGGGTACCCGGCCTCTTAAGTACGAGTATCTAACCATACGCAAAAAGAGTTTATTCAACTGAAAAAAGATTAATATCATATGAAATTATATAAAATATCATATTAAATAATTATATAATAATATAATATAATATTCCGATGTCCGATGATTCCAAAAATGTGACACATTTTTTCGTTACTTGTTTAATAGGTTTTACCCCTCGGATTTTTCTCATTATATATGAAAATCGATTCTTAAGGAGTAAACTCCAAAATAACAAGTAATACTTAGTACTTACTCAAGATATCCGATTGTGGGAGCCACTTGGAAACTTTGATATTTTTAGCCTTTATTGGTATTTCTTCGGTGTCCCATTTCATTAACACATCGTAGGGCAATTTGGACAATGTTTCGAGTAAAATCTTGACTTTGTCTGCTGGTAGTGCTGATGGTATGACGTTGCTTCCAAAACTGAAGTACACTATTCCATTTTTAGATGAATCTAAGAAAGTTTTAAGATCCTGTAAAAGAAATTGCCAATGTTAGTTTATTATTCATTACTTTCTTTGTGACACTTTAAAAATGCGCCTTAAAATTATAATATCTGTTCAATTTTATTTTACAGATTATTTATAATAATACCTTTGGCAATTCCTTGCGCTTCGTCACATGTACGTTGTTCATGTAGATGACATTGGGAGGCACTGGCTGGTTATCAGTCCACAGTGGATGGACGTTCAGGATCAACATCTGAATATTCTTTACCAACTCGTCTATTGGCGGTATATCCGGTCCAAAATATTTCCTCAGCACTTCGTTCTCATACGCTCCAATATGATAATCGTAGATATATTTAAATTTGTAAATGTTGTAAATATTTCTAATCCTCTCCCACATGGTCAGGTTATATATTTTGTTGTTCCACGGATGAGGATACAGGA
Organism: Polyommatus icarus; assembly: GCA_937595015.1. Classification (NCBI taxonomy): domain Eukaryota; kingdom Metazoa; phylum Arthropoda; class Insecta; order Lepidoptera; family Lycaenidae; genus Polyommatus; species Polyommatus icarus. Next base: position 11,235,245 of record OW569341.1, on the reverse strand, counting down.
TGGGGTGCGTGAATGCACCAATATAATGATCATTGAATATTACCGGACCGAACGAATTTATCTGAATTACGGGCACTTTGTACACATGCGAAAAACCCAAGGCCGGTCTGAACACCCCTTCCACTATCAGTAAGTCGAAGTCGCCTTTTCTCTTATTAACGATGTCCTCGACTTCCTTTAATTCCAACTGAGCGTCGAAAATGATAACCAGGTACTCATAAACTTTGAGGACTTGGTCTACAATTCCCTCATCAGCTTCCATCAGACCATTCATTAATTCCTTCCAAATCCTGTATGATAAATCGTGGACATCTATTTCTGTTAGGTTCTTTGGTGCTTCAGTCTTGGGGTATTGAGGGTCTGTAGTGATGACGACCACCTCGTGCCCTCTGTTGACCAGCTCATTGATGACCGGTCTGAATGGAAGTTGGTGGCTGATAGACGGCGTCTGGAGAACGGCCAATATTCTCGCAGAATGAATTTGAGTGACTGCCGCGCTCAGCGTGAGGAGTAGTAGTATGTTCGTCATCTTTCTAACGATAGCTGCCGTGTTCGGATCATCTGGCTATTTAAATGTGGCCACCGATATCATTTAACCTTAGATAAAGTGGACAGTAATGTACTGTGTGAATTGTATGACTCGGCAGAACCTGGATCGTGTCGCTATATCATGTCATTTTGCTAAGATAACGCCGGACTGTATAATAGAAAGAATTATAAATAAAATATTGTCAGATCATCTTTACGCTACTAGATGATCTTTAGAAACTCGCTCGCTTAGATTAGATATCTGCAGATCTGACTTAGCTTCTCTTGCTTAAAACAGTCATCTTGTTGCAATAAATCTATCGTAAACATTATCTACTCATCTGGTTTTCATAAAGATAACAAACTTACATAATATTATGAAACAAAATAATGAATACCCTGCAGTATGACTTGCGAACGGTCTACTTATCTTATCAGTGTGTGTGCTATAAATTGTAATATGCTTAGTTATAATTATTATAGTCAATAAAACTTGATGATAATAATTTAATTGGGAACTGCATAGATATAATGCATAAAATATGTATAACTTGTTTCTCGCAGAGTTTAGTTTATCGGGCGGATGTTCCGTGCTGCACAATTTTGTTTAAATAATCGGCCAAGTGCGAGTCGGACTCGCGCGCGAAGGGTTCCGTACCATTATAGAGCAAAATCAGGCCAAAAATTGTGTTTTTTGTATGGGGCCCCCCTCAATTTTTTTATTTTATTTAAATATTATTATTAAATATTAAAGAAGACATATAACTAAGGATTCTGAGAAAAAATCAAGTACCTACCTGTTGCCGTTATTGATTGAGCAAAAAAAAAAAAAAAAAATTACGTTTGTTGTATGGGAGCCCCCCTTAAATATTAATTTTCTTTTGTTTTTAGTATTTGTTGTTATAGCGGCAACAGATATACATAATCTGCATTTACCCTTTGGGTACGGAACCCTAAAAACTGTCTATGCTTGCTAAGGACTCCAAGTCATGAAATGTATTTTTACCTACACACAAACACACACACACACACACACACACACACATACACACACACACACAGGCGCGCGCGCGTTTTACGTACACTACAATTAAAGTAACGTCGTTTAATCTGTTATGGGTTTGTCACCCACATGTCATCACCGGTTCCTACGTTTTGTACTATCAGAGAAGTTGATTCCTATGCAGATGGGGGACCTACGTAGTTTGGTCGCATTACGTCAAACCCAGCCGTCACAAATAACGTTGGTCTATGAAATGCATAGGAATCAATTTCCTCGATGGTACTAACAAAACAAAACAAAATGAACCAAAGTAAATAACATCTGATATATTATGTATAAAATTCTCGTGTCACAGTGTTTGTGCACGTACTAATTAAATAAGTTGTGTACATACTAATAGGGTTTTATCTACTTTTAATATTGATACTAGAAATAATTTATATGGCAAAACAACGTTTGCCGGGTCAGCTATAGGTCTACCAGGATCTGATGGCAAATTTTGATGGCAGATTTTCAAATAATAGCCTTGATCATTGGATAAAATTTTATATTTGCATTTAGGGTGAACATTACTAGTGATTGGACTGTACTCATTGTACAGAGCCCAAAAACAGTATAAATATTCATTAAGGTTGCTTTAAAAACTACCTGTTTTTCTTTAAAATCAGATCCGTAGACCTAATAAAGTATTTTTATACGAAAAATAAAAACTAAGAAAGAGTATAACAGCTGTGTCAAAAATTTGTTCCGCAAGTCTCAAAATGAGACCCGTCACCCGAATACGTGCATACAGTACCCGGCGATAAATATTGCACATCGACCATAAAGTTAATATACCTATCGGAATAGAGAAACAAAGGCCTGAGCAAGCGAGATGTCACCATCAGTAACACTGCGTGGTAGAAAGAGAAGCGTGATTTGAGGTTGCATAGCTTTTTTTTCATCTGTTTGACAGTCTGTCTGCCCCTGGGCCGATCGTTGTCAATTTGGGCTCTCAGAAAAATTGTGATCTTAAGTTAAATAATGAATAGTTTTTAGAAATACTGCTCCAGAAACATGGTTAATTGTTTGTGGAATGATTCTGGATCCACACATCGAAAAAACCCGGACAAATATTCATTTCACAGGTGAATTATTCTACATCGACAGGGCCTAGTTTTAAGTTTATTTTTGCCAATTCCCTACGAGTTTTTGGTATTGATTTTGAGAACTCACTTCTTTAAAGGGTTCATTATATGGAAAACATAACTTGACTAACCTTGGTGTACAATTCAAGGATATTTTGTGTAAACAATTTTCATATATTTTACACTAGGGCTGCATCAATTTATCGATAAGTTGTATCGATATGAAAATATTTTTTAGTTAAGTATACTAATTATCTAGGAATGTTGAAATGATAACATACTCATCCGTAGTTTATAATTAGTTATACTATCATACATAATTCATCGTTTTTAAGATTCCGCACCCAAAGGGTAAAAAGTCCAAGTAGTGGGGTCCCGCAGCCCGCTCTACTACTAAGACTTCGTTGCCTGTCCATCTGTCCATCCGTCCGTCCGTCTCTCTGTGTCCAGGCTGTATAACAAAAACCACTATAGTAATAGACTTCTGAAATTTCCACAGATGTAATGTCATTCTACATCCAATATGGCTGCTCATCCAAGATAGGGGAATAGTTGAAAGCACTTCTGCAAGATGGGCATCAAATAAAAGGGCTCATTGAGAGTGAATTGAAAATTAATAAAGTCTAGTGAAGTCGTGTCGTGTCGTGTACTGATATTGTCACGTGACGTAACCTGTCGTGTCGAATCGTGTCACGACGTCATGTCGTGTCGTATCGTGTCGGGTTTTAGAAAATGCCCGGTTTAAACCGGTCACCCTTCATGTGCGAGTTCGACTTACATTTGGTCAATTTTCCAGATTTCCTGCTGACCTGGATACCAGACATTCATGGCTTAAAATAATTAACCATCCAAACTGGACTCCGAAGAAAACTTCATGCATACTTAATTATGCAGCAAGCATTTTGAAGAAAAGTCACATTTTACTTCAAAATTACAATTTTATTATATATCTATGCAGTTTTATTTTATCCCATTTTATTTTGTTTACAATCTTACAATTATTATTCCATGATCGATATTTTGTCGAATTACAAGATGTTTGTACATCACTGACACGCACACGTAAACATAATTGTATACACAGATGTAAATCAAATTTTGGTTAAGCTTGACAGCTCGGGATTGTTTCTCTATTCCGATAGGTATATTACCTTTATGACATCGACCTTTGGAAGGTGGCAGTCGGCTAGTTTCGGTTTTGTAGAGTGTTATCTCTTACGCACGAAATACAAAAAGTCCGGTATATATTAGGAGCTGTTAAAACAATTATGGTTTGCTCCTTTTGACAATTTTATTATTTTTTGTATAAAATACACCAAATTTTCTATAAGTTATGGCTTTAGGTTCGGGTAAAATAAAATAAAAAAGGGTGTTCAAATTATGTTTACGTATTTAAAATTCGTTTGGAAAATTACAGCTGTAGCAAATTTAGGGGTGTTAACAACTCTAGATATATATTTTGAACTGGACGCGACTGCACTCTATTGAATTTGAACAACGACTGACATAATGTCAAATAGGCGTGTGCTACTTCGATCATTAATATACAAGATACACAATCCGCGGCAAAAAACGACCTCACCAAAAGAGCACCAAACTCAACATTCTGGTGCACTTTTGATTTAGTAGTGCTCGAACGCTCCGCCGCGCCGGGAAACATGCCTCAGTGCGCGTTTAATAATTGTAGAAATCATACGTCTAAAACCAAAAAAAAGGATGGAATTTCATATTTCCGGTAAGTATTAATTTTATCCTAATATATTTCTTACAATTGTATCGTAAATATTGGTATTTCTTTAAGAAATCACCAAAAGACAGTTTTAAAATTAAGTTATAAATAAATCAACACCAGGTATAAACCATCTCAATTGCGAATACTCATACTAAAGGTACTTATCGTAGTTTATCATGCCCACTTGAAATGTTCGGGTTATAAGCTATGTTTCTGTTCCATTTGATGGAGTCGCTATTACTATTATTTTTTTATTGAGGATTTTTATCAGGTCTTTTAGTTTGCATTGATAGTTTAACGTATTTATATAAGACTCTGATTGAATCTGATACTGTTTCTTTTCTTCTTATCCAAAGTCACTATAACTTTGCATTTGAAATACTTCAGATGAATCGAAATCACAATATCATCCAGATAAATGGGTTTTTCAGTATAAATAGCGAAGAATTTCGAACCAAATTCGGATTAACCCGATACAATAGCGAAAAAATCTTGAAAATCGGTCCACAAACGGCAAAGTGATCGTTGAAAAATACAATATTACAAAAAATATAAACAGACGAACATAATATTATATTCTCCAGGAGGAGATTATAATATTATCTTCCCATCATCGATCAAATATAGTTCCCATTAAGGATTTTTTAAGTCGGTTAAAAAGTATGGGCGTTGGGTGATGTGAGTTGTCCTTTGTGGCCTATCGGAAAATGTATGTACACTTATGTATATTTTGGTTAATGATAAAATTAGACATAACAGTAGAACAACATAATATTACAAGTAAAAAATAATTACTCCTCACTTTATACATTAAACTTCGGAAAAAAATGGACTATTAAAATTATTACAAATTAGTAATTACAATCAACAAAAAAAATTTGAACAGTTCGACTCCACTCATACTTCACTTCGCCCTGTTCCAGCGGCGAATTTCGGTCGTAAAATTGGATTTTTTTTTTGGCACTATACAAATTTGAACTTAAATCATATACGCGGATGGTTGAATTTAGTATGAAGCGTGCATCGGACGTAAAAATTTTATTGCTTTGTAAACTCAAATGTACATTGTTTTATATAAAGATCTTTAATAATAACTGTGATTAAGGTTGATTTTAGATAAATGTATACTTTTTTAAACTCTATTACTCGGCGACAGATTTTCGAGAGGTTTTGTATGAGACTGTGTATCTTGTATATTAGTGATCGAAGGTGTGCTACAAAGATAACGCTCTATGAAACCGAAATTAGCCGAATGTCTCTTTCCAAAGGTCGATGTGCAATATTTATTGCCGGGTACTGTACTTTATGCATGTGTTACGCTCAAAGACCGATAACACTCAGTGAGCAAAAAATGGCTCACAACGCGTTGTGGTCATTGTGAAACGAAAAAAGAAAACGGCCACGACGCGTTCTGATAATCACAGAAATACCACATAGCGAAATTCGTGTCGTAGCTGAGGTGCTATTCGACCACAACGCGTTGTGGTAATCGAGAAAAGCCATGACGCGTTCTGAGCATTTAAAAACAGCCACGACGCGAATTCGTGCTGTGGCCCTAATGAAAGCGGCCACGACGCATTCTGAAACCAGGCCAGTTATGTAGGACTAATTTTATAGCGCCCAAGTGTGTGCGCAATACACAAGAGCACTCTGGTTTCAACGAAACCAGGCCAGTTATGCAGGAGTAATTTTATAGTGCCCAAGTGTGTGTGCAATACACAAGAGCACTCTGGTTTCAATGAAACGAGGCCAGTTACGCAGGAGTTATTTTTATAATGCCCAAGTGTATGCGCAATACACAAGAGCACTCTGGTTTCAATAAAACCAGGCCAGTTACGCAAGAAGTAATTTTATAGTGCCCAAGTGTGTGCGCGTGTAAAAAGTTGGTCCAGTATTCTGATTGACCGTGTTCGTGAAGGACTTTTGCAAGTTGTCTATTGTCATTTTATTAGAAGAACAAAGAAGTAGAAGAAGAACTTAACGACGGAGCCATCAATTTTGTTTTTATTTACATTTTCTTTTCTTTACAATATTTTTATTTAAATAATTTTAAAGTGGATAGATGTGGTCGTCACAAAAACTCACAAAAACATAAATGTATTAATAGTGTTGTGTTATCGTTCTACGACATGGATATCTATCAGTCCATTTGTAAAGGTTGTCTCAGTTCAAACAGATCTTTAACTGTTGTAGATAGTAATTTAAAAACTATTTTATGCGATATTATTGATAACAAAATGGTAAGCGAGTCTTATATTGTCATATTTTAACGGGAGAAAAAAACTGATGCTTTTCTAATTGTATAAAAATCTTTGTAGGAACATTCACAAGATGTATTAATGTGCTGGGAATGTAAAGCAATTATCAAGAAGTTTTTAAAATTCAAACAGCAGGTGAAGAAAGCAAAGAGAGAGCTGGACAGGTTCATAGTAAGTAATCGCACAATTTCACTTGATGTAAAGTAGCCCGCAAACGATCAAACATCAAACACGTCAAACACGTAGTATAATCCAAATTTTCTTCAAACACGTCAAATACGTCAAACACGTAGTTTGTATGTGTTTGACGTGTTTGATGTTTGATTGTTTGTGGGCTACTTAACACCTTTATCGTGGGTATCGCTAACGCAATAGATTTTCAATTGTTCTGCGGCAGCCGGCTTGAGAATTGATGGCTTAAACCAGGAGTTCCCAAACTGTGCGCCGCGGCGCCCTGGTGCGCCGTGAAAAGGCAAGAGGGGCGCCGTGAGTCCATCCTCCTTCATTTTCCAAAACCACAAATATTATAAAATAATATTATAAGTAATTTATAATATGAATTTTACATAGCAGGCAGATGATTAAATAATTGTTTATTATTATTTACCTGTTTTTACCTAACTATAATCATTAAAAATTTTATTTTTATGTATCATTTTGTAATAGCTAGGTAAAGTAGGGTGCCGTGACAAAATATTGTGACGTGTTACTGCGCCGCAGTCTGAAAAAGATTGGGAACCCGTGGCTTAAACTGTACATTTTAGTGTAGTGAGAACCATGTATATGAATTGTATAATATTATTATCCTTTTACATACTTCAATTATCTAATAGAGGTCCTATTTACAGCAGTAGTTTAGGAAACAGAGATAAAGAAATGTTTTTCATGTATAACTGTTTATATCTTCTTTTAGCATTTAAATACAAGCATATATTCCCTATCCCATCTTACTATAAGCAAGCAGGATGTTATTGAAACGAACATAGAATGTAAAGAAGGGGCATGTGATATACCAACAGTGTTTGTAAAGGTTGAGGAAATACCTGTTGAAATCTCAAACAATCCCGAAACTCATGTATTTGAATCGCATAATAGTTATGATGATAATGAATTTCATAGCGACTACGAGGAGAGTACAAACCAATGTGTGGAAGAGACCTTAGATGAAAAGGTATTTTTCATGTCATTTAATATTAGAAAGTGTCACAAACAGTCCCTCTTTATGTTGTAGATCTGCAATTTTAATCCTTCGATCGGAGGTTCTAGGAATTCCCATTGTATCCTTTTGTTCTCGCGATCACCAGTGCTCGCGCGGGGCCTGAAGGATTATTATGAATATGATATTATGAATGCAGAAAAAACATTTTGAGTCAAGTCAAGTATTATGATGCCACAACAGACAACTGCTTAAAAATCTGAGCCCTCCCAATTTTCTCCCTAATCAATTTTATATTTGCTTTAGGATAATTTGCTAATTCCCAGAAAACAAAAAATAGAAATAAAAAATAAACCGAGGATAAAAACTAAAGTGATGTTCAATGAATCAGATGATGAACCATTAAAACCCAAGAATGAAAATAATGAGGAGACAAAAATTAGCATTAAAAAGAAGGAAGGTAAGCATTATGCTGTCTTTAAATTGATTTTGTGTGTGCTTAAAGTCAAAAGATAAAAATCTTATTTAGAAATAAGGTCAATGTGTCGAAGTCCGTCTGGGGGTAAGTCCGTCTAGCGGCAATAACTTCCATATTTGAACGACTAGTTTCATATGGCTCAGTGGATAAAACAATATCTCAAAGTTAGTTTGACCTAAGAAACAGTTATGTCTCTACTGACTACTTGTTAAGAAAAAAATGATCTCAATTTTTTTTCCCGTTTTGTACTCGCAGTAAGTCTCTGCCAAAAAAATAAAAAAAGTGGAAATACCAAGGAGTTATTTGAGTTTCTTGGATTACATGATTAATTTAGTGATCCTTTTACTTATTACTGGTGTTCGATTCGTTAATATCGCTTTAATTTCGTTATTATCACCATGTGTCTAACCTAAAATTGCAATAATTGGGAAGTCCGTCTAGTTTTCGTAAGGAAAGGCCGTCATATGCCGGTCTTGCCTCGAATTAGATATTGTCAACCTTTTTAAATATACATGTCTTAATTGTTAATTTGCATTTCAACTTAGGACTACTAAATCATAGCATTGCCCAAATTTTATTGCACGAAATGAGCATACAAGAGGGGCTGATAAAATTTGCAAAAGTTATAAACAATAAAGTAAAAAAAAAGAAGGATTTAGTTTTTTTTAATTCCAAAAACCAAAAATTATTTGAAATAATCAAAATTTGAAAGAAGTTCCCTTATGAGCAGGAAATTTCCTTAAAAAAATCCTACCTCCGTGACCAACAACCCTTAAAATTTTAATTGAGCGGCGAAATGAGAATGTTTGCAACCACTTAGACTTACGATATGCCGGACTTGCCTTAAAATGATATAAAATTAATTTTCTCTGGAATGCGAACCTTATTACCGACACCGCCGCAAAACGGCCATTCAAATATGTGTTTAACACATATTTGAATGACCGTTTTGCGGCTTTTGCTAGAAACCGTTGACATGCATTTTACTTCACAAGTTAGGGCTATACTGCTGCTAGACGGACTTACCTCAAACTGCAAGGGAAGTCCGTCCGTGCAAGGGAAGTAAGTAAAAAATACGGCAATTAAGATTATTTTTAGATCATTATATGTCTAATTAATATATAGCCTATAATTTCCGATGACACAAGTTACTTTAAAAAGCGAATCTCAAGTCAATAAATTATGTTAAACTTTAATTTTAGAAAAGTATTAATTATATAAGACTTCGACACATTGACCTTAAAAAAGAAAATTAATTATAAAATATGATTCTTCTTCTTTTAGATTTGACTAAAAAGAAAAAACGTGAGAAGCCAGCCGGTGTTATAAGCAATGCAAGAGTTGCAAAGAAACTACAGGAACTCAATGTGAGCGGGGATCAAATTGAAATGGTTCTTCTGACCTGGGAAGAAGTAAGTTACTCCTTTATTTATTGGTTAAAAAAATAATAAACAACGTATCACTTTTTCAAGTCTGCAATGATATAAAGAAACATGGAGAAGGATATAGCAAATAGAAAATTACAGCATGGTTGCAAAGTATGTGGAAATTCATACTTGCGAATTGTTTCTTTCACTTCACTTGCATATGAATATAATATATTGCTTTGAATTATTTTCCATGTGAGAAGATAATGCCATATAATAACAACAATTTCTTTAATGTATAAAACAAAAATCTAGTAGAGATAAACTACGATAACAAATTATTATTTCAATGTGTGTAGTCACATCCTAATGAAAGAGTTTGTATGTAGCAAGTATTCAACCAATCAACCAGTACGGTAGTCGTAATATTTCACTTAAATGTCACTTATTGCCAAGATTTGTTGGTCAACTAATCATATAACTAGCCGACCGCGCAAGACAACGCACTTCAAACGTTTTGACAACGCACTTCAAACGTTTTGAATTTTGGAGGGGCGCGCCATGGTATCATAGATAATATTATATTGTTGTCAGGTAGAGCTGGAGCGCGAGACAGCTCGACAGCAGGCGACGTTCACGCGCCACCAGAGCCGCTGCGCCGACTGCGCGCTCGGCTTCAACCACGCCTCCAAGCTGGACGAGCATATGAGGAAACATGACCCGGTAATAACACCTTAGTCACAGCCCACAGGTTAGAGCAGTGGTCCCCAACCTTTTTTTCACGCAGGCCACAAACATGTTTCGTGTTGGTGTTGCGGGCCACAACAAAAAATTGATGGATCAGATTGATGAAAAATTTACCATGTAACCTGCGACATAAACATATTATATTCTTAACTTGAATCCGGCATTATACATACTGCGACAGTAACGCAGGAGGCGTTTGACAACAGTTACAACACAAAACCTTCTGTTTTCTATCTCTTTCTCTCAAAACGCGTATAGAATCAGTATACAGTGCCTACACTGACCTCCATAATAGGGTGCTCCCAGACAGAAGTTATATAACGTTATAAAACATTGTGTAACACGATAACATTTTATAACATCGTGTAACATACGCTACAACATGCTTCGACAACATGTCAAAAAATAAACGTGTCTTTTGTTATAAATTGTTAAAAAATGTTATACAAAAATGTTATCTAACGTTATATAACTTCTGTCTGGGAGCACCTTTTTATAATGGAGGTCAGTGAGCGCGTACAATATGACATTACGGAGACACATCGGATCTCACTTTCTCTATATTATTTTGATATAAAAAAAACCCAATTAAAAAAAAAGATTGATTTAAATAAGAAATAAAGTACATATTCCTATATTTTTAGATCCCGAACGGCGAGCAGTGTGACTTCTGTCGCGTGTGGTGTAAAGACGGCCGCGCGCTCGTCGCTCACAGGCGGAGACATCGCTTACGGTAAGTCCATCTATACATTGCCCTGTGCCTGTAGCATGGCATGGGCGTAGCGAGGTACCCCCTAGAAGAGCGATCGGTCGCTAATGCTCACGAGTTTCATACCTAAAATTGGAGCGGAGAGAGTTGCGGGGTGAGAGGGGAGGCATTCTTCGATCCCAGTTCACTCGCTTATAATATTTTGTTTTAATTTTTACCTCACCTTCAATACAATTGTGAGATTCGAAGATTAGGATTTTCTTAATCTGCCCCCCCTCAAGACCTATGGCCCCCCTCTATATAGAATCCTGGCTACGCCCATGGCCTGTAGGCTCAATTTATACCGCCGTGGAGTGGAACGGAAGCGACTTTGGAATGAAACTGTATATGGCATAACGTCATGAGGCGAAATTGACGCTGAATTCAGCCGTAGGGAACTGGTGTCGCCAAGTTATGACATTAATTTCATCAATAATTTCAAGTTTTACAGTTTTATAATGCATGCATCTTCTTAAATGAAGCTTTGACGTTGACAGAGCCATGTCGGTTGTTGAAGTTGATGGCACTATTATTTAGATAAAAGTGGTTTCAAACGTGCTGCAACTACTTTTATGAAACTCACACACTGGGCTAACTATGTATTGCCTGATAACGTCGCTTCACACAGGTGGCGGTGCCGCACGTGCGGGCTGACGTGGTCGCGCGCCGCAACCGCCGCTGACCACGTCGCGCGCGACCACGACGCGCCGCCGCCCACGCACGCCTGCGCGCTCTGCCCGCACCGGGCTACGTATGTATAATGTAACATCTGATTGATTTATAGGGTAGATGACAATGTACGAAAGAACAATGGCCAAATCGTACCAGATGATAAATGGCGTCCCGATATGCCATTGGTAGCAAAAATTCTCTAATATTTTAAGGCATCGAAAAATATTAGAAATGTGTCTGTAAGGAGCCTCAAAAAAAGATCAATATATTTTAGTTTCTTTATGTTCTGACAGCGGGCGATTATTCGCATTCGTTCTATTTTTTGGGTAATACTCTAGGAAAAATTGAAATAATTAGAAACGAGATCGCCGAATATACACTTGTAGGCTACACCGCAGTCGGGAAAAAGGTAGTTCTTAAGTCTAACCTCAAAATAATTGTTAACGTTATTAATTATTGTAAAAAAAAACCGTGGCTATCTATACTTACTAATATTATAAATGCGAAAGTATCTCTGTCTGTCTGTCTCGCTTTCACGCCAAAACTACTGAACCGATTGTAATGAAATATTTGTACACAGATAGTCTAAAGCCTGAGAAAGGACATAGGCTTCTTTTTAACTGGAAAAAGGGGTTGTAAGGGGGTGTTTATGCGTAAATTTGTTCAAATTAAGTTAGTTCCAAAAATTCATCGCCTACATCTCGCTATCGCTTGCTCATAAGTCTTTCTATAAGTGGTGGCACCATATCGAAATAGGTTTTTCGATTCTTTCGATTGTTACACACGTCATTAAATAACTCACTACTCAGTACTTTATCTATGCAGTGACGTAACCTTAAACCTACCAATGATAAGTAGTTTATGGGTAAAGCTAAAGTTGTGTAATAGGGGGCTAAATAAGCTTTAAATTTGGTATAAATAAAGATTACTTTTAAATAAATAAAAAAATATATTATGTGCACACTGCACAGCTGTTTTTTGATATTTTGATTAGTACCAGGGTTTTAAAAAGCTTTTAAATTTGACACCAATTTTGTTGACACCGCGCGCTATAAACTGAAGTCCACGCGGACGATGTCGCGGGCAACAGCTAGTTTAGACATAATTCTCAAACGGAATTATGTTTAGAGCATAAGAACAACCAAATCTAACTATAGTTTATTTTGGGACATCAAAAATAAAAGTCGAGTCCAGCTCCTATACAAATTTGGCCATGATTCTTTGACCGTTATGTTACGCCAAAAGCTTAATTCATTCGTATTATTCGTAATAACTAATAAGTTACTAAATAATTAGTGTATTTTTTTTGCTTTTGCCGATAAGAGGCAGACCCTCACGGCTCACACTAAGCGCCGGTTGGTGTGTTCATGGTTACGAAAATTGTCAATAAGGAATATTTTTCACCTACTATAGGCAGAGCCTTGTAAACCTTGTCGTATAAAACAGTTGTAACATCTCATGAACTAAACACCCTAATGTAGTCAAATAAGATATAAATATTGTGTAATTCTTCCACCAGAACGCTGGGCAAGCTGCGCAGTCACCTCCGCAGCCACAACGAGCAACAGAAGTGCGAGGTGTGCGGCAAGACCTTCCGCGACAGGACCGCGCTAAAGACGCATCTCTTGTGAGTGGTCCTTTACATCTAGATCCGAAATCTCGCCCGCCGAAAATAGACCTGATAAAATGGAACTTGTTCTTTTCTTTGTGTTTCTGAGAGCCTGTCCACACGGCGCGTTGCGTCGACGCAGCGCTGCCGTTGCGTTGTTTTATATACATATTATAAATAACTAAGGTGTTCATTCGGCGCGTTGCATCGACGCAGCGCTGCCGTTGCGTTGTTTTACATACAAATAACTAAGGTGTTCGAACACACGGCGCGCTGCGTCGTCGCAACGCACACATGACGGACAGCAGCCCCCGAGACGAAGCGAGAGGGGATGTTGACGTAAGACTGCTTGGTAGGTAATAATGCTGCGATGACGCAGCGCCTGTGTGACCGGCTATGCGTCAAACGGCAGCGCTGCGTCGACGTAACGCGCCGTGTGGACAGGCTCTGAGAGACACATGTTTTGCTAGCAAATAAAAATTTATCCTGGTTTCTTTGAAAACCAGGCCTGTTACGCAGGAATAGTTTTATAGTGCCCAAGTGTGTGCGTAATACACAAAAGCACTCTCTATTCCTTTTACTCTCATAACCCAGTGGGACGGAAGACCGACACGACTGGCGAGAGATCAGGCGCAGGACCGACTTTTTACATGCCGGTCCGACGCATGGATCATCTTATCAGATAATCAGGTGATCAGCCTGCATTGTCCTAACCAAACTTGGAAATAACATGTTCCAACGCTGGAATCGAAGCCACTCTCTAAACCTGGACCACGGAGGCGTTTTTTACAATAGGTAACGTTATACAAATAGCATAGTAAGCTCTGTAAATGTTTTTTGTGAAATCAAAATTGTCTATTAAAGTTTCAAAAATATGTTATTTGTCAGAATTCACAAAGGCGAGAAGAGGTTCGCTTGTCCGCGGTGCGACAAGCGGTTCCTGTTCAAGAGCGCCATGGACATACACCTCGAGACGCACAACGCCTCCGCACAGCTCTACTGCCATCAGGTGAATATAAAGTTCGTTCATAGCAGGAGGTAGTTATGGAAATTATAGCTTACACCTCAGAATCAGATAAGTTTCCGCCCAGCTCTACTGCCATCGCCAATCAGGCATGGGCGTACCCAGGATTTCTGCTAGGGGGAACAGCATGATTCCATGATCACGGCCTCACAGAAAACCGGCGTGAAACAGCGCTTGCGCTGTGTTTCGCCGAGTGAGTGAGTTTACCGGAGGCCCAATCCCCTCATATATTGTTCTCATCTCTGGGCAGGGGCGCCAAAATACCAACTGCTCCCAGCTCTGGATCGTATCCAACGAAGGGCCGTTCGAATTGTTGACTGCCATAGTGTTTCAAACAGCTTGGACCCCTTGAAATTACGCCGAGATGTAGCTTCACTCTGCATCCTCTATCGGTTGTATCACGGGGAGTGTTCTGAGGAATTGTTCGGAATCATACCACCTGCAACTTTTCGCCATCGTCCCACGCGAAAAACATACCATCCTTATCACCTTGATGAGTGGCAGTCTTCCACATTGCGTTTTTCGCGTAACTTTCTGCCGCGCACTGTAAAACTCTGGAACGAACTGTCACCAGCAGTTTTTCCGGACCTATACGACCTGCAAACCTTCAAGAAAAGAGCGTATTCCCTCTTAAAAGGCCGGCAACGCACCTGCAACTCTTCTGATGTTGCGAGTGTCCATGGGCAACGGTAGTTGCTTACCATCAGGTGACCCGGTTGCTCGTTTGCCCCCTTATTTAATAATAAAAAAAAATATGAACCAAGAAGGCAAGCAGCTGCCACGCCCTGAGGCCTTCACACTTGAATGAACTTTATATTCACCTTCAGGTGAATATAAAGTTCATATGTGTATTGTATAGCAGGAAGTATCAGCTATCTCATTAAAATCTATTTTACGACTTAGGTGCTAAAGGCATATACACAGACATACATCCGTATTAATAATGTTAATATAGATACACTCTTTGTTACAGTGTGACATGAACTTCAAGAACCGCATGTCGTACAACCAGCACATGCGCTACAACCTTAAACACATCGACCCCGCCAAGCTGAAGTGAGTTTTACCACATATACAATACGACCCATTTTGCTATGTAATTTGTAGTTTTTAAGAGTAGGGTAAACTACCGGTAGCTGGAACAGTTTGATCTTATGTCTTTTCTTCGAGGATTCTCAGGATCAACAAATGTGATTTATCTAGAACTGCTAGCATAAACGGCTGCAATCGCCCGCAATAGAACAGTTTTCAAGTTTACTCGTATTTTATGTGTATTTGTATGTTCATCGATTGCTCCGCCGTTTGTGGACTGATTTTCAAAATTGTTTTATTGTTGTGTAGAGTATAATCCGTATTTGGTACCACATTCTTTAAAATGACTGTGTACTTGATGTTCTTATTATATTTTTGTAAGATACGCGTGCGAGTCGTGCGGCAAGCGGTTTGCGAAGTCGTCACGCCTGGCGGAGCACAACATGGCCATGCACCTCAAACTCACGCCCGTCGCCTGCACCATGCCCGGATGTCAGTTTGTGAGTATTATCATGAATAATATTAAATGCAGAAAGATTTATTGATTGATCAGATTGGTCAAAAATATAATTATGTTAAGGCCTTGTTCCACCTACAAGACAACTGTTGCGAGAAGTGTCTGACAGTCTGTCTGACAGCAGCTTGCAAGTGTAAACCCCGTAGCAACTACTCGCAGGAAGCGCTTGACAATTAGTTGACAATGGGTCAAGCGCTTCCTGCGAGTAGTTGCGACAGCGATCTCGCTGCGCGTTACCGCAGATATAAGGTCTAGTTATAATCTAGATATAAGGTCTAGTTTCGTATAATATTATTCGGGAGCTTCTCGCGCGACATATTTTATTGCAGCAATAAATGTCGTATGAAATGTCGTATGAAATGTAAACAATATTGCAAGAAATTCAAGCAAGACTTCCGCGAGTTTGCTTGCAGGTGGAAACACGGCCTAATATTTTTGATCAATCAGATTCTTGACTCGTAAAATAAATAAGCTATGACATTGTTTTGTCTATATCTTACGACTTACAAGATACGTGTCTAATGTATAAGACAAGATCAATACATAGTATAACGTATCCATTGGAGAATTAGCCTGATTACATCGATTTCCGAAATAAATTTTGACAATGTATGTTTATTGATTATTCCACTTTTTTCAAACAGTCTCAAGAAGAATAGTGCGAGTAGCAGATAAGTAGAATATATAATATATAATAGCATAGTCGCCGGTTACACGGTCAAATTTTCATCAATCTGATCCATCAATCTGATTGACGGAATATTGATGGTTATAAAAAGTTGAATATTAAAAATATGATCAATCCGTGGGTTAGACCATCAAATTTTCGTCAATCTTTACCAGATTGATGGATCAAATTGATGACCGTGTAACCGGCGACATAGGCAATTTGCGTAGGACTCAAACTTCTGAGTTGCTATATTAACCCTTACTCATTTAGTCGTGTTCGTCTCGGCCGGTGTTGCGGACCCACGTCAGGATGCAGCATCGTGACGGCCGGGAGAAGAGGAACCATGTGTGTCATCTGTGCGGGAAGGCGTATGTTGTGAGTATATCTGTTTATGGTAGCTAGTGTACCCTATTTGTAGGTAATACTCAATAGCTTTGTCCACATTGTGCCTTTTTTCTGTTCAACAAGGGCATGCCTTATAGCGCTGTCAACAGTGAACGTGTGGCATGCCCGTGACGCGCGTCAAAATCCACCCGCGTTGAAAGAAAAGTGTCATAGCGCGCGCTACGATTTCACGTTTCGTTACGGGCATGCCTCACGTTTGACGTTGACAGCGCTGTAAGGCATGCCCTTGTGGCACAATGTGGACAAAGCTTATGCGCGCTGATTAATGCCTCCAATTTCGTCGAACAGTTTATAATTGCACAGTCAATACAGTGTCGGCTTCGCAGTGACAGTAATACGCTATACTGCCTAGTATTCCCAATATTATAGTCCAGCAGCCATTTTGTATGCTACGACAGCAATGCGACGGGCGATTGACAGCAGATATTGAACATACATTGTATTTTTCGTAAGATTCTAATCACCCTGCCGACCGTATAGTCATAATACATGTATCTTTCATAAGTTTCTAATCACTCTGCTGACCGTATAGTCACAAATCACAATACATATTGTATCTTTCATAAGATTCTAATCACTCTGCTGACCGTATAGTCACAAATCACAATACATGTATCTTTCATAAGTTTCTAATCACTCTGCTGACCGTATAGTCACAAATCACAATACATATTGTATCTTTCATAAGATTCTAATCACTCTGCTGACCGTATAGTCACAAATCACAATACATGTATCTTTCATAAGTTTCTAATCACTCTGCTGACCGTATAGTCACAAATCACAATACATATTGTATCTTTCATAAGATTCTAATCACTCTGCTGACCGTATAGTCACAAATCACAATACATGTATCTTTCATAAGATTCTAATCACTCTGCTGATCGTATAGTCACAAATCACAATACATGTATCTTTCATAAGATTCTAATCACTCTGCTGACCGTATATAGTCACAAATCACAATACATGTATCTTTCATAAGATTCTAATCACTCTGCTGACCGTATAGTCACAATACATGTATCTTTCATAAGATTCTAATCACCCTGCTGACCGTATAGTCACAATACATGTATCTTTCATAAGATTCTAATCACCCTGCTGACCGTATAGTCACAAAACTATATAATATTGAAATGTTTGTTGTCAGAGCAAGAGCTGTCTGGAGGGTCACCTGCGCGCGCACTCAGGCGAGCGGCCGCTGCGGTGTCCGCGCTGCCCCGCCGCCTTCGCCTACGACGCCGCGCTATACAACCACATCAAACACGTCCACCTCAAGCACAAGGTTTGTGTACCGTAAAATTGAGAATACAGCTATAGTCCGCGCGGAACTAGTTGGCCGCTCTGCCCGTATACTCACATACCGGCAGAGCGGCCAACTAGTTCCGCGCGGACTATAAATTGTAATATTCCTAAGAAGTAAATTAAAATGATTCGGTGATTCAACATTTATTTCGTGTTAATGTAACTTAGTTTCGAATTAGATGCCTGCCTAATGCCTATACAAAATAGACATTAAAATTAAGTACATAGAATTTTTCGATTAAATGAGTGAAATTATAATAATGCACAAGTTTACCCTACGAGTTCATTTTTTTTAATCATTAAGAGTTAGATATTATTTGGATACGTTTAACTGCACTTAATAATATGTGTTTTGGTTTTATTTTTAGAAAATTCGGATTCGGGATGCTCAAAGTGGCGACTGGTCGCTTACGATACCAACACCTGCTGATCAAACATGACAATAAAACTTTTGTACAATAATGACTTGGTTTTTATATAAATATTAGGTAATATTCTATCCCACAAGCCATAATAAATACCAATGACAAATTAGAGATCTTTGATAAATCAAATAAATACAAAGTTCAAAGCCGATCGTGGCAAATAATTACTTGTTGCATTTTTAAAAAGAAGAAGAATTTTGACAGATATGTGGACTTCTACTCGAAGAAGAAGGGTTTTGGCGGGCATGGGAAAAAGTGCTGTTGTGTTTTTATATTATTTTCCTAAAATTGTGTTAGCTGGGTTTTTAATGTGTAATATTGGTAGAATATTAACCATTAGATATTCGTGTTCATGCACAAGTGTAGGAAAGTGATGTAATATCCAGAAACGTGCTATTTTGTGTTCCCTCCAAAACTAGATCGAAAGTTTCAGTAAAGCGTCTTCCACTTTACTGAATTTTACTGAATCGACCGACTTGACTCGCTTGACTGTATTGACTTTTACTTAGACTTTGACTAGACTTTAGACCTGACGATACATGAAAACGATGATGAAAAATATAATAGGAGGAATATGGTTTTCCCGCCATATTCCTTACCTTTTTACCTTGTCTGTGGCACAACATACACATTTTTTGTGTCAAGTTGCCAAAAAAGAAGAAAAAAAAAAAGAAGGAGAAGAAGATAAGTTTTTATGATGAAAATTGAAGAAATCACAACATAATGAAATTATTGGGTTTATTCAGAATATTAACAATAAATACAACAACACTATGTAGGCAATACTCTAGTGATACAGTTCCAAGAGCTTTGAGAAGTTTGAAAGCAAAATCTACCAAGAATACAGTGCAATATTATGTTGATTCCTGTCGAGTAAGAACTATAGGAGGAAATGGGGGAGACGGCTGTATTTCCTTTCTTCACGCCTGGTGCAAAGACCAGGCGGGACCTAACGGGGGCGATGGCGGGCACGGTGGACACGTTATATTTCAGGTAGAGCAAAAATGTTTACAAGGAAGTTTTTAGGTTAAGTTGTGGAACAAAATAAATGTTAAGGATTATTCCACTCTATTATTTGTAAGTACTTGTTGGTAATAGTAATATCAATTAAGGGCCTGTTTCACCTCTTCCTGATAAGTGCCGAATAGGCTATCCACCACTTAACTTGACAGACAATGTATGGAGAATCTGTCAAATAAGATAAGAATAGCCTATCGCCACTATCAGAAAGTGGTAAAACAAGCCCTTAATATAATGCTAAGTACTCACAGTTTTGCTCGATAGTTTTACACCAGATCGAAGGAAATTACATATTTGACATATTTAATTCCATTGAGCCGGCTCGAAGCGAGCCTTCAAGCTATCAGTTTTACGGTCCACACGATTTGGAGTAAAACTATCGAGCAAAACCGTATGTCAGTACTAAGCATAAAATTTACTTTACACCTCGATCTTGGATTCTTGGAAATCTTTTGTTCTTGCGGTTGCATGCAACTGCTTTAGAACAAAAGCATTAATATCGTAACAATTTACTTTTGTTTTAATAAAATTACAAATTAAAGTCTCAACCTAATGTTACAGGCAACACATTCAAAGAAAAGTCTTAATCACTGTAACTCGGTGATAAGAGCAAAGCATGGTGAAAAGGGCTTTTCAAAGGACTGTGATGGTAAAAATGCCCAACATGTTATTGTTCCAGTACCATTGGGTAAGTTATTTTTTTTAACAAATCTCTATCAGCTAGTAAGCATTGCTTCTTGATTCAAATTGAAACTAAAGTTTCAGAACTTTTTGAACCACCTGCGTGGCTCCTGTCAGTAATACATGTTTTGATATATCTGTAGGTACAATAATTAGGAATGAGTTGGGACAAGTAATCGGAGACCTACAGGAGGAGGGCATGATGTTTGTAGCGGCTCGGGGTGGGGCGGGTGGCAGAGGTAACAAGTTCTTCCTCACTGACACAGAACAAGTAAGTAAAATAATATTTTTTATAATGTTTTGGACTAGTATACTAGTCCAAGACTGTATACTGTAGAATTCAAGTAAAGTTTTGGGAATAGGAGTAGACAAGATGAAGAAATTACAAATTTTTGCATATTTATGGAAATTATAATTTGTTTAAAAATAAATATCAATTTTATCTATGTACTATACTAGACTTTTTCATTTAAATTAATATCCCTTTGTTTATAATAAGTTAGTGACTCTTTTTACTTTAGAAATTATTTTTGTCTATGTTATTTTCAGTCACCGCTGATAGCAGAATATGGAGCGGAGGGGGAGACCAATCATTATTATTTAGAGGTTCGGTCCATGGCTCACATGGGTCTTATTGGTTTTCCCAATGCAGGCAAGAGCACTCTTTTGAGGGCAATCACAAGAGCCAGGCCCACTGTAGCTCCATACCCTTTTACTACTTTAAGGCCTCATATTGGTGAGTGATAGATGCCAAGTTTTATAAGTAAAGACTTTTTTCTAGTGTTGAACATAGTAACAGTAAATATTTTGTACTTACATATATTTTTTACAGTTGATGTTACTTAGTTTTAAAAGGTTTATCAACAAAGTTTAATTGTATAATATTCTGTGACTCCTACAGGAATGATTCCTTATGATGACTATGAGCAAGTTGCAATAGCTGACTTGCCAGGACTCATCCCAGGCTCGCACAAGAACTATGGATTAGGTAATTATCATAAAAGTCATATTCTTATTTCTAAGAACAACTTTCTAATATAATTTTACAAGGTTCTAATTACAAATTTCTGGAATCTTTTTGGAAAATTTATTTTATGTAAATCTTAAACATTAAAGTATCTAGGAAATCATTGATCATAATGTATCACTATATTTTCCAAATGCAATAATTTCCTCCACAGGTATTCAATTTCTCCAACATGCTGAACGATGTAGAGGTCTGATATTTCTTCTTGACGGTTCGGATAATCCAAAAGAACAATACGAGATCTTGAGCCATGAGGTAAAGCAGTACAGTGAGCAACTATCTAAAAGGCCAAGATGTATTGTTGTCAACAAAATTGATGTGCCCGAAGGCAAGAAAAGTTACCAGGAGCTGAGTAACGAGATGCAGGTTATAGGTATATCGGCTAAGACTGGCAATAATTTGAGTGAACTCCTTAGTGTTGTTAGAAAAATATATGATAGTGATGATAATAAATAAATTATAATTTATTTGATCTGTTCTTTTTATTTACTAATACTTGTCAGTTTCCATTTATTTTATTTTAAATGAATAAGTGAAGTTAGTGATTTTCCTTACATTACTGACATGCACTAATTTTACTAAAATCTCATATCTTTCAACTGCTTATTTTAAAACTAAAAAACTTAATTAATGAAAAGAGTTTTTGCAAAAATATATATTTTATTATTAATTATTCACATTTAATTCAGTATAAAAATACATACATTTTAAATTAATACTGATAAAACTTATTATGTAATTATCCATTAACAAAATTTAAAATCAGTCTATCTATTGAAATTATTACATTTTGGGAAAAAATAGAAACAAAATAAGTACACAATTTATTTGTTAATTGCTAAAGTTCGGCAATCGTCACACAACTACTTAACATTAAGATTAAAACATTACAAAATTCACACATTTTGTAAATTAATTATAGATTTAGGGTAAAACTAAAAATCGGCCAAGTGCGAGTCGGATTCGCGCAGAAAGGGTTCCGTACCTACTGTTATAGATAAAAAAGACCAAAAATTGTGTTTTTGTAATATGGGCCCTTTTATTTCACTTTAATGTTAGTATGTACCTATCACATATAATAGGCTACTTGACCTAATTTTTTTCTTCATGCTAATCGCTTCATAATCATTCATTTTTACAAAAAAAAAACTAATATTTTAATATTTTACACAGTAGAAACCCATAAAAATGTTTATTGAAAAATATGCCTCTTAAATGGCGCCGAAAACACTGTCCGCCATAGTGTGACGTCATACGCTTTGTATTTTAAACTCTCTTTATTGAAATTTTTTTAATGTGCTAAATGTACGAGTCTAAAAGTGCCCAAAAATTATAAAAGTATTAAATAAGAAATTACAAATCATTTGTAATGTTGAAAACTTTTGGGAAAAGTTTTGGCCATTTCATTTCCCGTCTACAATAAATGGAGATAATATATATAAAACTGATGTTTTATTTGAATTATTCAAGAAAATATATAATAGACTTATTCTTATTATTTATGTACAAATAAACTTACATATAGCGAGCGCGATAAATAAAAGATATTAAATTAGTATGAGGATGACGTCACATCCAAATCGGAAGTACCGCAAAAGCGTTTTCGTCAGTACAATTCCTATTTTCATAAAATCATATTTTCAAATCGACTTTATTTATCAATCATAAGCTTTTATTTGATAATAAGGGTGAAATACGGTTTCCTAGGCCAAGTTCTACTAGAAATATGCATTTGTTCAATGAAATTGAATATAGGTCAAGTAGCCTATTGAGAATTCTGTGAAAATTTCAACTGCCTACCTGTTATTATTGATACTAAGCAAAAAAAGCCAAAAAATATGAAAAAAATGTTTGTTGTATGGGAGAACCCCTTAAATATTTGTTTTATTTTCAGTACAGTACTTATTTGTTGTTATAGCGGGAAGTGGGAAGTTTCAAAAGTCTAGCTAGAGCGTTTCTTGCGATACAACCTGGAGACAGACAGACGGACACAC
Source organism: Polyommatus icarus (assembly GCA_937595015.1). Lineage (NCBI taxonomy): Eukaryota > Metazoa > Arthropoda > Insecta > Lepidoptera > Lycaenidae > Polyommatus > Polyommatus icarus. The sequence continues at coordinate 11,211,714 of OW569341.1, read as the reverse complement.
AGACGCATAGTGTTTTTGAAACCCCCAAAATCGGACAAGACTAAGTTAATTCGATTCACTGAGTCGATTTTTGAGATTTTTTTTTTATTTGTCATTTTTTAACTCTAAGGGCCAGGCCACAACACTGCGTTGCGGCGTCGTATCGCAAAATCAACATCGCACAGAAATGCGATGCGTTGTCACAACGTAAAAGTTTCATGGGAAAGTCGCTGTCACATCGCTCGACGATGCCATCAGCGACGTCGTAGATTTTTACGATGCGACGCCGCAACGCATTGTTGTGGCCTGGTCCTTAAAACGAATTAATTTTATTCAAATTAATTAGGAGGGTTTGTAAACTTGCTATCTAGCTGATTTGATTTTATACTTTATTTCAATACTACAACTCAAGTAGTTCCTGAGATTTTTATTATTTAGACTTATTTTTTTTTCTTCTTTCCTTTATGATTTCCGCAATTGTTTTCCGTACTGAAAAATACTTTGATATCTACGAATAATAAAAACTAAGGAAGAGTAACTCCGTCAAAAAACATGCTCCAAAATACTTGTCAAAAAGTGTACCTTAGGTTCACTTTTCATATATTAGGTGACCTTGAGCGGTATAAAGGCTGACGTTACATGACAGTTCGAATGGAACCAAATTTAAAACTGTATTAGTATGGGAGTTAAGTTTCCTTAGTTTTTATTATTCGTTGTTTGATATAATATAGTCTTCTTCTTCTTTAATGGCAGTTTCGTGGGTTGCCAATGTCAGAGTGTATTGGATATACTATGCTCTATTTAGTATAGTCTTTACACTACAATATTATTATTTTTTGAGAATCGGGTTTAGTACCAGAGATTTACGAATTTCTTAGTTTTAATTCCGCCATTAAAAAATTTAAGAGCAAAGTTTCATCGAATCTTAATTTTTTTAATAATCAGGCAAATAATAGGAAAACGGTGAGAACCATTTTATTCTAGATTTTAATCTTCAACACCTTAGTCGTCAAAAATGCTGGCCTCCCGTGCAAAATTTATAGTGTCGTTAATATTATTAGCGACTTCACCTCTGTACTCTGTTCGGTAGCTTCAGTGTCTTCGGTATCTTGATTACATTTTTCCTGTTGGTAAGATTGAAGCAAAGATACGAGGGCTGCTATTTATGTATCCGGAATTAATACATTATATTATATATAAACATATATCATTTAATATGGTTTTATTGCTTTTCAAAATATTCGCCGCGATGATCGACACACTTTTGCATACGCTGGAACCAATTTTCATAGCACTTTTTCCATTCTGATTGAGGTATCTCCAAAACGTGCATTTTGAACGCATCAACAGCCTCTTCGTAATTTGTTCTTCGCGTATGGAAATAAAAAGAAATCGTTAGGTGCCAAATCAGGGCTGTACGGCAGATGACCAGTCAATTCGATCTTTTGACCCTGCAAAAACTGAGTTGTTTCAGCTGAGGTGTGACAGCTAGCATTGTCGTGATGTAATATGATTTTGCGTTGTCGGTTGTCCTTTCTTATTTCTTCAAAGACTTCTGGTAAACAAATGGTCGTATACCATTCAGAATTAACCGTTTTACGATTCTCTAATGGCACTGTAGCCACATGTCCATTAATTCCAAAAAAACAGGCGACCATTTGCTTCAAAGTACTTTTTGCACGAGTAACTTTTGTTGGTTTCGGCTCATCTTGGAACACCCACACCGTTGACTGTTGTTTAGTTTCGGGGTTATATGCATAGATCCAAGATTCATCACCTGTGTAGATATTATAAACGGCTTTTGACGTACCACGGTTGTATTTTTTTATCATTGTTTTGCACCAATCGACACGAGCCCGTTTTTGATCGATTGTCAAGTTGTGCGGAATCCTACGCGAACATATTTTTTTTACAGCCAAATGTTCGTGTAATATCTTATGTATGCTCGTCATACTTATGCCCAATGATATTATATAAGTTGAATATCATTGCTTATGCCTAAGGACGCCTCTATCTCGCGATATGTAACATGACGATCACGCATTATTAGTTCCCGCACAGCATCTATATTTTGTGGGACAACAGCTGTTTTTGGGCGACCTTCTTTATTTTCATCCGTGAGCATAGACCGCCCACGATTAAACTCACTGTACCAGTGATAAACAGTGGTTTTTGATGGTGCTTCATCTCCAAAAGTTGCGGTTTCAATGACAACGGTGTTCACACAAACATCTTGTATATGTAATTAATTTTGATGAGTCAATAAATTATTATTATTATTAAATGTGTGGACGTTGCAGAGGTTTGATGCTTCAATCTCGGTTCGCACATATATCTTCTCCATGGGACAGGTAGCGTTGCTTTTTATATTCTAGGACTTTGTAATAGGGTGGAAAAGCGGAGAATCCTCTACTTAAAAGGTCTGTTCTTAATGAATTATATGTTTGGACGCTTAATTTTGTATTAGTAATTAAAGCTAAGGCCTCTTCTGGTGTGTAAGGTACCGGTTTCGGGTCAGCAAGGTTTTGTGCCAACTCTACAGACTTTTCTGGATTTTCAGTGCAAGTATTTATTATTAACTCTAGATTCCGGGCAACTTCACCACGAGTTCGACTTTCTGCCTGCTCGCTGGAGGTCGCAATAGATTCACAGAAAACTTTAACTAATTTTTTTGGAGGCTCATGTTCCAAACTTGTCTGTAATTGTCTTCTCGCTCGTAGTTGTTGCCGCTTACAAAGTGATTCGTATTTGGCTGTTCTAGGACTCAAAATGCCAAATTTGGCTTTTTCTGGCAAATCATCTAGAAATGACTTACTTAGAAAATCTTTATTTTTGTTTTCAAACACTTTAGTGTGCCGATGGCTATTTTTATATTTATTTTCACATACAGTAACGAAAGATGCTATTGCGTTTTTTGTTCGAAGCAATGTTTGTTCATCTAACTGTGACATCGGCTTTAATTTATCGCCAAACAAAGACGCCACAACGTCAAATTTTTCAACAACGCTTAAATCCGATGGTCTTCCGCACTTTGTTTTTTGTTTGCTTCTGTCGACTAAAGCATTATACACAGTCAAACGTGTTACATTTTCTCCTTGCCTATTTGCGGACACTCCCGGAGTAGGAGGAGTGTCGGCTGTGGCGCGATCCACAACTTCACTGTCTCCTAACATATTTGCGGACACTCCCGGAGAGGGAGGAGTGCCGGCTGTGGCGCGATCCACAGCTTCGCAGGCGGCGCCATGGGTCTTGAACGGCAACATGACGCCTCACCCCCGCTCCTCCAGGTTGTGTGTATTTGGCACGGGGTTTTAGCAATCGCCTTACGAGGGTGGACCCCTTCCCGTGCTACACGCAACCCTTCATCGAAGTATAGTAAAACACGTAATTATTTTAATACTTCGATGAAACTTTGTTCTTAAAATTATTAAAGGCGCGAATAAAAAAAAAGAAATTCGTAAATATCTGGTACTATACCCTATTCGCAAAAAATATAAAGATTGTAGGGTAAAAACTATGGTAAAGTATTTTTCAGTGTGGAAAACAACTGCGGAAATCATATAGGAAAGCAGAAATGTCAAAGAAAAGTCTAAATAATATTTAAAATAATTAAAATATCAGGAACTAGGTACTTGAGTTGTTGTCTGCCCGGCATGGGCAGAACAACGAGCGGTGCTCTGCGCTACTATCGGATTTGACCTAAGCCTCCCGGCCATAGTGACTGCTATGGTTCGGTCGAGTGAAGGATTTGACGCAATAGCCAACTTCTGCGAGGCCGTCATCTCGCAGAAAGAGGCTGCCGAACGGGAGACAGAAGCGGACGTGGCCGCGGATCCCGTTCGAAGACGGCGCGGAGGGCGCAGACGCGCCATACATGAGCGCCAGCTCCCGCCGTAATCAGGGCTCGGGCGGCGGATTGGGGAATCCGCTGCCCATTGCACGAGCCCTGCCCGGTAGAAGAGCGCCCGGTGCCTCGGGCTGCTCTCCCGAGGGCTCAACAGCTTTACAGCTGCTGCGATGAAGTCTTCCAGACAGATGCCGCTAACTGGGCTGCCGCAGATATCGCCCCCGTCGGCGGGTCCAGTGGCCCAGCAGCGTAGCGGAGGAAGGAGGCACCGGTGGGTTTTAGTGGATAACCCCGGGTGCTTGAGTTGTAGGAATAAAGTAAAATACAAAATTTGTGTCTCATGAATTAATCTAATCAGCTAGATAGCAAGTGTACAAACCCTCGCAATTAATTTAAATAAAATAAATTCGATTTTAGGAAGATAAAAAATGGGCAATTCAAAAAATGTGCGCATTTTACTTAAAGTAAAATACGCACACGGGAGTTCTACTCTTGCATTTGAAATATAAGACGCCATCGACTCATTGCATCGATGTCATGTCCGATTTTGGGGGTTTCTAAAACGCTGTGTAGAGTGTTGACGGACAGAGAACGAAGTCTTAGTAATAGGGTCCCGTTTTTACATCATCATCCTTAGGGTACGGAACCCTAAAAAGTAAAATTAACAGCTTTATTGCTAAGAGTATTATTATATAATATTATCATTGAGATCACCTTTCAAATTGTGCACACACCTTGGTCCTCACCAAGATTTTAGGCTTAAAAATGGACTATCACTTGTATTATGTATAGTAGATTTACTGTAAAAGTAGTAGCATTGAAAGAGTTTCTTTTGACTTCTATGTTTCTATGAGAAATTCCAAGTCTTGAATTTGGGCAAAGAATTATTCACATTAACGCCATGTTTCATAGATGACGTTTAGCGTCGCGTGGCGTCGCTGCCGCGTAGTGCGATTAAAGGTAAGACCGCATCTAGGCGTAACTGAACTGCAGCGGAACTGCGCGACACGACGCGTCATTTTTGGGTATACCGCACTTGAACTGCAGCGGCGCTACAAAAATATATTCAGTATCTAGGCAACCTCTGCTCTGAGCGCTTACAACCAGCTGACTAATTATGAAAATGAAGTTTGTCAAACCGCACTGCGCGGCAACGGAACTACACGTCACGACACTTTTGGTCAGTTGATCAACTTTGCCGCGCAGTTCAGTTGCCGCTTAGTGCGTGTTGTCTCATATAATTTCATACAAAGAATATTTTGACGCGTCGTGTCGCGCAGTTCCGCTGCAGTTCAGTTACGCCTAGTGCGGTCTTACCTTTATTAGTGTATTGATAAATAAAGATGGCCGCCCACCCAATCATGGTGAGGCTGTGAAAATATGGCCGCCAGACGTGAGAGCTTTCGTCCACTTCTTCAGCAGTCGCCGCCGAGAGTAGAGTATTCAGTGATACAGTATTCTGTGTTTAATTTAATCCTCCTACAAGAATGTACAAATTGTACAACATACCATTACAATTTTTTTACAAAGAATATTTGAGGGTAACTGGTCGCGTCACTCCAATGCGTTATGCGGCGTAGTGTCGCTTTAGTGCGGTCGCGACTTTAGGCTTCTAAATATTTTAAAGCGTGTACAGCGCTATCTGTTGTGCCGAGTGATACTTATTTAAGCGGCATTTGATGCGGCATATGCGGGGTTGGCAGATCATCCAACTTCTTTGTCTTTTTGCATTTTTTCGGTTGCATTTTCATCTGAAAATCAAACATTATATAAATTCCCGGGAAAACATTATATTATAGTGCGTAATTTGTATACTGCGTTATACATATTTAGGAACATACGCTCAGCCTCTGATTTATAAATAGGCCGTTATAGCCCACGGCCTAGGGGCGGCACCGCCCATGGAGGCCCTACACCGTAGGGCCTACAGATTACGTACTATCAGAGAAGTTGATACCTAGGCAGATGGTGGACCGTAATATTTTGGTCACGTTAAGTCAAACCCATCAGACCGATCGCAATTCACAGCTAACATTGAATTGACATAAGCCGATGACATGACGTAGGTCCGTCAACTGCTTATGAATCAATTTCCTCGAGGGTACATAGAAAGGGGGAAATAAAGTGGCCTGCTCTCATAAAAAATATAAATTCCGCACATACGGAATTTATATAAATTGCGTGCGTGGTAGGCGTAGCTTACTAGGTTGTGGGCGCGGTTTACTGTGCTGTGGGCGTGGCTTATTGTGTTGTAGGCGTGGCTTATTGTGTTGTGGGCGTGGCTTACCTTGTGGTGCACCTCTCGCACGTGTCTGTAGAGCGAGCTGTACCAGCCGAACGCGGCGCCGCATCGCTCGCACAGCGTCTCCGTAGTGTGCAAGAGCTTGGTCTAGTATGTAGTAGTCGTGGCTTATTGCGCGGTGGGCGTGGCTTATTGTGTTGTGGGCGTGGCTTACCTTGTGGTGCACCTCTCGCACGTGTCTGTAGAGCGAGCTGTACCAGCCGAACGCGGCGCCGCATCGCTCGCAGCGGTACGGCGTCTCAGTAGTGTGCATCGCCACTATGTGGTAGCGGAGTTTCGCTGCGTTCTGGAAAAATGAAATAAAAAATTTAACCGTATAACTAGTGAGTAAATAGCTATCGCGATTTTCAATTGCATTGTATCAGACGGACAGCGAAGTCTTGGTGATAGGGTCTCGTTATTATATTTCTGGTGCGGAACCCTGACATCAAAAAATATAACTATTCTTCTAGCGCATTAAAAAGGCAATTACATAAAACGAAGGTGATACACCTTTTTTGTTACGTCCAGTATAGTCTGTCAAGAAAGTGAAGAAATTAAAAAGTGGCAACATCGTAGTGTCATCCCTTTCAAATCAATCTAAAAAAAAGGGATTACACTACGATGTTGCCACTTTTTAATTTCTTCGCTTTTAAGATTGTTACTGATATTTTTTTTCTAAATGGATTTTGAATGCTTGAATTTAATCTAACCTGATAGGATTTCCCGCAGACATGGCACAGGTTGTCTTTCTTCTCTCTGTTCTTGTGTACGTTCTGCAGGTGCACGTACAACGATGTGTGGCATTTGAATGGCTGGAAACGTACACAATATTTTAGATAAGTTTTTCCAATTAAAAAAAACGTCCTGTGTCTTAGGTTGGAATATAAAGAACATATTTTTTCTAGTAACCTAAATCACAGGGCGTCACTCTCTACATATACGCGAGTTATGTGGCTATAAAAGCTATGACCCCCGCGTTCCATTTAGCGTTAAAACGATCAAACGCTCAAAATGCCTCCTATTGAGCGTTTTGGTATTTTTTTTACGCTAAATGGAACGTGGGGCAGATGTATGTATTCAAATATGAACTCAGTTGGCTTAGAATGGCGCACGCGGCGGTTTGTGTTCCCCGATTAATGGTAGTATCCCCTGATATATTAATAAGTTGGTCTAATCTCGTTTATCGATCCCGCATGGGGGCACCAACAAGCCTTAGGGCCAACCCACACGTACCACAACCACACGACAACCACAATCAATGAGCGGGCGTATATTTCGTATTGTAAATAAACTGGACTATTCACATCACACGTACTATATTTTGCAGTTGTTGTTGACCACTTGTGTGATGTGAGGTCGGTCATCACATTGCACATCGCAACTACAAGCGAACTAGTGGCCGATGCAATGACAATGCGCGTACACCGCCCGCGCTCTTCCCCCCTCCATTTCATTGACTTTCGTACATAACCACATCGCAACTACTGGCGACAACGCCACCACGTCGACATTTTGTCGGTACCACAACCGACAACGCAACTACAAAAAGCTGCAGCGACTTCTGACGGCATTTTGTCGTTGCGACGTGGTGTGGTTTTGGTAGGTGTGAGTTGGCCCTTAAGGTCACATCAACTCGGAAAGGGATCGCCTCGAGCCATTCAATATTGTTTGTATGAAACTCCCTACTGCAAAGCATACTAAGCGGAACCGTAACGTAATCGCCTCGCATCGGAACAGGCTCCGAACCGGTATGCGACGCGTGGTCAACTATAGCAGTCCCCCCGCTTACTGATCGTCGTCCACCCGCTTACGGCTCGTCGTCCCCGTGCTTACGCCTGTCCGTACTCAAGCTTAGGTTTCTTCGTCCACCCCTGCCCCTTTCCCCTTCCCCGAGCCGTAAGCGAGGCGTCGACTAGCCGTAGCCGAGTTGACGTACAGGAGCTGCTGATACGCTTTGGTTACGTGCATATGTTAGGTTGACGCCTGGTTGACGGCCAGGCGAAAGGCGATACGGTGACGATCCCTTTCCGAGTTGATATGTGTGCTGTAAACATAGATGGGAAAAAACTTAGCCACCTAAGGTTCGCAGATGACTTGGTCCTGGTAGCCGACGACGCAAGTGCACTCGAAGAAATGTTTATAGAGCTAGTTGCCGCAAGTAAAACAGTTGGTCTTACCATGAATAAAGCGAAAACAAAAATAATGACAAACAGAGAAGAAATTCCGATCATTGTGGACACTGAAAATATTGAATATGTTAACAGCTACACATATCTAGGACAATTTATATCCTTTAAAGACCAAACAGATATAGAAATAAATAAACGTATTGCTGGTGCTTGGAAAAGATTTTGGTCCCTGAAAGAAGTACTCAAAAGCGAACACTTCCCAATGAAAGCCAAAAGAAAAGTGTTCAACTTGTGTTCTGCCATGCCTTACATGCGGCTGCCAAACATGGGCATTGACACAAAAACACCTTCTCAAACTCAGAACATGTCAGAAGTCAATGGAAAGGAATATGGTAGGAGTCACACTAAAGCATCGAAAAAGAGCAACAGAAATTAGACACACAACAAAAGTAGAAGACCTAATAAAGAAGATAAGACAGCTAAACTGGCGATGGACAGGACACATGACAAGAGAGAGGATAGATAAATGGACAAAAATAATATCAGAATGGCAACCCAGAGACGGAAAGCGAAAAAGAGGAAGACCAGTTAGACGGTGGCACGATGACATAAAAAGGATAGCAGGAGTAACATGGATGAGAGTGGCTAGAAACAGAAATGAAGGGAGAAGGCTGGAGGAGGCCTATGTGTCACAGGACACGCTGATTACCAATCTAGAACAAGACACTCAAACTTTGATACTATGACAAAAACGCAATATCGTTGGTACCAGCAAAAAGGCTAATAAAAAAAATAAAAAAAATGTGTGCTGTGACCTTTATTCGCACGTCGCACCAACATTTGGTGGGTAGACGTATAGAACAGTCACAATATGTCTCCTACCTTGTCACAGAGCTGGCATTTGAACTTGATGTTGTGTAGGTGTTCCCAGTCGATGTGGTCGCGCAGACGCGTCTTGTTCACAAACTTCTTGCCGCACTCGTTACACATAAAACTGTTATGAAAAATGTTTAAATAAAATAAAAAAAAGTGTGTCAGCTCCGACGCACGACTGGAGTTTACTCCTTGTGTACGAGTATCTAACCATACGCAAATAGAGTTTATTCAACTGAAAAAAGATTAATATCATATGAAATCAGATGTTCCGGCAATATTATCTACACTCGAATTTTTCTCATACCGGGCGCCTTATATATGAAAATCGATTCTTAAGGAGTAAACTCCAAAAGACACGCTTATTTTTTTTTTTCAAAAATTATAACAAATTAATTATTGCATTGTCAGTGGCCCTTAATATACGGATGCAAAGTTTCGAATTAAACTACTGGCGATAGGTAAAAATCGTTCTCAAAGACTCCGTTACATACATACAGCCCAAGCTAATAGAAGCGTGTTAAAAACAATCACAATTTTTTATTTGCCACAGTTTTTTACACTCTGGATTAACACAGCACACTATTTACCTATTTAAGGCAGAGATTTCAAGGTGCATGAAAAGAATTTGTTTACATAATATCTACGAATAACAAAACTCATAATATACTTAATTAGACTGCAGTAAGCAGGACAGCGGATTGACATATTTTTTAACAATACCAATAAGTGTCTAAACACTATGCCGAAAATACGCCATGATTACGCCAGCAATGCGCTACGCATACAATATAACGCGATGTAATTTCGGCATGGTGTGTCATCGGTAATTTAAAATACATTGAAGTCGTAATCATGGCGAACTTCAGCCGCGTATTTTCGGCCTAGTGTGTTTAAACACAAAGATAATAATTTTTAAGGCTGCTGTTTCGAAAAAAGCGTGCAGATGAAACAACTTTTCATCGGCATTAACAGAGAAATTATATCTGAAAAAAATAATTAGTAATCTACATGATATGATACGTAATTTGGTTTTGCCATATTTTTTCTATCGGTATCACATAATAAAGAAATAAAAAACCAAATCACCTCCAAATCGTTGAATGAAACCACTTTACTCCTTCATTATTTATCAAAAGAATATATAAAAAATATCTACTGCTTTGCAATACATAAGTTGATAATTTGGTTTTTTTTTTGAAATATGTATTATATTAAGTCTTAAAAAGGTTTTTTCTCCTATTTCGCCCTATCATGGACGCGGCGAGCGTCGTAACCGCCACCGTACAAGGCGCGCTGTTATGAATGTTATTTTAATGTCATTTACGTCGATATTCGCACTGACAGACAATGATCAAGGTCATTGGCAGATATAGAGGCCTTAAGGGGCCGGGTACCCTTGAAATTCTTATACATACGTAATACCAAAATCATTTTCTCATACGAAAATATTTTACATGTTTGAGTTATTTTTCAGCTTAAAATGGTAATTATCTAGGTTCCCGGACAAAAATTTACTTAAAACTTTAAAACTTTTTTTAGTAAAAGTTTTTTTTACTACTTAATATTTAAACACTAAAAAATAGAGTAAAACACTAAAAAATATATAAATAAAAAGTAAATTTACTACAAAATATTTAAACTGAAAAATATTTTTTAGTATTTAAATATTTAGTAGTAAATTTACTATTTATTTATGTATTTTTTAGTGTTTTACTCTATTTTTTAAATATTTAGTAGTAAATTTACTAAAAAAAATTTTAAACAAAAATATATTTTTTTGTGTTTAAATATTTTGAAGAAAATTTTTGTGCAGGAACCTAGGTAATTAATATTTTAAACTGAAAAACAACTCAAACATGGTAAATATTTTCGTATGAGAAAATGATTTTGGTATTACGTATGTATGAGAAATTCCAAGGGTACCCGGCCTCTTAATATATGAACGTCTGTCGCCAGGTTTGTTACCCACCTGAAGTCATTCTCGGAGACGTGTCGGCGCGAGCCACGCAGGTGCTGACGGAAGGTAGCCACAGACGCAAACTTCTTGTCACAGATATCACAGTATAATTCCCCGCTGTCCAGCGCCTGTGGCCAAAATATATCTTAATATATATATTTCTTGTGTGCGTGTGTATGTGACTGAACTTCTCCTAAACGACTGGACCAATTTTGATGAAATTTTTTGTGTGTGTTCAAGGGGATCTGGGAATGGTTTAGATTCACAATTTTGTCCGCTGGATAATGTTTTTTTAATTAATTTTTAATTTATTAGTAGTTGTTGATTTTGGAATGTTTTACATTGGATCCGACATGTGTCAAATTTTAAATAATATTCGAATTCGAATTTTAATTTTAGTCTGTCCCGACAGTTAGCACTGCGATCAAATTAAAAAAAAAGCAAAAAAACGTTTGCTGGGACAGCTAGTATTAGTTAAAAAAAAAACTAAACCCTTTTTTTAATTACATTTTTTCAAATTTATCGTGTTCTTCAACTCACGTCTTCAATTATAATCATCAGAATGACAAATATTACCTTATGACTTCTCAAATGCCTCGCAAGATTGGACTTCCATTGGTACACTTTGCCACACCTGGGACATGGCCACCTGTTCTGACCCTTGTGCAGTACACTGAAAGTAAAAAAAAAGATGATGCTGATTTAAAAACGCAACTTCCAGTATCTACTTGCGTGAAATCGTTTCATAACTAGATGTTATATTATTATTTATGTACTATCAGGGAAGTTGATTCCTAGGCAGATGGCGGACTCAAGTAATTTGGTCGCGTTAAGTCAAACCTATCCGACTGATCACAGCTAACATTGAATTGATCCGGCAACTGCTTAAGCTGGGAACAAATTATCGGACTAACGTCCGCGGACGTTTTCATCGGTTGCGGCTTGTTTCTATCTGATCAATACAAAATACACTAAACTGTGCACATTGCCTGACATAAGTCGCGGACGCGATCTTGAGCGTTCGGACGTCCGAACAGAATCTGGCTGGCCGGATGTTTTTCCATCCGCGGACATCTGCCATTGACACAAAGGTTAGGTCTTTGACGTCCGCGGATGAACCGTACACATCGTTAAGTCGAGGAAATTGATTCCTAAAGCTAGAAACAAATTATCGGACGCATCCATAAGTCGCGGCTGATGGATGCGTCCGATAATTTGTTTCTAGCTTTAGGAATCAATTTCCTCGATGGTACTATCAGAGAAGTTGATTCGTAGGCAGATGGCTGACCTAAGTAATTGGGGGCGTTATGTCAAACCCAACCAACAGATTACAACTGACATTGAACTGACATAATCTCACCAAATGATGTAGGTCCATGAATCAATTTCTTCGATGGTAAATTTTCTTCCAAACCCGTTTAGGGCCGTGCTACACCGGAATGGCAGCGGCGAGGCGAGCAGTTTCAGTGTCATATGATTTTAAACTTTATCTTCATTATTGTAATACGTAGTATCGCTTGAGAAATTACGTGAGGTGTTTAGGGGGGGGGGAGGGGGTCGAGTCAAATCTCACCTAATCTCACGTTGGGGAGGCGTCGCTACGCGAACCTCCAATCTCTTGTCTAACGGGGCTCCAGGTCAGGATGGGAACCTGCCCGGCTTTGTCAGTCCCGGCGCCGAGGGGAACGCTTTAGTTCGCCTAAGCGTTCCCTTACTTTGGAGGAAGTCCGGTCCGAGATAGACCGACCAGTCGTGGAGGGAGTCCTGTGTTAGTCAGATCCGGGATTTCCCTCCGTTATACGGCTGAAGGCGAACCGCAGGTGGTTTTAGTGAGTAAGAGTCTCACATACCCCCGGGGTACCCAACCCGGGGCACCCATGATGGGTTTCCCCTGCGACATCAAAAAAAAAAAGGTAACTAAAGTTTGGTGGAGAAAACAGAAATAATGAAGCTAGGCTAGTTATCACCTGTTTGTGATTTGGTAGGAAAAGTTTAACGTTTTATAACGTTTTCAAAATCAAATGGAAATTAAAAGTATATCCTTTTTTAGGAAAATTGAAACGTCAAATTGTCGCTGATGATATGAAGGCTTCCATAACAGCAAGAAATCGGGTGATTACAGACTATTTATGAAGAGAAAAAGAACAAGAAACAATTTTAGCTGCTCTAAAAAAAAAAAGAAATAGGCTACTTGACCTAATTTTTTCCTTCATGCTAATCGCTTCATGAGGTTTATTACAAGTTTTGATTAAATACTTATCCCAACTTTTACATATTTACTTACAGCTAATATTATGATACTTACTTGGTGATTGCATTAGAATATACGTGTGCCATCAACTGCACCTAACACACTATATATATATATATATATATATATATATATATATATATATATATATATATATATATATCACACAATAGTCTGACATTGTTTAATTCGCGAAACTTATTTTATAAAAAATAATACGTATAATCTTCGGCTGATCTCAGGAAATTGTAGGATCAAATTTTAGGTTACTCTAGTAACCTAAAATTTGATCCTACTTACTACATCCTACTTATTAGATCCTAAAATTTGATCCTACTTATTAGATCCTAGAGGTAACCTAGAGGTAACCAACCTCAATGACACTGACAGATAATATTGTTATTGGGACGCACCAACTGTCAGTTTCATACAAATATCTAACTCTAGTAAGCTGTTGGCCCTCCCATCGATACATAGGCACCGCGGATAGTACTAGGCTGCTATTTATGTATCCGGAACTGGCCACTTACAAGAACAATATTTAAAATGTAATTACAACATTTGAAAATAGAACTCTTTGGTTGAAGAATACATTTTGTTTCATGTGACTGTCAATTATTTTTCCATTGTGGCGTCATTTTGAAAATTGCGTGTCTTCATTTGCCATGGATTTAACGCGTGAACATTTTCGTGCAATGATTTACTACGATTTTCGGCGTGGTCTAAATCAACAACAGTGCTTTATTCAACTCACCGCAACTTTTGGAGATGAAGCACCATCAAAAACCACTGTTTATCACTGGTACAGTGAGTTTAATCGTGGGCGGTCTATGCTCACGGATGAAAATAAAGAAGGTCGGCCAAAAACAGCTGTTGTCCCACAAAATATAGATGCTGTGCGGGAACTAATAATGCGTGATCGTCATGTTACATATCGCGAGATAGAGGCGTCCTTAGGCATAAGTATGACGAGCATACATAAGATATTACACGAACATTTGGCTGTAAAAAAAATATGTTCGCGTTGGATAAGTCTTGGATTCCGCACAACTTGACAATCGATCAAAAACGGGCTCGTGTCGATTGGTGCAAAAAAATGATAAAAAAATACAACCGTGGTACGTCAAAAGCCGTTTATAATATCTACACAGGTGATGAATCTTGGATCTATGCATATGACCCCGAAACTAAACAACAGACAACGGTGTGGGTGTTCCAAGATGAGCCGAAACCAACAAAAGTTACTCGTGCAAAAAGTACTTTGAAGCAAATGGTCGCCTGTTTTTTTGGAATTAATGGACATGTGGCTACAGTGCCATTAGAGAATCGTAAAACGGTTAATTCTGAATGGTATACGACCATTCGTTTACCAGAAGTCTTTGAAGAAATAAGAAAGGACAACCGACAACGCAGAATCATATTACATCACGACAATGCTAGCTGTCACACCTCAGCTGAAACAACTCAGTTTTTGGAGGGTCAAAAGATCGAATTGACTGGTCATCCGCCGTACAGCCCTGGTTTGGCACCTAACGATTTCTTTTTATTTCCATACGCGAAGAACAAATTACGTGGTCAACGTTTTTCGAGCCGCGAAGAGGCTGTTGATGCGTTCAAAATGCACGTTTTGGAGATACCTCAATCAGAATGGAAAAAGTGCTATGAAAATTGGTTCCAGCGTATGCAAAAGTGTGTCGATCATCGCGGCAAATATTTTGAAAAGCAATAAAACCATATTAAATGATATATGTTTGTTTCTTTTTTTAATTCCGGATACATAAATAGCAGCCCTCGTATTGCCTATGTTGGATAGACCTATTGGGACAGAAAAATTAAAGATAGAGAGCTTTTTCTATACCTAGTATGTCAAAACCAGAGATAGATCGAATATTGGGAACGGCCGTAAAGCACTTATTGACGGACGGACCGACGACAGCGGATAGCCACCGACTATATGATATTTACTTCGATTTCCTTTGAACAAGGTGCAAAATGCAAGTACCTTGTTTGGGGCTCTTATGTTTAATAGATTCGGGTGTTTTCGTGATTACGACAATTAGCGAAGATTTGCATGCGCATTATTAATTTGGGAGTACTGTACATGGCCAGTCTGACAAGAAAGTGAAGAAATTAAAAGTGGCAACATCGTAGTGTCATCCCTTTCAAATCAATCTAAAAAAAAGGGATGACACTACTATGTTGCCACTTTTCTTCACTTTCTTGACGGACTATACAGTATGAATACTGTAATATTAGGGTTGGACCTCATCTGGCAGCACGGAATCGCCTTTTTCCGTCGCCCTTTCTCTTTCTGTCGCTTTGAACTGCCATTTGCTAGACCGAGACAGAAAGCATAATGCGATAGCACGCGGCGGAATCCTCGAGGCGATCGGCATCACGGACAAAATGCAATGGTCGGCAGGGAGACTCCGGAACGCTGAAGCGCGCGATAGCATGCTAACGCATCCTTTCACCGCCGATCACTTGCGCTCTTTTTGTCTGCGGAATGCGACAGCGCGCGTTTGCATGCGGCAGCACACAGCAGCACGTGGTAGCACAGGCGGAACAAATGCGATTCCGTGCTGCCAGATGAGGTCCAACCCTTAATCAGTTAAGATGTCACTCACTTCATGTGATATCTGTATGTTTTCCGAGAGCTGAACATCTTCCCACACTCCACACACTGAGGCTTGTCGGGTAGAACTTCTCTGGTTTTTGGTTTTGTCAAGCCGTTCTCTTTCTCCTGCAAATATATGTTTTTTAATATTTTTATTTCATATGCAATGTTGTTTGGATATCCAATATCCATACTAATATTACAATTGCCAAAGTGTGTCTGTCTGTCTGTTACCTCTTCCGATTTTGCTGAACCGATTTTGCTGAAAGAAGGAGGGGCAGGTAGCACTTTGAGACATAATATACCAAATGAAAGGGCTTGAATAATTGAACATTTTATTGTATGACGAAAAATCTGTTTAGAGATTGCCCCTTGTTCTTAGGTATGGGGATACTTGACTTCAGCAAAATCGGTTCAGCAGTTTGAGCGTTAAGAGTTAACAGACAGACAGACATACACATTTTCGCATTTATAGTTAATATGTAGTAGTGCTGATGCTTATGAATGTTGCGATTATCTGATTAACTGCTTATTTAAAACACCTGGCACACTTATCCAGAGATGTAACATTACACAATGCACATAAGGGTCACAGCACACAATATAATATCATCTCGGAAAGGGATCGGCTTCGTCTTTCGCCACGCCATCAACCAGGCGTCAACCTAACGTATGCACGTAACCAAAGCGTATCAGCAGCTCCTGTACGTCCACTCGACCACGGCTAGTCGTCCCCACACTTAAGGGTGCATCCAAATTTGTATCATTTGTGCGATCAGATCCCCGATCAGATCTCCGTCGCGTGTCATCGAAGCGTGTCAAAATGATACGCGTATCATGGTACGCCCCGACCGTTATTAACCGCGTATCTAATACATGCCGTATCAAATACTCGCATGATCGGCAGAATGATCTAATAGGCGTCCACACTATGACACGCATACTTGATACGGCGCGATGATCGCGACGGATATCTGATCGCGCAAATGATACAAATGTGGACGCACCGTAAGTAGCCCGCAAACGATCAAATTGTTTGTCAAATTTTACGTGTTTGTCAAACAGTTTGGTAGTGTACAGATTTGTTTGAAGCGTTTGTCAAACAAACTACGTGTTTGACCTGTTTGAAGAAAATTTGGATTTGCGTAGCGTTTGACAAACGTGTTTGAACGTGCTCCGCTGTATTTGTCAAACAAGATCTCATGATCTCATACCGATTCTAGCTAATTGTTTGACTTCTTTGATGCACGTTTGTTCGTCTGCGCTGCTGTTTGATGAAAACGTAAATTACATCAAACATGTCTGTCAAACAAATTTGATCGTTTGCGACCGCTGGCCTCAGATTAGTTTTAAGCAATGGTGGACGGAGAGACGTAAGCACATCATGTACTTCGCGTGCCATATCACGTCCCCAAACGACGAGCAACGCTCGTGTTTCGAAAGTCTGTTCTTTAGTCTGCTATCGGAATCGGACATCAATCGGAATTTTAAAAATGGCTAATTATTGTGCCGTATTGAGCTATAGAAATTCGAATAGAAACGTTGCCCTAGGTAATGGACACGTATAATCGGTACGTCACAGTAGGTAGGAAAAAAGTGGCCCGCTCGTTTTCATACAAATGGGGAGACATCTTATACACAGAAATATATCTATACATATTGATATATTTCTGTGTGTAAGACAGTGTTCTGCAAACTTTTTATGGAGGTACACCACAATTGGACGTAAATATGCAATAATATGTTAACCCACACGTCCGCCATTTTTAAAAAAATGCGTTTAAAAATTTGCACTGTATTTTAAAACGATTTGTTCAAGG
Organism: Polyommatus icarus; assembly: GCA_937595015.1. NCBI lineage: Eukaryota > Metazoa > Arthropoda > Insecta > Lepidoptera > Lycaenidae > Polyommatus > Polyommatus icarus. Next base: position 11,193,954 of record OW569341.1, on the reverse strand, counting down.
AATCTTCATAATTTCGTCGTTTTCAGCTTTTCTAAAATGAGGAAAGTCTGACCGTCGCAGGCTCTTACTCTATTAGTAGGTACTGATATACAATCATATTTTTAATTATCTAATAGTCCCTAGTACAAGAAAATATTTTTTTATACATACAAATTTGACACTATACCGCCATTTTTAAAAAAAAGCGTTTAAAAATTTGCACTGTATTTTAAAACGATTTGTTCAAGGAATCTTCATAATTTATTAGCAAAAAAAAAAATGTATAGAAAAATCTAATATTTTTTTTATTACGACTCCATACAATAACTTAAAATACTAGTTACTAAATTAATGCAGAAAATGAATAAAATATAATATGAATGCAATTTAATGTAAAATACTTGATATTAATAAATATAATTTTTTTAAAGTAATTTAGGTGCCTTGAAACATTTTAAACTAATTTTAAAGGTTATTGTTGTCTTATACATTTTCATGTGTAACTTAAAATGTTATTGGATAATGCAATATTTTACAATTAACTTAATGTTTGTAGAGAAAAAATTCAGCAAAATTTTTGAAAAAACTTTATTCTTCATAACTTATACCACGTTCAAACGTGCGCGTGTTCTGCGCGTGCTCTGCGTGTATTCTACTATAGCGTATTGGAAAACACGCGCGCGGCACACGCTCAATCCGCGCCGACCCCGCGCGCGTTTTCCCATAGGGCCGATTTACACCGGAATGGCAGAGGCGAGGCGAGCAGTTTCAGTGTCATATGATTTTAAACTTTATCTCCATTATTGTACTTAATAGATAGTATCGCTTGAGAAATCTACGGCCGCCCGTGGACGCTCGTGGCCGCTCGTGGCATCTTGCGGCCGCCGGCGGCGTCGATTGCTCAAGCGATACCATAGTATCGCTTGAGAAATCGACGCCGCCGCGTATTACAACAATGAAGATAAAGTTTAAAATCATCTGACACTGAAACTGCTCGCCGCGCCTCTGCCATTCCGGTGTGAATCGGCCCTTACGCTATAGTAGAATACGCGCAGAACACGCGCAGAACACGCGCACGTCTGAACGTAGCCTTACTTTGTACCTATAAATGAAATAATATTATACTCTCAGAAATAAAAGCTTTGCAAAATAAAAACACCAAGTAACACTATGTAATCAATCACTATCTTAAAACTAGGTAGTAGGGCACTTATACAAATTTAGAAATAAGTACTTATGGACCAAGAGCCTGCGACGGCCAGACTTTTCACATTTTAGAAAAGCTGAAAGTTTACCTGTTTGTGACTTTTACCTCTGTAAAAGTCACAAACAGGTGTCTTACCTCTGTAAGAACGACCAGCAAACATGTAGTTTCGGTCGCGGTTACATCAGGAGGTAACAGTTGCTGGTCGTTTTCAGCTTTTCTAAAATGAGGAAAGTCTGACCGTCGCAGGCTCTTACTCTATTAGTAGGTACTGATATACAATCATATTTTTAATTATCTAATAGTCCCTAGTACAAGAAACTATTTTTTTATACATACAAATTTGACACTATTGTTTGCGATGAGTCCAATAAACTTTTTTATGCGAAAAATTTCGGCGCTGCTGCGTTTTCGAATGCTTGACTCCTGGAATTGTCGATATGATATGACTCCTCGCATACATACAACTTTATTTTTTTCAAATTTGTTTCGTAAAGTTAATTTGAAAATTGTGGTCAACTTGTCCGACAAAAATCATGCTGCGTATGGAGTGTCCACCACCCCGAAAATGTCGATATGACGTAATTATGTCTCTTGTTATTATAATTAATTCTTGAGTACCACGTCCCGCTTGATGTTCAAGCCATACATAAAAAAACCCTGGCTTGTACTCACACAGTGTAAACCTAAATTGTATAAATTAAGTTGCCTTTTATAATAGACAACATTAGTCGGTAACTTTGGTAGGCTGTGCGTTTTTTCTAAATCGAATGTGTTTCTGTATATTGCTCTGTTTTGGCTAGTGCCAAATCATTTTTTATTTGTTCTCTCAAAGCACGAGCATGATCCACATGCTCCAGATTTTGTTTTTCAAGAATATTTTTTTTAGCTCCTGTTAGAGCTTGTCTAACTTAAAATGACGCGCCCCTCCCTCGTATTCATGGTACAAAAATGTTTCATTTATATCAACTTTGAAGTGGTGGGGCGCGTCATTTCAAATTAGACAAGCTCTACTCCTGTTAATTTGGGTTTATAAGTATCGCACCGTAGTAGTTTTCAAGTATCCTTTTGTGGTTTTTTAAATTTGAGATTGAAATCTTGAATAAAGCACTGTCTAAATCTTGAAAAACTTACTGAATTGCTGCGCTTATCTTTATATTTGTCATATAAAATTTTAAGATTTAAATTGGGTGCCAGATAATTTGCATTTGTACTTCCTTTGCAATAATGTGATGAGTATCTAGGTAATTTTTCAATAAAATCTCTCATATCTTTTAACTGCTCAGGTGTAATCGAGTTGTGACCTCCAGATCCTCTTTTATCAGAAATGGGTTTATTGTTCCGGATTTTCATTAAAGCGCTGTCGACTCTTGATTGACTAACTGCCAATGTTTTTAATAAAGTTTTTTTACATACATCAACATTCTGTATACAACATTTTCTTGTATACATTCTCTTAGACTCTATAGAATAAGACCTTTTTTTGGCGTATTCTTTGACATATCCTTGTAGTAAAGCACACCGAGCCTCGTATGATCCTGCGCTCCAAAATTTATCAAATTCAGCTTTACGTCGGTCTGCGCTTAGCTTTTCGGTACATTTTTTAGGACATCGGCAGTCAAAGTTATTTCCAGTAAAAGTTTTACTTTTCACTTTGTTTCCTTTAGCGTTGATATAATCTTCATTAGTATTGTAACGTTTCTTTTTTATTTCTCTATTTTGATCTTCAATTTTCCTTTTTCTTCCTCGCTTTGGTTTTTTGTTGACTTGTTCCGTTGCTATTGAATTAATATCTTCTTGGTCTTGGTTAACGGTACTATGATTGTTGATGGATTCATCGCAAGAAGCAGTAGAATCCATTTGCGTCTCTATACTCTGTGTAGGAACTTGTTGTGTATCATTTGTAATTACGCCGATAGATATTTCTTCTATATCTACATTATTGTTTAACTGTTGTACTGAGTCAACAACAGCTGAGGGAGTTGTTTTATTTATTTTTGGAGCATTATGTATTACAGCTTCAACTATCTGCGACGTGTTGTGTGAAATTTTCTGAAAATCAATTCCACTTATATTATCTATTGTTCCCAAAGGACAGTCCAGTATAAAATTCTCAGATATTCCTTCTACATCAGCATATTGACTTATTGAATTTATTACCATTTTTAGCTCTTCCTCGTCGATAATCACCGGTATCGATAAAACTGGAACATCGTCATAATTCTGACTCTTAAGGCAAGACGTATTCACAAGCGCCTTAGCTCGCTTACGTTGCGCTGCCGACACCTGCAAAATAATAACATTACATAATATTATGTTTTACCATCCATACTAACAATATTATAAATGTGAAAGTGTGTCTCTGTCTGTCTATAGGATAGTATAGTGAGACTTTGTGTTTCATCTTTTTCGCCTGAACAAATTACTAATGCGAAGAATTTGCTATTTAACTCGATCTCCGGTTAGAACAATAGATTTAAAATCGGCGGTTGATACAGATGTGTTACTAAGGTCGGCCGTATGGTGGTGTCGCGTTATTATGGCGAAAAAATTTATTTGAGACAGTATCGGTTATTAAGTGTAAAAGTAGTCATATTGCTTCGATTAAAGCGTCCATTTCGGACAGATGTATGTTGTTTTTTAGTGTTTACTGTTTACATGCCTACCGAGGAGCATGACAATTTAACTGAATTTGTCGAGTGCCTCAGTGAAATTGTAGCTATAGTGGAAAATGAAAATATCGATACTGTGTATGTGCTAGGAGATTTCAACGCTCACTCCGGGAGCTATATAGCACTTTCGAATATTGGTATAGCGAGCAGACTAACCAGGTTAGGTGGGGTAGAGAGCTATCCGAGGTGTACAAACTTGAGTGTGGCTTGAGACAAGGTGGACTCACTTCGCCTTCCCTATTTAACATCTACATGAACGATCTGATTGAGGAGCTGAGCAGTACCGGTGTCGGCTGCTGGATTATTGGTGTTTGCGTGAACAGCATCAGTTACGCGGACGACATGGCGCTGCTTAGCCCGTCAATCGGCGCGCTCAGGCGACTGCTATCGATTTGTGAGACCTACGCGAGTGTACACGGCCTTCGATATAACGTCTCCAAGAGTGAGCTTTTGGTTTTTAAGGTGGGTAAAGCAAAACCTGTGCATGTTCCACCTGTTACTTTAAATGGGGCCGCGCTTAAAGTAGTCACGAAATTTAAATACCTGGGACATATCATAAACGAGGACCTCAGAGATGATGATGATATGGAGAGGGCAAGAAGAGCGTTAGCCGTGCGCTGCAATTTGCTAGCCCGCCGGTTTGCGCGGTGTACATTGGACGTAAAAATTGCACTTTTTAAAGCTTTTTGTCAACCACTGTATACCTGCGCCCTGTGGGTGGCATATACGAGGCGGGCGTTTGACGCTCTTCGTATCCAATACAATAACGCTTTCAGGATGCTGCTGGCGCTCCCGCGATACTACAGTGCATCTGGCTGCATGTTCGCTGACGCTAGAACTGACGACTTTCCGTCAGTTTTACGCAAGCGTACCGCGTCACTGATGTACAGGGTTCGCGGGAGTGACAACAGCATACTGAAGGCGATATGTAGGCAAGCCGACGGCGCGATAGCGGCGCACTGGGAACACGTCCATGTCCATGTCCCCAGTGCGCCGGTACCGTGGCGCAAATACGGCAAATAGATAAATTATAATTAAAAATCACTGCGTATTGTTTACTAGCATAGGAATAAGATTATTGTTAACACTAACCTCTATGGGCTGTAATAGTCTGTAATAAACGTATTTTATTTATTTTTTATTTTTATTTGTCTGTCTGTCTGTCTGTATGTCCGTTTGTCTGTCCATCTGTCTGTCGATACCTCTTCACGCCCAAACCGCTGAGACGATTCAGCTGAGATACTTTGAGTCCCGGGAAAGGACATATTATATACACACATATATACGCCGTACATTTTGTCGGGATATAAAGGATACTTTTTATCCCCAAAAAATGTGTGTTCCAGCGCGAAAAACTAATTTTGGCGCAACAGAGTTGCAACCGTCATCTAGTTATAGATAAATTTTACTTTGGTACAGGGCACTTTTTCAAAATTGTATATATTTTTAATGTATGGATACGGTGCAGGTGCTGCCGCATGCTGAGAGAACTACTTCGTATTACTAGGATATGTCAAGTGGAGTAACTTGGGTGTAGTCGATGCGGAGCTGGCAAGTGGCAACTTATTTAAAGAGACAAACATTATTTAAAAGCATGACGTTATGTCCATGGACGTATAAAAAAAGGCGGACGGAGTCCCACCATACACAGCACTGTGTCCTCAGAGTCGGCCAGGCTGACTGGATGTACGCACACATGTCACATTCTTACGCTAGTCCGGCCATTTGACAGGCGTCAGAATGTGTGCGTGGCCGACTCTGAAGACACAGTGCCGTGCATAACAAGAATAAGAGGAGGTTATACAGGATGGACTTAAACCTTCCTGCCAAATTTTGATATGTTGATCGCTGTTAAAAATAAAAATACACTTATTTTTTCTTTTATAATCACTCAGTACTAAAATGTTGAGAAATAGATTCCAAAAGTTATCCTAAAAACACTACAATTAATGGACACGATGTGTCGGCCACGCGTCTATGCACCCGCGCGCGCCTCCCCCCCGCGTCCGTGACCGTTCTGCAACGATTTTAAATGGGATAAAATATGTCATTGAAAAAAAAAATAACACCCAATTTTTTGTGATTAAATGGACTCTCCTAATGATACTTAAGCCCTGGAAAAATTTGGCAGGAAGGTTTAATTGCACGCTGTATTATGTTCGTCTGTGGATATTTTTTATTTTTGTATGTTCAACGATTACTCCGCCGTTTGTGAACGGATTTAAAAAAAAATGTTTTGTTGTATAAGGTTTCACTTCAATTTGGTACCATGTTCACAAAAGTGGTGACCCGATGATGGGATCCATGAGTAATCGACGGAACACCTCAATATTTATATGGAAACATATGGTGATTTTGGTTTTATGATATCCTAAGCATATGCTACCAAAACACAAGATTTTGCATCAAGGTATACTGTGGTTCCGAAGATACTAAGAGAACTCCGGATTCCTTATAGATACAAGTTTGCGAGTTTAGGCGCTGTTTTAAGAACTGAAAGCATATGCTACTATGCAAATTACATTCATTATCATCATCATCATTACCACGTCAGGGTCACCAGTGTCACAAGGTTGTATATGGATACAATATGCCCCCACAACACCATAATAGTAATTATCACGTTATGTCTTTTTTTATTATTACAATATTTACACAAAAAAGACTAAAATTTGGAAATATTTCAGTATAAATTAGTTTTTGTTGTAGAATTTATGGCGTTTTAATGAAGTAATTAAGGATTTTCCTTAAATCAACACCAAATATCTATATTTTATAGACAAAATATACAATTATGAATGTTATAATTAGTTATAACCTACAAACCAAATAACCGAAAATTATCAAATATACTTACCTTGCTTCTAAAACACTTTTACATTTCAATAATTTATTTTTATAAAAAGAATAACACTTACCTCAATAATTTATTTGTTTATTTGTGTTTTTAGCACCGGCACAAAATAACATTCAAAAATATAATGGCCATTACACCATATTTTGCAAGAACATGTTAAGCCACTTGAGTCATTTAGGTAAATCATAGATGGCGCTCAAACAATTTCAAAGATAAGTTAAGGAAAAGGAACTTAGCATGTTATTGCTGTTTTGTTTTAGGTCTATAGCCCAAAGTTTTGGGGCCAAATTTAAACTTTAATTTTTTAAATTGTTACAGGGATCGTCAATGCTGCTGTCTAAATAAATATATATATTTTTTTAATTTTGTGGGTTAACACACTATTGCAAAATTGCGTTCAATTAATCAGCGTACAGCGGGGATGCCCAACTTCCCATCCCTTCATTGATCATCCTTAGATGTGCCCTTTTTGGTTCTTATAAACTAGGAATATGCAGGTACAATGTCATTTTTTGGAGCACATCAACTACTGGCACAGTACACTAGTGTCACGTGGCACACCTTAATTGTAGAACATTGTTGTAAACTATTAAGCAGAATTAACTAGTGATTTTAAGCAACATATTATATACTTACTCCTTTGAGTTCTTCTGTGTTTTGTTGAACTTGTGGTTCAAATTCCACCTCAACAAGGGTACCACCTATCTCAGATAAGGGTTTTTCTTCATCAATATCTTCCATGAAATCATTAACAATAAGATCTTCATGATCACTTATATCTGAAGCTGGTTTGATGGGTTCCTTTTTCACTTTTTCTTTCTTTATCTTGTGTCGCATTTTCTAAAAGTGATAATATGATATATTGGTTATTTCATATTGGCCTTTATTCTATATAAAATGGAGTTAGTAAAATAATATCCAGTTACTTGGAATCTTTATAGATACCAGGCAAGTGTCATCCTTATTATTCTTACTATTTACTAATATTGTATATTTAACATATATATTTAACAACTTACCTTTTTCAATTCCACATTCTTTTTAGACACTTTTTTCTTTTTTCCTAATTTCAGTTCATCTGCAAAGGTTTCTGGTTCGAAATGTGTGCCTTCTTCTCCATTTTTATCAGTTATATGAATATTTACAACACTGAACATTTTTAAACGTGGAGGTTTTACTAAGGAATGTAACGGGGTGAGTCCCTGTAAATAATTTAAATGACAGTTAAAAAAATACAAAAAAAAAAACAATATGAACCACTCATTAAGCTGCTTTGACTAAACACTTTGTCAAGAAATGTTACATATTGTTGTTGCGCTTGCCAAAACCTCTGTGTATTTGGTCAAGTTTTCAAGGGTAGATTTCATTGATAAGTTCATAGATCATTAAATAAAATAAAAACTTGGCAAACATAAGGGTTATGGCAAGAACACCAACAATATTACACAATACTTTGTGCGTACCACTGACTAAAATGATGAAAAAAAAATACTTTAGGAGGCATTTATTATAATAATAATGTTTAAGCTGGATTTATATGCAAACACGCAGTTTAAAGGCTACATCACAAAACCACTATCAAAATAAATTGTTACATACATTTGCTTGTGATATATAAATGTTTGCACCTCTAATTATAACAGTTAAAAAATATTATAATCTTATTTTATGGCCCAAAATGATGAAGATGAAAGATACCTGTTGAACATGATTCCAGAGCTCAGCGTAGCAGCTCTGAGTTTGGGTTTTGAATTGTTGAAATCGATTCAGTATTGCTTGACACTCCCAGCAGATTTGCAGATAGGATTCAAGCATTTTGGTTACCTAGAAGAGAATAATTTAAGTAAATAAGGGGGATTCTATGAGAAAGTAAACTTTGAAATTTTGGAACGAATTTTTTTCAAGTTGTTTTTATGCTATAAATTATTATATTTCGATACAAAATACTTCGAATATCACGGTAACATAATACTTATTAGCATATTTTGATTTTTTAATACTCGCAAACATAGACTTAGATCGAACTTTACGTAAATATCTGAAAAATTGTTTCAATTTTATTATTAATTATCAAAGCATAAATACGACTCAGTATTTTGTCAACATTTCAAGTGCCTACCTATTGCCATTATTGATATTGAGCAAAAAATTGCAAAAAAAATATGTTTGTTGTATGGAATCCCCCCTTAAATATTTAATTTATTTTGTTTCTAGTATTTGTTGTTATAGCGGCAACAGATATACACAATCTGTGAAAATTTGAGAAGTCTAGCTATAGCCGTTTTTGAGATACAGCTTGGTGACAGACAGACGGATAGACAGACAAACGGACAGACAGAGGGACAGACAGACATTGAAGTCTTAGTAATCGGGTCCCGTTTTTACCCTTTGGGCACGGAACCCTAAAAAATCTTATAAGGCGCATATTTTGCCTAATAAGTTGTATGTGTCCCACCGGTGACATTGTTCGTCACACCCGTGACACTCTCTATTTTAATTGTTTTAATAATAGGGCATTGTTTTTTATTGATATGTTACGTTCAGTTTATTGTTTCAAACAAATATTGTAGTTTGCATTAAAAAGTTTATTAAGAAAGCAGAGTTTTGTTGAATACGATTCATGTGTAACAAGTATGTCCATTTTTTGTCCCACCCGTGGCAAACATTTACTGTAATTTTGATTTCATTTACATGGTGTTATCCCCGCCTCCAATATAATTATAAAAGTATATAAAATATTCTGTTATTCTTTATATAAACCAATTTAATATCATTGATACAATTCGCATAAATTAGTCACACATACGGAAATTAAGGTACAAGTGTCCCACCCGTGGCGATAGAATCCCCCATAATCATAATACGTAAAGTAATTAAGCATCTGGTTTCTTAACCAGGCATCTGGCTTGAAAGGGACCCTGTGGTAGCAGCAGTTCATTTTTTGCGGGATGTATCATGTATACCGAAAATTTGGGCCGGCATGGTGCCGCTAAATAAATGCGACAAAACATTACAATGTTTGAGGCTTTTCATCAAACTGGCAAGAGCTAGGCTTTAAGCTTAATATTAAATGCATGCAGCGTATTAAAGCAAAATTGTAAATAAATCAATAACTTACAGGTTCATTCAGAAATTGTAAATATATTTGTTGTAATTCTGTTCCACCGATGTAAATTAAATTTCGACCCGTACTTAGACAGGTTATACACAAATCATCCATTGCAAGCAACGTTAATTAAGTACTAGAATAGACTGTGCTTAACTTTCTTTGAGATAATTACAAAATAATAAAACTTGTTCAAAAAACTTTGAAATAAAACCAAAACAGCATTATAATCTAGTAATAATATGGACATTCTCATATTGGGGCATTTTCTTATTTTTTTAATTTCATTGTCAAACAGCTTCCATTTTAGTAACTAGATGGCGTATGGGTACAGGTGGATGCAAGTTCCGAACAAAAAAAAATTGGGTTCCAAATTTAAACGTAGCAACTGGACCCAATAACATAATCTGTGCTTGATCTAATATGTTGTTTTATTAATTTTTGTAACTCAACTTGAAATATCAAAATCTATCGGTTCCAATGATATTCTACTAAATACAGATCTGTTACGTTCATACTATTTTCCGGCATAAATTGCTTCCGAACAATTTTCAAATTCAATTGCCAAATTTGACAGTTAAGTGAAACAAAAGATACGAAATGCCATTTACATAAAAGAGACAGACTAAATAAAAGACGGGCCAATTGACCCGTATTTGAGGCTTCACAACGCGCGCGGTAGTAACATATCTGCTTTGAGTTTTTTTATATAATATCATTGATCGGTTCTGAATATTCCCTAAATATCGATTTCATGGCCCCACTTTTTTTTATATATCTATGCACTACTTATTTTTTATCTGTGCTTCTCATTTTGACACCTTTGATAAAAACGGCGATCGCAGCGCCAAAACTACTTTGATAGAACTATGCAAAACAAGCTGTCCTATTTGTAGCTTGCTACTTGCTACATATATTAATCTGTGATATATATATCCTTAATCTGTGATCTCAGCGTCCTTCCTTCTCTTTCTTTCGTTAAACGTCATTTTGACATATTATAATTGTTTTTATTTATGCACAAGTCACAAGCATATTGATCCGATTTGAACCGTCCTTATTCTTTGATTGAACCTTGTTTCTTTAGTCATTGGATTGAACCGATGATTGGATAAAGCAAGGATGAAGCTAGAAACAAATTATCGGACGCGTCCATAAGTTGCGGCTGATGGATGTGGCTTAACAATGTGCACGGTTCATCCGCGGACGTCAAAGACCTAACCTATATGTCAATGGCAGACGTCCGCGGATGCAAAAACATCCGGCCAGCCAGATTCTGTTCGGACATCCGAACGCTCAAGGTCACGTCCGCGACTTATGTCAGACAATGTGCACAGTTTAGTGTATTTTGTATTGATCAGATAGAAACAAGCCGCATCCGATGAAAACGTCCGCGGACGTTCGTTCGATAATTTGTTTCTAGCTTAAAGCTTTTGAATAAGCACACTACTGAGCCACAGTATAGCAATATTATCCCTACAGTAACGAAACGCCTTTGATGTCGCACGACGCCGCCACCGGTGTAGACGTACCGAGCAGATATGCCAGGGTTGCCACGAAACGGGAAATAAAATAAAATTAAATATTGTGCTTGTAATGTTATCATTTAATCTGTTAAATCTATATTTACGTAAAACTTTATTTTTATATGATTTCAATTCTCTACTAGATGATGCCCGCAACTTCGTTGTGTCAAAACTCGTTTATCGTGCGAGAACCGTACATTTTTCCAGGACAAAAAGTGTCATATGTCCTTTCCCGGGACTCAAAGTATCTCCTTGCCAAATTTCAGCAAAATCGGTCCAGCGGTTTGGGCGTGAAGAGGTAACATACAGATAGACACACATTCGTATTTATAATATTAGTATGGATTTAAAAATTTCATTACCCATCAAGCCCCAAAAGCTCACCGGTGAGCAAGATACAATAAAATAACAATAGATTTCCAAGAATCCACTATCGAAGGATTAAAATAATGAAGACGCAATCGAATAAACTATCTACGAGTAATAAAGTAGGAATATATAAAGTATCCAACAATTAATCATATAACAATTGGTAGGTACGGTAGCCCACACGTCAGGTATAACAGAAGCACTTCAAAACTCGCTCTTATAACGTGCGCGGTAAGGGCGGTCCAAAGGTCAAAATGTTACACTAAGTGTAACATTTTTTGATGTATGGCCCTGTGTACCTAGCTAGGTAGGTACTAATTAGTATGTAACAGGGTATTTGACAGATTTTTAATTTATTCTTTATTGTTTCTCTCCATGTTACACTTCTTACAACGTAAACAATAAAACAGATATTATGCAAATAAATGCCGCCAAGGCCAACACAATATTAGTGTGAACTGTGAGCCGATATTTATGAAAATTTAAATCCTTTTTGTTTTTTGAATCAGATTTACATCCGGACACTGAACACATATTATAGGTATCCCATTGTTTATAAGTTATCGTTTTACAACACAAAACTCGTAGACAACGCGTCAACGTCACCCCTGCGCGGGCAGGTACACAAACTCCGCGAGTTTGTGTACGCGGGCCCGCGCCGCCCGCTTCCCCGCGGGTACCCCTCCGTTGCTCTGCGCAAATACATTCGTTTCACTACTGTAGGGATATTGCTATACTGTGCCAATATTTAATCTATCTATGGTTTGACATACGAACGATCGCAGCTAACATTGTATGTCTCTAAAGGTGAACGCAGATTTGGCCGCACCGCACGCACCGCAGTCGCCGCATTTCGAATTCTTCTTATAAAGAATGTAGAAGTTGCGAAGACTGCGGCGCGGGTAGGTATGCGAGCTTGCCTATAACTTCATAAAAATAATTCGAAATGCGGCGACTGCGGTGCTGCGGTGCGGCCAAATCTGCGTTCACCTTAATGTCTAATGAGAGCTATTCCTATCTCTAGTAGGGCAAAACCAGAGATAGATCAAATATTGGGAACGGCCATAAAAGTCTCTAAACCTACTTACAAGCATTAGTAACATAGAATATCATTGCTTACAAGTTACAACTTCATCATCCCCCGCTATTATACTTTATAATTTGTTTATAATTTAAATTATTATTGATTAGGCTATCTGCTATACATTGTTTTTCCCTTTGGTTTTTTCCTAGACTTTCATAAGTTTGGAAATGTCTATAGTTTCAACCTTCTTTCATACGGGCTACAAACACGTTTTTGTCTGCCAAAAAAGTAAAAAAATATGAAATAACACTTTTTAATCCAGACTTTTACGACGATTTAGCAAGCGTAAATATCAAAATGTTATAACTCCACGCGGGACACTGATAAAGGCCCGGCGGGCCGCATGCAGGTTGAGTTTAGCTGGATTAAGACATTATAATATTATGTATAGTAATTAGTAATATAGCGGTATCTTGATTCTGTAAATATATTAATACTGCGATCGCGGATTCTTGGAAATGTATTGTTATTCTATTGTTTTCGACATCACCGGTGCTCTTATAGGGCTTGATAGGTTATAGTCTGCGCGGAACTAGTTGGCCGCTCTGCCGGTATGTGAGTATACGGGCAGAGCGGCCAACTAGTTTCGCGCGGACTATAATAAGAAGGCTTATAAATTAAAAACCGTTCAACTATGAATTATGATAATATGCTACTATGTCACAGATGTTGTAGTTGATGCGCCGACTCCTTTTTCTTTAGGTTTTTCCTTCTTCTTCTTAGATTTCTTACTCTTTTTCCGATTGGGATCTTTTGTTTTTTGTTTATTCATATCATTGTATTTTAACAACTTTTTATACATTTTCAACAATTGCTTTGCATCTTTTTCCATTTCTTTAGACACTTCTTTTACTTCTTCTTCTTGGCTCTTTTCTGAAACAGGATCAACATATTTTGTTGATCCCTCTAGATTATTGTACTCATCTATAGTACCTTCTACATTCTTCTTTTCTTCTTCTGAAGCAACAGCAACTGGTTCAGGTACTTTTTTAGATTCTTCTAGTTTTTTCTTTAACTCCTTATTCTTTTTTCGTAAAGCATTTAATATTTTGGATGTTTTAAGGACGCGTTTGACTTTCTTACTGTCTAAATATCTATCTTTCCAAGAAATATTTTCAGCACCTTCTTTCTCCGATTGTAAGCTTTCGTTGTCTTCAACTTCAATACCAATTTCTTCTCGAATGGTGTCATCGACCTTAGCTGAAAGTGCTTCAATCTCAATGGTCGTTGGTTCTTTAGATAGCACAGATACACCCGCAACCTCATAACAAGAAGAATCATCTGAAAGTTCGAATATTTCGTCTTCATCTTCGTCATTTAAAGTAAATATTTCTAAATTGTTATCATCTTTTTCATTACTCTTTATCTCTTTATCTTTTTCATTACTTTTTTTAGACTTCTTCTTAACTTTTTTATCTTTTTTCTTTTTTGGTATTTCCTCATCTGAAAGGCATACTATTTCGGTGGTTACTGCCGGATCAGATTTTTCAGAGATTTCTCCATCTGATAAATTTTTGTCAATATTTTCGGTTTCACTTTTACTTCCATGATACTCCAATGATTTTTCTGTGGCATCATATTTATTTTTGTTATCATCTTTTGATACTAGCTCATCTTTTTCGGCTTCTTTGCAGTCATTTTTCTGATCATCAGAAACCTGGGATTCATCTGCAACCATTTCTTTTTCGGCTTCTTTGCAGTCATTTTTCTGATTATCAGAAACCTGGGATTCATCTGCAACCATTTCTTTGAAGTCAGAATTTTCGTTTTCTTTTAAATCAGAAGACAAAACGTCTGCAAGCGTAACTGCATCATTGGTGTTTGATTCCTTATTTGTTTCAATAATAGATTCAACTTCAATATTTAAATTATCCTTCAAATTTGTTGAAACGACGTCAACTTCCTTTACGATATTATCAGTGTTCGAATTTTCTTTAGTTTTACTCATATTTTCTTCTTCACGAGTTTTTACAGTAATTTCATTAGTATTATGAGTTGTTTCCATTTCATTATTTTTCTTTACAGTCCCTCGGTTTACAGGATCTTCCGAATCTGACGAATTATTTGAAGTATCGTCACTGCTTTCAGAACTGTTTTCAGAATCCTTTGAAGAACTGGAAACATTGTCATAGTTTTTTCTGTCAAGATCTTCTAAAAGATCCATTTTTTCAGTATCCGATAATTGGAGGGTAATTTCATCATGATCACTACCATCTTTCTTATTTACTTTTTTTCTGTTTTTATCTTTTTTCTTTGCTTTGGATTTTTTAGGTTCTTTTTCTTTAGCTGCTACATTTGTTTGTTTTAGTACTTGTGCATTGACTGTGTTCTCTTCTTTATTGTTTTCTACATTGTTAGTAGTTGCTGTTGGTTTAGTTGTTTCACAAATCACAACTTTGTTCCTGTTTAGTTTTATTTTTCTGGTTTGCTTAGTTTGTGGAACAGTTATAACTAAATCATTAATGCGCTTTGTAACGGTGGCTGGATTTTCTTGTTCCTTTGTTGTCTGTTCTGGATCTGAAGATTTATGAGCCAGTTTAGCTGAAACAATACATGATAATTTTAGTACCGGATTTATTTTATTTAAATACTATAAAAAATAATAAGGACTTTTAGTTTTTAATTTTTATACCTTAAGAAATACGTGTGGCACCCGGGGACAGCCACGGCAAAGCTATTGCATAGCATTTTTTATCAACTTATGCAATTATAATTCGTATGCGTCTAATTCGTATAAATGGACAAAAATAATAACATCTTGGTACCCCAGAGGGGCTAAAAGAAAAAAGGGCAGACCTCTAAAAAGATGGGTAGATGAAATAGTACAAATGGCTGGCAAAATGTGGACAAGAGTGGCATATCAGAGAAGTGAGTGAAAGCTGTTTGGGGAGGCCTTTGCCAAGAGGCACACAGAAACAGAGACCGTGCTACAGAATAATAATTAGTTTGAATATTTTGCATGTATGAAAAATAAAATATGTAATATTGTTCTTCTGAATAAAGGTAAAAAAAAAAAAAAAATAGAAGTATTAAATAAAATTACCATTTAATTGTTCAACATTAGGCTTTTCATCTTCACTGCTGATCTCCACAACGTCAGCTGGCTCTTCTTTTATTTCTACTTCATCATCTGACTTATCCATTTCTGCATTTTCCGTACTTTCTGGAGCTTCTGCGGAAATAATTATAGTATATTTAGAATGCTGTGAAATATAATTTATACTTTCCTCTCCTCCTCCGAATCAATCTTCCTCTTCCTCCGATCCTCCGATCAGGGACTCTTGGAAATGTTATCGTATTTCTATTGTTGTCGCGATCAGCGGTGTTCGTATGGGGCTCGATGGGTTAATATGATAGAAAATAACAATTAAAACACAACTTTACAAATAACAAAATATATCCTACACATAGCTGATATTTTCTACAATTTCATTTATACATTTTAAATAATTATGGGTGATACAGAATGCCACAGGAAGAGAAAATAGCAGATTTTCTCCCTGTAGTCTATTTGTCAATTTTTTTTGACACATGCTAACAAACAAGGAAATCTTCATCTTAATAATGTTACTGCATATATAGACATACTATTGGTAATCTGATCCTTCTGTAGTTGTGCTCGGATGGCCCTAGCTCGTGCCTGCAGCTCTAGGAGTTCAAGAACAGTCAGGCCAGCTCGTGAGGCACGATTCTTCTCCTCATCTCCACTGCTTTCATCATTCTTCTCCGACTCTCGTCTCTTTTCTTTATTTTTGCTATTTTTAGCCTTTCGTTTTTTGTGTTTGTGCTAAAATATTAACATGTAATTAATTTATTATGCAACAGTCAAGTGATCTGCAGTAGATGGTTAAGTATTATTATTTTATTATTAAGTATTATTAACTAGCGACCCGCCCCGGCATCGCACGGGTATAAAATATAATTTTATACCCGTGCGATGCCACTGAAAAAAATTATTAAAATTGATAGCCTATGATCCTTCACGTGGTCTACTTCTTATCTGTGCCAAATAACATGAAAATTGCTCCAGTAGTTCGCGAGATAAGCCCTTTCACATAATTTCCCCCGTTTTTTTCCACATTCTCCTATCAGTATTAGCGTGATAAAATATAGCCTATACCCTTCCTCAATAAATGGGCTATCTGACACTGAAGGAATTTTTCAAATCCGACCAGTAGTTCCTGAGATTAGCGCGTTCAAGTTATCCCTTTCATATAATTTTCTCCGTTTTTTCCACATTTTCCTCTATTTCTTCGCTCCTATTAGTCTTAGTGTGATAAAATATAGCCTATAACCTTCCTTAATAAATGGGCTATCTAACACTGAAAGAATCATCAAAATCCGTTGCGTAGTTTTAAAGATTAAAGGGAACAAAGGGACATGAGGGAAAAAAAAGCGACTTTGTTTTATAATAATAAAATCCCACATGCAAAAGCACTATACTAGTATACCATTTCAAAATACCTTTTTATTTCTAGAACTGCTTTGACTTAAGACCTCATCGTCTGAAGATATGCTATCCAAAGATATAGTCTCCATCTGTTCTGGTGACGAACTTGATGATTCTGTGTCTGATGGTGGTTCAGCCCCATCCAATATTGCACACAATCTCTTTGAACTTATGCCAAGTAACTGAAAAACGTTTAGGTGGAAGTGAAGCGACAGTAAATTTGTATCCAAAAAAATGTTATAAAGGTAACATAAATAGGTACAAGACAGAGTCCTCTCTTAAACTCAGTAAACAGTTTCAAATGGGAAATATTAAATAAAAACCTACTTCTTCGGTACAAAGTTCTTGCAAGTCGTCTAAAGATATATTTTTTACGCATTGTGGTATCATTGCTTTTAATTCTTTCGTCTTAATTACAGAGAAAACTTGATGCATTAATTCCACTCTGTCGTGAATGTAGTAAGCCAGGTCATGTTCCTCACTATCTTTAAGCCGAAAGGTAGACGTTTCTGGCATTTCTGGCTTTGGTTTATGTTTTTTCATACGCTTCATTTTTATATAGCTGTACTTTCAATGTAATTTATTTATTTGCCGTAATATTTCAGCTAAAAATCACGTAAAAACAACTTTTGAAATTCTTCATCTTCTTTTTTTTTTTTTCTTGTTATGGCTCTCGGCTTTTAAACCATGGCCAGTGTCAAGTAAAGTTTTGGCGGGAAAAAAAAAATTCGTAAAAAATTTACAAAATTTTCAAGTTGTTTTTCCAGATTATCGTCAAGTCGAAAGTCTAGTCAAAGTCTAAAAAGTAGTCGGTAAAGTCAACGAGTCAAGTCAGTTGTTTTAGTAAAGTGGTAGACCCTTTACTAAAACTTTCGATGGAGTTTTGGAGGGAACACAAAATGGCACGTTTCTTGAAGTTGTATCACTTGCCCACACTTGTGCACGACAACGAATATTTTAATGGTTAATATTCTACCAACATTACACATTAAAAACCGAAATAACACAATTTTAGGAAAATAATACAAAAACAAAACGTCACTCTTTCGTATTCCCGGCAAAGCTCCTCATCTTCTTTAATGGCAGCATGGGTTCCCAACTGTCATTACGTAGTATACAGTTTACATCCTCTTTGTTGCCAACAATGAATAAGAAAACATATGGAAGTGACATAACTACAAAAAAGTGTGGCCGGCGCGGCGCCATATTGCCTGGAACTAAACATGGCGGTCTATAGTGATGGGACACTCAATTGATATGGTACAGCCATGCTTTAAATAAACTGATATACGTATTATCACTTATAATTTGGGTTATAGAAATTTGATGTTTACATAATGAGTAAAATTATTATTATTAGAGTGAAAACAAAGTGACTATTGAAATTACATTGATTTTGTTATGATTATGTATTGTCAAACAGATAACGAGGCGGATTAAGGTTAAAATCTTTAAAATATTATATGATCAGATTCTTCACCTTATATTTTTTAAGTACGATAAAAAAGTACATCACTAAACGTCAACCAGCGGAGGGAGTCTCGTGTTTGTTAGATCCGGGACATCCCTCCTTTATACGGCTGAAGGCGAACCGCAGGTGGTTTTAGTGAGTAGGAGTCTCACATACCCCCGGGGTGCTTCAGCCTACTGAGGCACATACCCAACCCGGGGGACCCATGATGGGTTTCCCCTGCGCATCAAAAAAAAAAATAAAAAAAAAGGATCTTCAACGGCTAGTTCCCTCAACAATATTGTATTTGAAGCTCCTAATAAATTTCTTCTTTCAATCCATGGTCGCACCCGCCACCATCGACATTTTTTTGCTTCTTTTTTGTAAACTCTTTGATTAATATAATTATTATGATCATAAAAAATTCGGTAATTCCGAAACGCACGACTTCATTCGAGGACATATTAAAAGAAATGAAAAGTGAATTCTTTTCTATATCATTCCCTATAAGCCGTGTGAACATAGAATGAAATGAAAATTAAGCATTCACTCGAGTGAATATTTATCCGAGTGAACCGTCTGATATCACCTTAATTGACGGAACGCAATTGTTTTATAGAATTTCATACTAAATAGTAACAGCTTATAAATATTTCTAATTATTCAGTTATAAATATTTATTATGTATCTTGCTTCACTGAAAAGTTGGCATTGTAGCAAATTAGATACATAGATTTTATAGTGTTAATTGTTAAGGACTTGGCAGTGTATCTAATATGATACGCTCAATAAATCATAATTTACTCATATTAATTTTTTTTTATTATTTTTTATCCCTTCTCTAGCTACGTATAAACATAATGAGGAATTTTCTTAGCTTTTTTCCATTTTAGTAACTAGATGGCGTATGGGTAGACAATTACTATCGGTTTTTTTTTTTAATATTTTTCCTTGCCAAGTATAGGGTTAATAAATCTTAAAGCAATGAGTTTCTAAAATACTAGAGTGGCAATGTCTTACAAACGATTCTCAGAAATGCGTAACCACTTGATAGCCCAAAAGACAATGTCACTTCATAATGTTATTATGTCATTATGTATGGCAGATATGCCTGCAGGCATCTTCAAAGTGGTGACGCGTTTCTGTCGTAGACTGCCAATCTAGTTACGTTAGTAACATACAATATCATTGTCTTAAAGGGTCAAAATCAATAAATGGCAGATGGCTGTCATTTGTCATTTGTGGTTGTCATTTTTGCCTATGTCTTCCAGTCATATACACAGATTACTAGTATATATTTGGTCATATAACTCATATTAAAGCTCTTACAATTAGGTATATTAAAATCAAAATGGGTGTAAATGTGTTATATGAAAGTGATAATTTTATAATCGTTAATAAACCATATGATATGTATATTAATTCAGACGATAAAGAGGAAAAAGTATGTACTTTCATTCATAAAAATGTTATAATCATTTTGAGGTTATGTTATTATTTATGTTTCTTCAGTTTTCAGAGGTTTTCAGCTTATAAAACTAACAAAATAATCATTGCAATCTTCATAAGTTTCGAGCAATGTTTTAGCGGTCAACATCTAGTCACAAACAAAGTATTGTTTCAGAATACGGTAACATTTTACATAGGAACTCTGAACTCCCACTTAAGAAGTTCTACGAATCCTCTACACTTCATTCATAGATTGGATTATGCCACCAGTGGTGTGTTGTGCATAGCAAAGAAAAAGTCCGCGGCCGCTGAGGCTGGGAAATTATTTGAAAAACGTCTCACAAAAAAGTACTATTTAGCTGTTGTAAGAGGACACATAACATTTGATTTAGCAGATATAGATTATCCTGTAGGTAAGTTAAAATTATTATACCCAGCTGTATATATTACTGATAAAGCCTCTTAATTATAATATATATTATAATTCATAGACCAATAATTATTATCAGACCTACCTAGTACCTAGAAAGCCTCCAAAACTTGTTTGAATTTATCACCAAACTGAACTGAAGTAATACCTAATATTCGTATAACAGGTATTGACAGAAAACCACAACGTGAACACAGAATGAGAGCACTAACAAATATGGATGAGCCTTGTTTACATCCACGGGACAGCCATACACGCATGCTGCTTTTGGAGACTGGTTACTATGGAGGGGATCCAATATCTGTTGTCCTTTTAAAGCCATTTACAGGTATATTGAATAACATTAAGCCTTACCTAAAAACAAAAGACAACATTCACATTATGTACTATTTAAGCCCGTATCAGGCCTAAATAGTGCAACAGCCTTTTTCTCATAACATTAATAAGGCCTGTCTTCTTCTCATAATAATAAAGGTTGAAATTGTTAATAAGAGTAGTTTTTTGTGGGTATAATTCTTTCATTTTTAAAGGTAGGAGACATCAGCTCCGAGTGCACTGTCGGGCTATAAATCACATAATACTTGGTGATTACACTTACAGTGGCAAGTTGGATAGAGAGCCCCATAGGATGTATCTACATGCAACCAGGTACTTCCATTTTAAGCGAGCTGTTAATGGATTTTTATGAAGATATTATGATTTTTTTTTTATAGTTCTTGCAATCTAAGAGTGCGCGTCGCCCTTAGTTGTGTGAGTGACCATATCTATACACGCGTACATGGCTTGCTTGCTACTGACTGCTCCGTTGGGTACGCACACTAACGAAAATGTCTATTCACATTTCCAACTACAAATAAAGGCGACGCGCACTCTTAGATTGCAAGAACTATATCTATGGACGCTTCACACCACGTCAGTCTGGCCCCACGCTAAGTACCTGAAGGACTTGTGTTACAGCTACCAGGTACAGGTACAGGACAACGGAAATATATTTAATACTTTTTATACTGTACATATATTTAAGATTTTTATTATATGATACATCCATGACCCAGGAACTTTATAAACATTTTTGTTCCGTCGGCGGGACTCGAACCCGCGACCCCCGGCTTGAGCTACCAACGCGCTCACCACTGCGCCACGGAGGTCGTCAATTATAAGACATGCAGGAAGGAAACCAACCAGGAATAAAATATAAAAATTCTAGTTATCCCCTTTTTTCAGGTTGGTTGTGCCATTAAAGAAAGAGCCTTTGGATATTCAAACAGCTGAACCGTTTTTCTCAGATGAGGAATTTACTCGCAAATGGAAACCATTGCAGAAATTCTACGAGTACAAATCCAAAGATGACTTTGTATCGATTTGTAATACTATCGACGGCAACACTCCTGGACTTAAATGCCAAACATTTGCTTTAGTCATATAGTCAAGATTACAATGTGTATATTATTTGTAATTAATATTTTATCTATTGTGAACATATAATAAGTTGTAAGCGAAAGTTTTGTTTTAGCTCAGTGGTTGTAAGTGTAACCTACGCTTATTATAACATAATTTTACTGTTCCCAATGTTAAAATAGTGTAAGTACAATGTACTGATTAATATTAAGTATCTTTGAAAATAAGATAGAAGTGAAATCTAAATTAAAATAATATTGAATTTCGCATTTTATTCATAGACAATAAATATAATTTTGAATACTTATATCTTTTTAGTTTTTTTCAATACTAAAAGTAAAAATTATATCTCTCTTCTTCCTAAACCAATCTTTTTTAGCCTGCGGCACGGTGCAGTTACACGTAAAATATTTATTATTTTGTCACGGCACCCTACTAACACAGCCATTAGAAAAAAGTTTCAATAAATAAATACCTTTAATGATTTGTAGTTAGGTTGAGCAGGTAAATAGTAATAAACAAATATTTAATCATCTACCTGCTTTACTTAACATTATAATTTGATTTTATGATATTTGTGGTTTCGGATAATGATCGGAGGATCGACTCACGCCGCCCCTCTTGCTTTTCCACGGCGCACCAGGGCGCCGCGGCGAAGTTTGGGAACTCCTGTCCTAAACGAAAAATATGATATGTTTAACCTCCATTATCCTTGAAGATACCTCTCTGCACGTGGGCCAGGCTAGGAGTCAGGACTGTAGCTAGTTTGAGGTAGAATAGAATGTCACAATATAATCATAGAAAAATCTTTGTTTTTCGTATTTTTAAGGCAGGGAGTTGTGATTACATGGTAGAGCATTGCCCCACAATGCCCCCTCTAGCTACGGCTGTGATTTGGGCTAATGGCTATGTCCTAACACCTTTTTCTGCACGCTAACTATACTACAGTACATACTTATTAAATTATATGAGGCATAGTTGAAATAAAACAAAAGTATGTATATTTAATGTTTTACTTGACCATAGTAAACACACAGACTAAAAATGTACTATGATTTTAAAATCTATAAATTATTGCATTACTGACGCCAGGGCAATTTAATTTAAAATCGAATGCCCGAGACATTAATTTGCAGAGGGCACGAATCGACAACCGAGATTCGATTAAATCTTTACTTAAAATTCATTTAAAAAACGCAAGTATTTATAATAAATTTATACATTAGATATAACACACCGAAAGTTGTGTGTGTCTTAGGCTCAACTCACACTGGGGCAGAGTCGTAGAGACGCGTCATGTTTTTCACCGAAACATATTAATTGCATGTTGCAGGCAAAAGCATGACGCGTCGCAACGCTTCGACTCTGCCCTAGTGGGTGGAGCCTTGTATGATTGAGTATTTACATTAACGACATAAGTTTTCAACTTTTCATTTATGTTTAAAAACACGACAGCATAACAAATGAAATTTATGTCTCACACTAAAAAGAGCAGCCCGTCATCCTAATGTGAAGGCACTCTAATGTACGGTCAACTCAGAGCTATATCAAGACCTAGAAAATGACATTTTGTGTAGCATTAGAAATTGAAACATAAAATGTATCATGGCAAATCTATGAAATTTGAGATACTTTAGTTCATAGTTGTTGACAGACCATCTATCTAAAGTTAATAGCTAGAAGTTAAGACGCTGTTAAAATACTGAGGACTGTGGTGACATTAGGTATAAATTCTTAATAATTAATGCTTTGTTTCCGCGTTTTATATATATTCATTTCTGTTTATTCATCTTCATTCAACAGCCTTTTCGGTTCGATTCATATTGTGAGTCCGCCCGAAGCGATCCT
Organism: Polyommatus icarus; assembly: GCA_937595015.1. Lineage (NCBI taxonomy): Eukaryota > Metazoa > Arthropoda > Insecta > Lepidoptera > Lycaenidae > Polyommatus > Polyommatus icarus. The sequence goes on along the minus strand of OW569341.1, from coordinate 11,170,132 downwards.
TCGATCGCGGATTCTTGGAAATCTATTGTTATCGCATCCCACTTGGGCCGCTTAGGAGTTGATAGGTTAAATTGGGTACCGTTTAAAGTGTAGATAAACTTCCGTTAAAAACCTCAGAAACCTGACAAATGTCTACCTAAATTGATTGCTATTTTTTATAAGGTACAAAGCATAAGACAGTTTACATCTCGGTAAAATATAATTGAGCTAAAGTGTGAGTGGGGCTATGTTCTGCTTAATATGTAAAAGTGGTCACAACTTTGCGATGAAAATTATTGTCATAACCTATTTAGCTAGTGTTAATTTCTAACCAGACTACACATTTCGAGGAGAGAATTTAGGCAGTGTCTTGCCTTCTCGCTTTAACAGAATTTGCGAGGCTTCCCGCGAGTCTGGATGGCATAAAATCCTAATAATTATAGTCGTCCCCATTGGCGTCCTCCGGATTATATTTATTCTCATCCTCTGGCTCTTGCTTGATGTGGACATCCAGAGGAGGCAGGCTGAACTCGGGGTAATCTGAAAACGCAACAGAACCATTGTTAACCAAATCTTTTGATTATTAGAGTTTAAGACAGAAGCTATGTATAAATATTTGGAGAGGAGAGCAGTAGTTCATTTTGAACATGTTGATCGCTGATTAAAAGTTAATTGACATGTTTTGCGAGGAAGTAGGTCTAACTAAGTGAACAAGCCCCATTCTCCAGCGATTCGTGCGATCGCCTAAAATCTACCGATGGCAACAAGTTTTCTCGTTAGTTCCATCCCTCCACTCGGTGTCAAGCATATCCTCTAGTACTTCCCTAAACATAAGCGGTCTTGCCACAAAAAACTAAACATCTATTGAACAGTTGTTTTGAGACCATTTTGTACTGAATTTTTCTCTAATCAACTGTTCAACGGGTGTTTAAATCTATTGTAGTAAGACCGTAAATTTTTACTTATTTGTGTAACCCAAAGCTGCTGTAAAATACCGTTTCTGAAGGACACAAGATCCATACCAATTATACTATACTATAATATCACAATTAATGCGAAAGTTTATTCTGTCTGTTACCTCTTCACGGCCAATCCGCTGAATCGATTTTGCTGAAATTTAGTATGGAGATACTTTGAGTCCCGGAAAAGGACATGGGATACTTTTTATCCCGAAAAAAAAAATGTACGGTAATGTACGGTTCCCGCGCGATAAGCGAATTTTGGCGCAACGGAGTTGCAGACGTCAACTAGTAGAGATATAAAGGGCTTACCGTCCTGCGGCTCCTCCTTGATTTTGATGTCCTCGGGTTTGACTTTCGTCTCCTTGCGGTCGCGGTCGCGGCGGGAGCGCTTGCGGTCGCGGTCCTTGTCGCGATCTTTGTCGCGCTCCTTGTCGCGGTCGCGTCGCTCGCGTCGCCGCTCGGACCGTGAGCGCGACCGCCGACGGCGTCTGGTAACATAATTTATAGGTACCACCACAAATAGGCTAAAAGGTGCCAATTATGTTGTTGCAAAATTTTTAACAGCACTGTAAGTTAACTGTATAGACTATAGTGTTTAAGATTTAGGCTGGTTTGAGTGTCACGCGGGCCGTCGGTACGGATCGCTCCGTAGATCGATTTGTATGAAGTTTTAAGGAGTAATGCGGACGGGTCCGTACGGACCCCTCCGCGTTACTCTAAAAAGCTCCTTAGAGCGTAAAGTATAATTTACACAGAGCCAGTACTGGCTGCCAATAAGACTGGCAGCCAGTATTGGCTTGGCATATGCCGCGTGTGAACAGTTTGGCCTGACATGAAAAACTGTTCACACGCGGCATATACCAAGCCAATATTGGCTGCCAGTCTTTTTGGCAGCCAGTACTGGCTCTGTGTAAATTATACTTTATCCACATTGCATTTATACGGAGCGATCCCTACCGACGGTCCGGGTGACACTAAAACCAGGCTTATAATATTATGTGTAATGTGTATATTGTAAGACGACGCACGGAATACAAAACGCGGCGAACACGCTCGTGACTCGCGCAGAGTTCTCCATAATATATGCGCGTTACTTGATTTAGATAATTTATGAAACATATTTTTCATGTAGTGTACATTGTCTACAAGTGTTCTAAGGGAAGAAGCGTCGCAGATGAAAATCTTTAAGATTGTTATCTAAATTCTAAACTATATTACAGTAGAGTGTAGACATCATTACTCACCTTTCCGCAGGTTCCTCGTCCCGCTTTTCGCGTTCCCTGTCGCGGCGGCGCGTGCGCGACCCCGAGCGTCTGCGCGACCGCGACCGCGAGCGACGTCGCGTGCCTACAATAGAAAACGTTTTGTATTTTATTCCATGTTTAGATTTTTCGTAACACATTCGTTGTTGTTATGCCTGGTACCAAATGATTTTTTATTTTTTCAGAATCTTGAAATTAGAACGTCTGCCGCATAACAATTGAAAATATATTGTCTGCGATACCCACGATGGAGGTGTTTAATTGAAATTTAGTCATTACTCTAATTGAAATTTAGTCATTACTCATTATTAAATGTCTCTGAGTGCGGCGGTTCAAAATCAAAGATCAAAGGTTAGATCAGGGGTCACCCAAGTAGCTGGCGGTCCATTTTAAGAAATGAAATGACCTTCGCGGTCCACACATTTTATAAAAAAAAATTAAACAAAGGTAATTACGGAAATCACAAAGGTATATTTTATTGTCAATACCATGTTTTTGCAAATAAACATTCTTATTCTTATTCCCATATCAAGGAGAAAAGTGACAATGTTTGCTGCTTGTTTCGAGTGAAATTGGTGCAAGCTATTGACATTGAATCCTGGAGATGTTCTTTCAACATGCTTGGTCCGCACACAATGGGTCGGCGGTTCGCCATTTGGTGACCCCTGGGTTAGATCAATAATACTCACGGTCTCTGTCGCGTTCCCTATCTCTATCCCTGTCGCGCTGCTCGAGGCGGTATCGCTCCCTCTCCCTCTCGTTGTCCTCGCGCCCGGAGTGCTTGATGTTGACGTCGGCGCCTCCGCGCCGCGTACCGCCGAGGCCACCACCTGAAAATGTCAAACATTACAACTTAAAATTAAACTTTAACAAAAAAAACACTAAGGGCCTGTTCCACCACTTAACTTGACAGATAAAGTATGGAGAATCCTCTGTTAAAAAAGTTGTGAATAGCTTATCCGGCACTTTATCAGAAAGTGGTGGTCCCTTATACCTACTAAATAAGTAATCAGCTAGTTTATAAAATACAATCAATTATCCTATTCATTTGGCTGGGAACTATAATATAATATTACTTCTTTTGTTAGCAAAAGAAGTAATATTATAATTTACAAATAATATTTGAGATGTGAATAATATATTAATGTACTTACAATCTAATAGCAATAAGTAGTACAGGGGTAGGACATTTCCATATTCTGTGAAATTAGGTTTTAATCTGTAGTTTTTAATCGACATCTGTGATCTTACGCCAAAATTAGTTGCCAACTAGTTAGTTGCTTTGTGGTATCACAGATGGCATCGTAACATCGTAGACCACAGATTAAGTATTGTCGTAGACTTTACATCCTTTATTTTTTAATAAGATTTTATGGCCTAGTAACAAAACCTTTAAGTCATGTCTTTTTTATACCGCATGCCGCAATGTTGTCTCAACCCAACCGTTGTACAACTGAACAAGAGGAGTCTCTGATCAAACCGAAGGAGACGAGCGACTACAACGCATCTGTATCGCTGTATCTGCACGTATACGCCCAGTAGAGGCGCGTTTCACGATTGCCCCGTGTGCTTAAGGCTGCTCTTACGAAAAAAGCGTGCAGATGAAACAAATTTCATCGGCATTAACAGAGAAATTATATCCGAAAAAAATAATTAGTACTCTACATGATATGATACGTAATTTGGTTTTGCCATATTTTTTTATGGGCATCACATAATAAAGAAATAAAAAACCAAATCACCTCCAAATCGTTGAATGAAACCACTTTACTCCTTCATTATTTATCAAAAGAATATATAAAAAATATCTACTGCTTTGCAATACATAAGTTGATAATTTGTTTTTTTTTTACTTTTTTGAAATATGTATTATATTAAGCCTTAAAAAGGTTTTTTCTCCTATTTCGCCCTATCATGGACGCGGCGAGCGTCGTAACCGCCACCGAACGAGGCGCGCTGTTATGAATGTTATTTTAATGTCATTTACGTCGATATTCGCACTGACAGACAATCGACCTGCTAATTTTGGGAGAGAGGGCCCTTAAGTTACAAAGTTGCGATCGAATCTCGTTTGAATCGCGTATACGCGCATTATCTGCGCGTCTTCTGCGCGTTTAAAATACACCGTCTACTATTTGTCTGAATGCGGTATTAAAGGGTTTGTATAATACATCCTCTTAGGTAATGTCCAAAGAGTATTTATTATGAATATTTAAATCAATGTTTTGTCATAATATTGTCAGAAATATTTGACAAATATGGCAAAATATGTCCTCGTTTGTGCTTGTTAAATACTGTATTATTATTTCTGAAAAAGGGATTTTGTAATGGTTTTTGTGAAATCTACAACTACGTGAAATTAATCCGCTGATCCACGTTGAGTTGAGTGCAGTTTTGAAGATATATTCTAAAATATATCATTAGGATTTCGGTGTTTCCATAACTCCATACAATAATATTTATCAACATTCTGTGTTCATGTAATAAGTAAGTAAGCATATTTATGTACCGTTTAATTACTTATGAATAAATATACTGTAAACTGAAATTTGTTTTAATTATTTATGTACGTTTCATTATAAATAAAAAACCGGCCAAGTGCGAGTCGGACTCGCGCACCGAGGGTTCCGTACAAACCTGCAAGGTTTACAAAGTTCGTTTGATATGAATTTCAACTTGATAGCTCTACGCGTTCATGAGGAAAAAAGTAATAAGTTTATATTTATTAAAAAATATATATTTTGTAATGTAACTAAAAATTTAAGGTTTTCGGAATTTTTCCTTTATGTGTGCTATAAAACGTTGCTTCATGCCAAATTTCAAGATTCTAGGTCGACTGGAAGTACCCTTTAGGTTTTGATTCCCTTGCGAGTACTTGCGAGTTTCAAAATATGCAGCTTAAATTGCTGTTTCTTTTGATTGCGTTGACATAGAAGTTTGATTTTGTTACAGCTTAAAGGTATTATAGACCTGAGTATTTGGTATGAATTTCAATTTAATACCTCTACGCGTTTATGAGGAAATGGGTAGTAAGTTTAAAATTATAAAAAAAAAATATAATTATTATGTGATGTAACTAAAAATTTATGATTTTCGTAATTTTTCCTTTATCTATGCTATAAGACGTTGCTTCGTACCAAATTTCAAGATTCTGAGTTCACGGGAAGCACCCTGTAGGTTTTGATTCCCTTGCAAGTGTCGAAAATTTGCGGCATAAACGGCTGTATCTTTTGATTGCGTTAGCTTAGAAGTTTGATTTTTTCACAGCTTCAAGGGACAGTAGACCTGAGTAATTGATATAAATTTCAGCTTCATACCTCCACGCGTTCCTGAGAAAAAGGGTCTTGACAGACGGACGGACAGACGGACAACAAAGTGATCCTATAAGGGTTCCGTTTTTTCCATTTGAGGTACGGAACCCTAAAAAAGTTTCTGACTTCATGATTCCTTACTATTCATTTACAATTCTGTTCAAGTTGATAAAGTTATTAATAGAGTTATTAAATTTAAGCTACTTACTATTTTACTTGTATTCAAGTTGATAAGTCAATGATTTGTAAACTTCATCAACTTTAATACAAGTAAAATAGTAAGAAGCTGAAACTGCATAGGTATATATATTTATTATTTATATATTTATATATCCAAAAGTTTGCGGAAGTTAATATCAGATGGCGCAATGTAGCCATCAATTCACATTAGAGTTTTGACAAAATTCTGCGAGCGGGCTCTTTATGCCCCGTGTATTATTTTCCTCTATGAAGTAACAGTGACCGTGCAGTTGTGTAGACACTAGACTATGAATACCGAATCCTAAATGTGTTTCTATTGATCAGTCATCCATAATAATATTCTCCCCCAGTCAAAGGTTTCAAAAAGCTTTGTGAAATATGACAACAATTTATCAGATAAGTACTAGATATCCCGGTGAACTGCGTGTCACTTATAAAACTTCCCTGGACTTCCACGATCATTTTACGACAAAAATTAACCAAATCGGTCCAGCAGTTATCGAGTTATAGCATTACTAACACAATTGAAAATCCATTTTTATATAAGCCGTAGGTGCAGCCTGCCACATCACACATGCGGTTAAACCTAGGTATATCCCACTTATCTTCGGTTACAACTAGATTTAGCCTTTATTATAGCGGCTAAAACTAGGTGCAGCCACACACCGGTGGTTAAACTTAGGTGTATCCTATTTATCATCGGCTAGAACTAGGTTTTCAGTTCAGTCGTTTTGAGATTCTAATTTTGCGTATCCCGATCGATTCGATTACATGGAATAAAATATAAAAGACAGGGATGTTTAAGTGACATTTATTATTTGACAGGCAAATATCTTTTAACAAAAAAGACGTTATTACAAGTAATTAAAACACAAAATATTATAAATCTTCTCTTTATAAACATACCGAACTAGACATCTTTGGCGCAAAGATAAAAAAATAAAGATAAAAAATAAAGCTTTACTTCTTAACTATGAAAAAATCAACTAAGTTTCTGTTCTCTTCTCTTATATTTTTTAAACAAATAGGATAACTTTTTAACTCAGTTTTAATCATACAAAAATCAACAAACTCTCATATTATGTGATAGTATGTTGCAAGACTTACTTACTGCAGTTTTTACTACAGAGGGACTCTACACATTAATAGACAAAAATTTCATTTCAGTTCATAATATAATTCAACACAATTACGAGTATACATCTTGTTTCGGACTGGCATGGTTTATGGCTTGTCTAGGATAAGATGTCTTATATCTATCGGGGTGATGATACAAAATCGAATCAATCAGGAAACGGAAAATACGAATCTCAAGATAAAACCAAAATCCTAAACTGACCTGAAAACCTAGTTCTAGCCGATAATAAATAGGATGCACCTAAGTCTAACCACTGGTGTGTGGCTGCACCTAGTTTTAGCCGCTATAATAAAGGCTAAATCTAGTTGTAACCGAAGATAAGTAGGATATACCTAGGTTTAACCGCATGTGGCAGGCTGCACCTAGTTGTAGCCGAAAAAATTAGGTGTAGCCGCACTTCGGCTATTAGCCGTAACATATATATAGATATTTTGAGGAAACTTTGCAGTAATGTAGGCTACATTTTATCCCGGCATTCCAATGCAAATGAGAACCACCACGCGCTGTAAACTGTAGGCCTACTACGAAACAATTTTGAGACTCAAACAATCGGACTAGAATGTCGCATCCTGCTCTAACAACGTAATTTCACGTTTGTTAGAGTAGGATGCGGCATTTTCATGTGATTGTTTGAGTCTCAAAACCGTTTCGTGGTACGGCCTCTGAAGTCCACGCGGCCGGAGTCGCGGAATAACTAGTAATATTATATACACTCACCTAATCTTCTTGGCAACCATCCCTTCACAGTCCTAGCTCGTTCAACGTCCACGAGCACTCGCTTGCCGTCAATCTTCTTACCATCAGCATGTTTATATGCAGCTGTAAATTAATATATAGTTAATATCCATGTAATAGCATATCCATCTTTTCTGTAGGCCTTGTAAAATGTAAACATTCAATTGTGTGGCCCACATAAAAGATTCCAAATGTGGTTAACGGTTTACATGAGTTTGTGAATGAAAAGAAAATTTTAAATGATATAGAAATCTTTTACATTATTTTTTACCAAAATCTTTAATAATACGGAAATTAGTATTGCAAAAATCTGGCAATAGAAACTACTAGATAAAATTTAACTTACAATGACCACATATATTGCAAAGTGTTTATATTACATTAATATAAGAACATTTACTCAAATATTAAAAAGGCAAAATCATGTAAACCATACTTATAATATGCTTTTACAAATAAGCATATAAGGCCTTACTAATAAAAATATTTACACTGTATACACATGTTACAGTTACACAATGCTCATCTTTGTCGGTCAAGAGTATTTTATTACGTATTGAACGAAGACAAAACATTTTGTAACTGTAGCATATTTTGTATTATGCAAATCTTTTTACTAGTAAGGAACAATAATAAAGACAACATGTACAAAAAAGGGGGCAATTTTTAATATTCACATTGAAAAACATTAAAAATCACCCATAGTGAAAATACCTAAGTATACCTACCGACCAAGCCGACAGACGTAGTATATAAAGGAATACCTACCGTGACTACTTACTTTTTGACCCAAATTAAAAAGTACTTACTTTGACAAATAATTATAGAAAATTCCGACGACCGCCGGTTGAATTTACCATTTACCTGGTGCGCATTACTTACGTATCCAAAGCGCAATATTTATTATTAAAAAACATAAAATAATTTAACTTTAATGTACAATCATAACAATATTGCACCTAATTATGTTGTAAATTTGTTTTAGGTAATTGTTATAAAAATTCCGGATCAACTACAACTATTTTAAACTTACCAACCATATTTGTTTTTATATAGGTATTTTTATTATGTTTCTTGGCGAATAACAATAAACCAATTTTTTACCTTTGTTGTGTCTTTACCTTTCTTGTACACTCACAAGTTACCTGTACCGGTGACACTTAAGAATTGCTTACTGTGACGATAATTCTGTGTTTTACTAGTATCCCTGTTATTAAATTTCTTACTTCAATTCCAATTTTATAACTTCTCAATAAACAAAATTAGTACAAACATGAAGCGGAGCTATTTGTTTGCAACTACTGGACTAATTTGGATGAAATTCGGCACAGATGTGAAGACATGGGCTACTTTTAATTGAGAAAAAATGTACGGCTATCGCGATATTTTCTTTTGAGCGCACAAAGTTGCGGCTACATTGTTTACAACATAATAATATCCTACCTATTACTAATATTCGGTTAAAATTTTTATTGTATGTTGGCATCTTACCACCACATACAAACCTATAAAATAACGTGGCCGGTATTCTCGAGTTTGTGTGGTAGGGTCTTAACGGCTGGGTCTGTGGTGTGAATAGAAAAAACCACTTATTAATCATACATCTTAAATGGTCGATGTGTTGCCATAATTGTCACTATGGAGGAATTGAACACTACAATACACAGTTTTTGTATGTGTAAAATCCCTCCAATAAGTTAAATGGCGTCCAAAATATAAAACTCATAATAGCATTAAAATATTCACATTTCTTAAGGAAAGATCACAATACAGATTATATATTATTATGCATAACATACAGCCTGTATAGATATTATAGAAATATAATAATGTATTATGAGTTTCAGCCAGTTAGTTGAAAACTTGATATATAAATATTGCAATATTTGATTTGTTTCGAAAGGCCCAGCTTCAACTTTCTTACTTTTGTCGTTGAAAGAAAATATTAATAGAATGTTTAAATTATGTTAAGGCTGGGACTTTCTAAAATTCATAATTTTTGACACAGTGGTAACACTCACAATGCATATCTCGTTCATGCTCATATTCAATAAACGCATAGCCCCTCGGCTTTCCATTCTCTGTGTCATATATCATGTATATCTGAAAATAAATATTTTGGTGTAAAAATAGTCAAAAAAACACATTATTCTATAACTATGTAATCCTAATTATTATAGTACTGTAGAACTGTTTTTCATAAAAGCTGCATTATGAATTCAATTTACATTGCTTTCATAATGCAGCTTTTCAATAATATATAAAACTAGCTGTTTCCCGCGGCTTCGTCCGCGTTATCATAGTATACCTATATAGACTTTCAACCCCTATTTCACCCCCTTGGGGGTAATATTTTCAAAAACGCTTAAACACGTATCCAATCATTTTTAATCAGTAGCCCAAACATAAAATTTCATGCTTCTAACTCAAGAAATAACGGACTTCCATTGAAACTTTCAACCCTAATTTCACCCCCTTGGGGGTAGAATTTCCAAAAACGCTTAAATACGTATCCATTCATTTTTAATCAGTAACCCAAAGATAAAGTTTCATGTTCATTCAGACTTTCAAGCCCTATTTCACCCCCTTCGGGGTAAAATTTTCAAAATTCCTTCATTAGTGGGTGTCTACTTAATAAAACAACCCTACTCACCAAATTTTATGGCTGTAACTTTAACAGTTTTTGCTCAGCGATGATGAATCAGTCAGTCAGTCAGGACATGTAATTTTATAAGTATAGATAACAATTAATGGTTTACCTTTTTTATTTGTCCGTATCCCTCAAACTCTCTTCTGAGTTTAGATTCAGATGTGTCATAATTCTGGAAAAAATAATAATTTCTACAACCATACAGAATCACACGAATGACGATTGCATATGCAAGTATGCAAATTACTTGCATATGCAAATGCATATAATGGCACTTTTTAGACGTTAGTGCATATTTTGGAGATTTTTCGTTGATAGCATATTTTGGTAGTTTTATGCCCTCGCAGGCTCCAAACTATAGCTATCATGATGACACACACCAAGGCCACAAAACAGATGTAGCATGTATTAAAAAAACTTCAAATATGTGGCTCCATCCCCATTAAAAGAATGCAATACACACGACAGGTACAAATTACAAAATCTTTCTAGAAACAACATTTTTCTTTGTAGTTGGCAACATTACTAGTAAAAAATTGGAATAAAGTAGTTACCGATTTGGTAAACTTCCATGGGCATTATGACTGCAATTGGAAAATGTTGGTAGAAAATTATTATTGGTGCTGTATAAAAAATTAAAAATCCTGGATTTAATGAAATTATAAAATTCCGGCACACCGGAAAAATCTTAAAAAATACGGTATTATAAATTTGAATAAATAGTGACTTTTGATTGTGCATATTTGGGCCTTTTATCGTGCATACTTGCATGTATATTTCGGCACTTTGATCGTGCATATAATCCGATGTCTAGTAATTATTACTAAGAGTAAAAATTACAAATGGCAGCCTTATCACTACAAGTGATTTCTTCCAGACAACCTAGTTCTGTCAATATTCTGTGAAAAGTCTGTCAATATTCTGTTATGACAGCAAGTCAACACGTCAGATTTTAATCTGATTATTTACTGTATGTGCTAGTGGCTCCCTAATTCTAAGGAATTAGGGAGCGTATCCCTCAAACTGGAGTGTAAGCACTCCAGCCTTTGTGTAAATTCCCTAAACAAATAAGTAAATTACTATCATAAATATTTATAAGTAAACTTGATGACGCCCGCAACTCCGTTGCGCCAAAATTAGTTTATCGCACGGAAACCTTACATTTTTCCAGGATAGAAAGTATCCTATGTTCTTTCCCGGGATTCAAAGTATCTCCATACCAAATTTTAGCAAAATCGGTTCAGTGGTTTGGGCGTGAAGAAGTAACAGACAGACAGACACACTTTCGTATTTATAATATTAGTATGGATTGCTTACAATTCTGGCTACAAATAGTGTTTTGAAGGGATCACCAGTTGCTTTATCATTGGTGCTTGGATCCCACATAGCAATCTCTTGCTCCAGTTTGTACGCAGTCTGCTCTGCTCGTTCCCTTCTGCGTCTCTCCAGTCTTTCTTCTCTCGTCTCCACCCTGGTTGGTGGCGGAGTTTCCGAGGGGTGCTGAGGGAGTTTTGTCATAAATAACAACATTAAACTTTGAATGCATGAGAATTAAATATGCATAGTGCTGTTAATGATTAATGTTATGTAATGTAATTCCAATTTCTTTTATATTTGTACTAACACTAGAATAAGGACTTATTGTTGAAACTAACACTATGGATGAAAATCTGAAATAAATGAATGGAATTGAATAGTGCATATTATTATTGCAATTTATTGTTTGGTTTTCTATTACGAAATAAAAATATAAAAGATAAGATTATATAAAAAACATCTAAATTAACAAAATATGAACTAGTTTCTATTGTTTTTAAGTTTTATTAATTAATAATAATTTAACAATCAGGCCAGTTTTATGGTATGCAAATATAATAGGGACAATAGGAATATTCTTTGTTCAATGGCATAGAATTATTCAATGGTATATGCAAAATAATACTAACCTCAAATAAGTGCAGAAAAGCGCCGACTCCATCGTAGCCTTTTTGTTTCTTTTCATGTGGTAGTTTTGCTGCTGGTGGTAAATATGGTATAGGATCTCGCGCCGCAAATAGTGCGAGGAGATTTGGGGGTAAAAACTGCGTCATTTTACCACGCCAAGTAAAAGTCCCTCAATACAAACACACAAAAGCTACTTGAAACACAACACACATTTCAACTCTAAAGTTTCTTAATTAGTTAAGCGACCTACTTTAAATGTGAGAAATTATTTTCCAATAATAAAGTAAACTGAAAGGTTTTTGCAGATATTTCTACAAAATTCCCAACACATCACAGTTCACGACATCACGCCGCCATTACAATTACTTTTTTTTAAAGGCTAGTGCAACGAATACTATACTCACAAGGAGGGCTAGTGGCTACTACTACTGGCCATAGACTACTGCACTGGGGGTGACAGACACGCAAGTAACGTATTAAGGGGCCGGGTACCCTTGGAATTTCTCATACAAACGTAATACCAAAATCATTTTCTCATACGAAAATATTTAACATGTTTGAGTTATTTTTCAGTTTAAAATAGTAATTACCTAGGTTCCTACACAAAAATTTACTTCAAAATATTTAAACACATTTTTTTTTGTTTAAATTTTTTTTAGTAAATTTACCACCAAATATTTAAACACTAAAAAATAGAGTAAAACACTAAAAAATATATAAATAAATAGAAAATTTATTTAGGATATCAGAACTATGATGGCCAAGCGAAATCGAGCATGGTATCGTTATAGGCAGCGACCGTCTGACGAAAATTTAGCAAAGTACAAGTATTTTCGGAATCTCTGCAGTCGTCTGTGTAGAGATGCCAAAAGACGCCATATACATTCATCCATAGATCAAACCAACCCATCCCAACTTTGGAAATTTCTTTCTACACTCGGAGTAGGAAAGACTTCATCATATTTAGACAACACCTTGGACCTAAATTCTCTTAATTCTCACTTCTCTCGGCCTCCTGTAGTCATTGATCAGGCTACTAAAGAGCGGACCCTATCCCATCTCTCTTCCTCTCCTCTCCCTCCATGCACTGCGTTCTCATTTACGCCTATCACTGAGGACGATGTCATAAAACATATGGCAGCTAATAAATCTACTGCTGTTGGCAATGATGATCTCAGCTTTCGTATGTTATCCTTTTCGCTTCCCGAACTCTTGCCAGTTCTCACTCATATCTTTAATCACTCCCTGGCAACGAGCTGCTTTCCTTCAGCATGGAAACGTGCCGACGTCATTCCCTTGCCCAAAACCCCTAATCCTTCTTCCTTATCCCATTACAGACCCATCTCCATATTACCTTACTTTTCCAAAGTACTTGAACATATTGTGCATAAACAGCTTTCCCATTTTTTATCCTCCAACCGTTTGCTTTCCCCTTTCCAATCCGGCTTCCGTCGTGGTCACAGTACTGTGACAGCACTGCTTAAAGTCACTGATGACCTACGCCTTGCATTGGAAAATAAATGTATCTCCTTACTAGTGTTACTTGACTTTAGCAGTGCGTTTAATGGGGAGTTTTCTATTTTAAATCTCCACCAGACGGCGCGACGGTAGACACTTCTAGATTTTCTATTGGTTCCCCACCCATCTGAAATTATCTGCAGGTTGGCATCACTGACAGTGTTTCAAAAAATATCAGTGTACTGTCAAGTGTGACGTTAATCAAAATATCTTAAATCTAAACCATCATTGGCCTAAGCGATTAGGCCAGTATACTGGTAACAGTTTAGGAACACGCAAATTGTCAAACTGAAAACTGACAACTGACAGAGTTTTGGCGGGCATGTCACTTTCAAAACTTCTTCTACTTTTTATTGTTGGTGTGGTTTTTATTATTTTTTCCCAAATTGTGTTATTTGTGTTTTTGATTTTCATTATTGGTAAAATATTAGCCACTAAATATCCGTTATCTTGCACAAGTGCAGGTAAGATGTTGTCAAAATCAAAATGTATATTTCCTGTGACATTTGGTGTGAATATCAGTAAACAGGGCTATTTCTTCCGTGAGTTTTAACTAACTCGTTATAATAACTCTATTATCCTATTCATTGGAATATTATTGCGTCTTTTTCAAATTGAAATGTATCAAGTTTTATATTCTTTTGCCCAGTTTTGTAGCAAGTATTGATGGTATTCTCTGGTATTACCGATAGTTGTCTACCCGTACGCCATCTAGTTACTAAAATGGAAGCTGTTTGACAATCAAATTAAAAAGCTAAGAAAATCCCTCATTCTGTTGACTTCGATATCCTACTTTCAGTCCTTCGCTCCCTTAACCTCTCCTCTTCCGTGATAAACTGGCTAGATTCATATCTCCGGGGACGATACCAGCGAGTCCGCTCTGGTGAGGCTGTCTCTGACTGGTCCGATCTTGATGCAGGAGTGCCTCAAGGTGGCGTTCTCTCTCCTCTCCTTTTCTCAATATTTATAAATAATATCACTCATATAATAACATCCTACTTCCATCTTTACGCGGACGACTTGCAGATTTATCGTCACTCCCACATTCTGGATATCCACTCCATGGTTAGAGGCATCAACTCAGATCTCGAGCGCATAGCAGGTTGGGCTAAGTCGTTCGGCCTATTAGTCAATCCTGGCAAATCTCAAGCAATTATCATTGGCAGCAGGTATATGACGCAACGGCTTAGTAACGTGCCTAGTGTTATTTACAATGGTACCGTAATTAATTATACAGATTGGGCCAAAAACCTAGGCATATTACTGGACTGTAACCTTTCGTGGAATCATCAAGTCACTGAAGTGAGCAGGAAAGTGCACTACTCACTGCACACGTTGAGGTGCCTCCAAAACTTTTTACCCATACAGACCAAAATTTTCCTTGTCCAAGCACTCATATTTCCCATCCTCGATTACGCCGATTCCTGCTACCTAGACGTCACTGAAGAGCAGTTAACGAGGTTGGAGCGCTTACAGAACCTCTGTATCCGTTTCATATTTGGTCTGAGAAAGTATGATCATATCTCGGCCTACCGCTTCAAACTCAAGTGGCTACCTATTCGTCTCCGTCGCAACTCCCATATCCTTTCCATGCTTTACAACATCCTGTATAATCCTCTCTCTCCTCCATACCTTCTTGACCGCTTCAACTTCTCTCGCCCTCCTGATCTTCCATGCAGGTCCAACGTCCGGTCAAACCTTTCCCTCCCCTCCCATCGTTCCAATTTCTACTCCTATTCCTTTACTGTTCATGCGGTTAGATTGTGGAACTCCCTTCCTCACACCATCCGTGACAGTCCCACCATTGCTGTCTTTAAACGTCGACTGAAAGAGCACTATCTTGAATCTCTATCCATTTAAGTACCGTTATTATATATACATATAGTATTTATTTATTATAGTTATATTATTATATTTTATAAATATAGCATTTTGAATAACATTGATATTTATTATTTATTTGCTTTGTCATTTTATTTAATATTATCTTTTGCCGTTTTTGTAAGTATAGTATTAGTTTTTACTTTTAAGGAGCATATGTTATTGTATAATTTAATGTAATCATATTATTCGTGCACGTCCTATCTGCTGTTTTTAATCCTATCTCTCTCCGTAGGGCTGCTGGAAGAGATTTCTTTTAGAAATAAGCAGACCCTTTGTGTCGTCTTTCTGTGTAAACTGTTATATTGTTATATTTCCTGTGCACAATAAATTATAAATAAAAAAAAAAAAAAAAATTACTACAAAATATTTAAATACTAAAAAATATTTTTTAGAGTTTAAATATTTTGTAGTAAATTTACTATTTATTTATATATTTTTTAGTGTTTTACCAATGATATTCTACTAAATACAGATCTGTTACGTTCATACTATCTTCCAGCTTAAATTGCTTCCAAACAATTTTCAAATTCAAATACGTACTTACTTCTGTCATATCTAAAGGTTACCATAGTTACAACAATGAAATCATCCATCCTTATCGTTCTTGCGTCAAAACCATATCGCTGTCACTTTCCTTGCCTGAACCATGGCGGAAATTCGATTTTTTCAGATTGTTCGAAAAAATAATTGAAAATGTAATCAATCGAGGTATTTATTGCATTCTTATAAGTGGTAAGAGATTCCATGTGTTTTGTTTACTTTGGAGCCATAGTTCGTACAATTTCTAAATACACACGACGGCTTTTTCAATTTATTTTGGTACTTGACAAGACGCGGTACGTTCGTGAAGTGCGTTCGATGGTTCGATGCAGACTAAATAAAGGACCGGACAATTGACCTGTATTTGAAGCTTCACAATTCGCGCGGTAGTAACATATCTGCTTTGAGTTATTATTTATTATATCATTGGTGTTTTACTCTATTTTTTAGTGTTTAAATATATAGTAGCAAATTTACTAAAAAAAAATAAAAAAAAAAAAAATTTATGTTTAAAATATATTTTGAAGTAAATTTTTGTGCAGGAACCTACATAATTACTATTTTAAGCTGAAAAATAAATCAAACATGTTAAATATTTTCGTATGAGAAAATGATTTTGGTATTACGTTTGTATGAGAAATTCCAAGGGTACCCGGCCTCGTAAGCAGATAAGTAGTAATTTAGTAGCAAGTAGCAAGCTAAACTTTAGTACTACTAAATTTTAACTTGCTACTAAATTGTGTGTTTACACGCAACTAAGTAACTTAAAATTAAGTTAAAATTTAGTTAACTACTTACTATTTGTCGTGTTCGTTTGTTTTTCAACTGCGCATGCGCGGCTTTTTTGTGTGTCAGCGTGAGAGTCATAATATTCTTGCCCGCTGTACACTCTCGCCTACAAATATATACTAGTAATCTGTGACTCTCGCCGAGAGCTCTCGGGCGAGAGTCTCGTGCGAGGTAAAGTATTCTGTGCTCGTGCGAGAGCTCCTTGCCCGAGTGCGATCATGTACATTCTCGCTTAGTTCAATCGCAGTTAAGAACTCAGAGATGATGAACGAAAACGACCATTCACCATTCACCGAAAGATATCATTGTAATCCAAAGATTTTCTTTCTTTTTCTTCTTTTTTGGCAACTTGACACAAAGGATGTGTATGTTGTGCCACAGACAAGGTAAAAAGGTAAGGAATATGGCGCGAAAACCATATGCCTCCTATTATAATTATTTTCATCATCGTTTTCATGTATCGTCAGGTCTAAAGTCTAGTCAAAGTCTAAGTAAAAGTCAATACAGTCAAGGAGTCAAGTCGGTCGATTCAGTAAAGTGGTACTTATACGCTTTACTGAAACTTTCGATGGAGTTTTGGAGGGAACACAAAATAGCACGTTTCTGGATATTACATCACTTTCCTACACTTGTGCATGAACACGAATATCTATTGGTTAATATTCTACCAATATTACACATTAAAAACCCAGCTAACACAATTTTAGGAAAATAATACAAAACACAACAGCACTCTTTCAGATGCCCGCCAAAACTCCATCCAAAGATTTATAATCATATTTAATTTTATTTCTCACAGATAATGACTCATAATGTCGTTTAATATTGTTATTTTTCTGTTCTACACTGTCCAACGGCGGGACTAGTACTGAAAGACGCGAGAGTGTACTACTTGAACCCACCAATCACAGGCTCTAACGCTCTCACCTACGATCGCATAAACAATCCTCGTATTCGTTAAACTTGTACGTAAAAACTCGCACTACCATATTTTGTTTCTCGCGTTTACAACTAGGTGGCGCTGTACTAATCTCATACAAATTCCAAGTAAACGCAAAACGCGCTCACGATCGAATGCAAATGGAAAAACTCACACTTAGCACACAGTAGTGCGCTCGTTTTCCTCGCGAGACCCTTTGTCTCGGACGCAAAATACCGACAATGGACCGAGAGGGTCCGAGACAGGCGAGCGCACCCATCTCACTCGCGCACTCGCGTACTTTAAGTTCGTACGTGTCTCCTACATTGTAGTTTCACTATCCTGCGTGCAGTCCGCCGGCTTATGCAGGATAGTGAATGGTGTTGCAGGCCTACACGGCGGACTGCAACAGGACTGCAATGCAGGATAGTGAATGGGTCGTTTTAAGCGCTCTAAAAGGGCCCATTCACGGCAGTCCGCCGTGCAGGGCTGCAAATTTACGTAGTAACTAATATCTGATCTGTGCTGCAAATGAACATAGCTTACTGATTGGTCCACACTCCCGGCAACACCGAGTGTGAACCAATCAGTGAGCTATGTTCATATTTTGCAGTCCTGCACGGCGGACTGCCGTGAATGGGCCCTTTAAGACTAGTATTTTTTCGTTAATAGCCGCGTACTGACCAAGCGAGCCGCCTCGCCGCGGCAGCCTCGCGCGCATTTGCTCGGTCGGTCAGTACGTGTTAGTGCGCGGCAAACGTCCGAGGCGCCTTTGAGCATCGACCAAAAACCGACAACTTTTGGCTCGGCCGCGGCACGCTCGGGCGAGGCAGCGGGGCGGCTCGCTTGGTCAGTACGCGGCTAATGGCTTTTGGGCTCCATCTCTAGTCTATTTGACCTGCCGCGCTTGTGCAAAAATATTGCTATGTTACATATGAGGTGTTAGGAGGCTATAATATCTAAAATCGTTAATAAAGGTGCTAATTGCCTTAATTTTCTTGTCTGCTTAAACCGATTATGATAGGCTGCCGGCTGCCCTGGGAAGGATCAGTATACTTTTTCTCACGGAAAAACTTATAGTTTCCCGGTGATATGGGCGTTCAAATCAACTAAAAGCAGAGGCAAAATCGGTGTGAAATGAGTCGAAGCACATATTTAGGATATCAATATTCTATATTTTACCAGAGTGTTGAACCGTAAATAATATAACAAAAGCTATCAATAAAATCAATACAACACAGAGAGCAATAATAGAAAAACAATGCAAATTTCTTCCCAGACATGTGTTTTCACCATAAACAGGTCCACGTAGTCTAAAAGGAGATCTGTTACTTTGATCCGGTGCATGCATTTTGGCTCAAATCATTTGTTTAACTGAAACAATGATAATATTGAAGTTACTATTCTATATATATTGGATAACTCAAAAATACTTGAAACAAATTTTTGATAAATACCTAAACATACCAATGAACGTAGAAAAAAAGGCGGACAAGGTCTTGTTATATACAAAACTGTGTCTTCACTTTTCTTTAGAGTCGGCCATGCACACATTCTGACTCCTGTCAAATGGTATGGACTAGTGCAAGAATGTGTGCGTGCAGACCGTGTACATACAGCCAGCTGGCCGACTCTGAACGACACAGTTTTGTGTATGGTGGGACTCCGTCCGCCTTTTTTTGTACGTCCATGAACATACCTACGTGGTATGCAAGTACGTACATTTATTTTTGTAAAGATTAGGTTACGTATATTGAATTCACATTTGGTATTCTCCATTTTTTGAGGAACATAGGCCCTAGCCCCTACGTACGGCCCAAGGGCCAAGGATAATCATAATAATATTTAAGTATATGATATTAATTAGTAAGTATGTTTATAAAATACTTACTTTAGTAACAGAAACTTTTAAGTAAAAAATACTTTATGATTTTAAATACGATGTACAATACCAGCATTGCTTAAATCTAAATTAAAAGGTACATACAAAATTGCATTATCTACACATTTGACTTAAATTTTGATGTAAATAATAAATTGACATGTTTCTTACTCAATCTAAATTGAAGTTTGTCTTTGGTCTGTCTAGAAAATTATCACCATAGTTTCTCTGACGCTGGCAACTCTTAAGTGGGGAGGCTTACGCCAAAAGAAGAAGAAGAAGAACTATAGGTTTACCAGAATCTAATGGCAATTTTTGACATCAAATTTTCCAAAAATATCCTTGATCATTGGATAAATTTTTATATTTGCATGTTTCACACACAAAATAAGCCGCATCACACACATAATATAATAAAAAAGGATGAAAATGTTTTATTCCTATTACCCCGATATTGCTAGAGTCAATTTATTTTCTCACTTTTTGCCATCAGATTCTTACACCTATGCCTACAACGATTTACTTTTACTAAGTTTTTTTTAAACGAGCTTTGTCTGTGCTTTGGACCACCAACCACCGGCCACCACACATTCCCATCGCTGTATCTCCCGTGTCGCCAAGAACCAATGATTAAAGAAGAACCCAAGAACTCCCTCCTATTTGCACCTCACATAAAAATTAGACCCATTCCATTTCACTCCTTATATGCCATAATATTAGAGCCAACCCTGCAAGTTGCGACGTGGTGTGGTTGTGGTACGTGTGAATATTCCAGTTCATTTGACAATACGAATTATACGCCCGACCACCACACCACTGTGATTGTGGTTGTCGTGTGGTTGTGGTACGTGTCGGTTAGCCCTTACCTATTTTATGATAAGGTTGATAAAGGACTCAGCTTTTTTTTCTTTAAATTATATTATATTTTAAATATAAAAGGCACAGTCTTTTTAAAATATAACAAAACAATAATTCCAACATCTTAAAAGTAGCATTATGCAACGAAATAATAACATTAAAATATGTACTTATAACAAAATTAAATTACGTAAGTAATAAGTAACTAATAATAGGATCCAATATAATTTCAATGTGGTCCCAATTTTTATATTCTCTGCTGCAAGCAAATATACATGACAAGATAGTACCTTAAAATGTTTACAAACCCATTTTTCTATAATAGTTCATCGTACACAGTTAGAGCAAAATACTTAATAATTATTATCTACAGAAAAAAGCGCAGCATGGATTTTAGATTACGCGACACCCATAAATTATTATACCTATCCGATAAAATTATCGCATGTCGAGCAGATTAAAATACTTGTCTTAATAATTTTGTGGTCCTGTCGAAGAATCCTCCTGTCATTCAACCGCATTTCATACACTCCTCTTAGTTTTTAAAATAATTATGTCCTCGCCTACTCTGCGTCGGTGGTCTACTATCCATCCGTTGCGTGGTACGAACTTCGATCTGCAGTCTTACCTCCGAAACTGGCCTTGAGACACATTTCACAAACGTGAAAATATAACGAGCAGGACGCGGCATTCTCGTCCGAATGTTTGAGTCTCAAAACAGTTTCGTAGTAGGCCTACTGATACGATTTTGATTTACGAGACTAATTCGTTCCAAATTGAGCCGCAGCACGATCGTGCGCTAGTATAGCTGTCAGAAGTGGGAAAAGCCGTTGGGATCGAATTAGTTCCAAATTGAGCCGCAGCACGGTTTTGCGCTAGTATATATGTCTGAAGTAGCAAAAGCTTTGAGATCGAGCTGATCGGATTCTGATTCATGTGTCCTTACGCGAGTTTCACATTTTGTATGTCATATCCCAAAAAGTACTATCACAGAAGTTGATTCCTCGGCAGATGGCGGACCTAAGTAATTTGGTCGCGTTACGTCAAACACTTCAGAACCGAATCAGACCAATCACAGCAAACATTGAATTGACATAAGCTGACCAAATGACATAGGTTCGTCAACTGCCTAGAAATCAATTTCCTCGACGATAGTACATAACGCAGGTATAGAAGTTTTCACTTCAAAAATACAGATGTCTTGATAGTGCTAATACAAAATAATTTTATGTTTAATAATTTTAAGCACGAAATATTCCATATCATAATAATTATTAATTAGTTAATTAATTTATTAAGCCAGAACGAATAATTATGCAAGAACCATTAGCAAATAATGTTTTCTTATTTCATATTCAACATTTAAAGCTTGAAATAAAATATAATAAATTAATTAAACTTTTTGTAAAAAGCAGCATAAAAATTTCCTAAAATTCAATAGCTTTCTAGTAGGTAATTCATTCAACAGTCACTTCATTTATTGCAAAAATGAACAATTAACAAATTATGTTCTCTTATTTCGTATCTAACATTTAAAGCTTGAAATAAAATCTAGTATTTTATGTGTGCTCCTTAGTATGTACCATCGAGGAAGTTGATTCCTATGCAATTGACAGACCAACGTTATTTGGTTGAATATATCAATTCAATGTTAATTGTGACCTGTCGGCTGGGTTTGACGTAACACAACCAAACTATTTAGGTCCTCGATTTGCATAGGAATCAACTTCTCTGATAGTACTACTTACATTATCACTTTATATAACTATTTTATAAAAAGCAGCGTAAAAACTTCTTTACATTCAAGAGCCAACTACAATTTAGTTTGTGTATAATTTAAAAATTCAAAACATCAAGCTTATAATAAATTCATAGCCTCTTTATGCAGTATTATTATTATTTACGTGATTCGACAAGCGTGATCTGAATTATCGTCCGATTTCGTCTTCTCTGAATTGTCTTGACTCTGAAAAGGCCATAAAGTATGATAAGTACTTTATAAAGACAATAAGAATTAAGATTAATGACAATAGGCAGTATGCGCAAAGGTCGGCAGAGAGCGCTACTAGTACCATCGAGGAAATTGATTCCTAGGCAGTTGACAGACCAACGTCATTTGGTCGAATATGTCAATTCAATGTTAATTGTGATCTGTCGGCTGGGTTTGACGTAACGCAACCAAACTACTTAGGTCCACGATTTGCATAGGAATCAACTTCTCTGATAGTACATACATACAATAAATAATCCGACTAAGATCCGCTGTTCCGATGTTGCACACCGCACACGTCATATCAGAATATTGACAGAAACATTGTCAAACGTCGAACAAAACTTTTTGATTACTATCTATGCTGGTGCTGCCGTCTAGCGTGAAAACATTGAAGTAATATAAAATATTTTTGGTGCATAGTCAAAATAATTGATTATGCGTCGTACGTGAAAGCTTGGTACTTTGGTAGAGCTGTACAAAGAATACTTACAATTTCTTCTGTGTTGTTCAAATACGGCACAGGTTTTCGTCTCAGAAATCGCACGAGTCCTCGTCGCTTGTCCGGCTCTATGGTCATTGTGGTCTGAAATAGGAAAATACATATTATTATAAAAAATATAAGTACTTCTTTTATCAGAAAATCTTTCTACATATAATGTCTTTGGAGAATGGTGAAGACTTTTTAAAAATTTGATACTAACTGTGTAACTGTTGGTTCTGTTGATTTAATTAGTCTTTACGTAATTACAATATTATTTAGTACAAATTATATTTACCTTTTCTTGTGTACATTCGCTTTCTTTCTCTGCTTCTATTATACTATTTGACGAACCATTTTCTACAGGTTGTTTTCGGTTTTCATTATCCTGTATTTTATTAAGTTCACCTGTAATAAAATGTGGAATGTACTGATTTAATAAAATTATACAAATAGGAATAATAATTAGAGATGTGCCGACTAGTCGGTAAAGCCGACTATCCGGCCACTTTTGTAGTCGGCGAATAGTCGGCAAAAAGCGCCGACTAGTCGGCTTTTTACTTTTTTTGCTATTATTGAAATTAAGTACATTAAAGAAAAACTTTGATTATTATTTATAAAAAATCAAAATCAAAATCAAAATTGTTTTATTTCTGAATAAATTTAAAATAAATATTTTCAGAATGTCCTACATGATGCCTACCACCGGTTCGGGAACTAACCCGGCGAGAAGAACCGGCGTAAGAAACTCGCACGGGGCCCACTTTTTTACCAAAAAAAGCGAGAAAAAATTAATCTTTTAAAATAAAGTTTACAATTTTGTAACTTAATATTATATACAATATACACATACATAATTGTAAGTCCTATTAATAATAATGTAGAAGTAGCCTTGCAAGAAGCCATCCTACTCCCAAGGTGTGCCATCGTTTATGAAATCATTGACCTTATAATAGGCTTTGGCACACAAACGTTCTTTAACTACTTTTTTAAATTTATTAATGGAAAGATTTTGAACGTTTACTGGGATTTTGTTGTAAAGGCGTATACATTGACCTTTAAAAGATTTACTGACTTTACTAAGTCTGATCACCGGCATATATAGCTTGTGCTTATTTCTAGTATTCCTACAGTGAATGTCACTTTTAACTTTAAATTTTGTTATATTTTTTCTAACATATATTACATTATCCAAAATGTATTGAGAGGCAACAGTTAGAATACTAATTTCTTTAAATTTATCTTTCAGAGATTCTAAAGCAGACATTTTATAAATAGAACGTATGGCTCGCTTCTGCAGCACAAATATTGTATTAATGTCGGCAGCGTTTCCCCATAAAAGGATTCCATATGACATCCTACTATGAAAATAACTAAAATATACTAATCGTGCCGTGTCTTCGTCAGAAATTTCCCTTATTTTTCTGACTGCATATGCTGCAGAACTGAGCCTACCTGCAAGATTAACAATATGAGGACCCCACTGTAATTTACTATCAAGTGTAATACCTAAGAATACAGTGTTGTCAACCAAATTCATCTTCTCATCATTTAATACTACATTGGTTTGGACTTGCCTAACATTAGGCAAAGTAAACTTTATACATTTGGTTTTACTAGAATTTAAAAGTAAGTTATTAACATTAAACCAATGTACTATTTTTGAGAGAGCACTGTTTACCTCGTCGTAGTTCGACTGTTGTCGCTTCACTTTAAAAATAAGTGAAGTGTCATCAGCAAAAAGCACTATCTCATTATTATTATCCTTAACTAGATAAGGTAAGTCATTTATATAGATGAGAAAAAGAAATGGGCCTAGTATAGATCCCTGTGGGACACCTAATTCTATTTTGGTTCCATTGGACCTTTTACTATTAACCTCAACCCTTTGAGTCCTATTTTTAAGGTAAGAAGTCAAAAGGCTGAGAGCAGAGTCCTTAATTCCGTAGTGGCGCAATTTCCTGATCAATGTAGCATGCTCAACACAATCGAAGGCTTTGGAGAGATCGCAAAACACACCTAAGGCATCCTGCGACTCCTCCCAAGCTTCAAAAATACTGCAAAGAAGTCCTATACCAGCATCCGTTGTGGATCGACCCTTAGTAAATCCGTATTGATTATCATGTAGTAAATTGTTTGAATTAAAATGTGCTAGTAATTGTTTTAAAATAATTTTTTCAAATATTTTACTAAAGGTCGGTAGAATTGATATAGGCCTGAAATTCGTGGGATCCGATTTAGTTCCGGCTTTGAATAAAGGAACAATCTTGCTATGCTTCATTAAATCAGGAAAAACACCATTTTTTATGCAGCCATTAAAAATCATTGCTAAATGAGGAGCTACGATGTCAATTATTGATTTAATAATTTTTGTAGACATGCCCCAGAGATCAGCAGTGTTTTTAATACTCAACAATTTAAAGGTATCAATAATATCTCCGGGGTTAATTTCTCTAAACTTAAAATTGACATCACATTCCTTTACATTGTCTCTGAGTAGCTTTTCGGCAGCTTCAGGCGAAGAATTTAAATTTTTTGTCGTTGAGACCGGAATGTCAGCAAAAAACTTTTCAAAGACCGTCGCAACTTCTTGATCATTAGTAATCTTTTTATTTTCAAAGTACAGTTCAAAATCAGAGCTACGACAGGTGACATTTCCAGTCTCACCAGCTATTACCTGCCATGTAGTTTTGATTTTATTTTTAGAGTTTTTAATTTTATTTTTTATATAAAGGGCTTTAGCAGCTTTACAAACTTTTCTAAAAGTTTTTGAGTAGTTTTTAACATATGCTTTAAATGCTTCACTATTGTTAATACACCTTTCATCATATAAGTCATATAATCTTTTCCTACTTATTTTTATTCCTTTTGTTGCCCAATTAATAAATTTAGTTTTTTTATTACTGTTTCTAACCGTTTTAGAAGTAAATATTGAATCAAATTGAGTTCTTATCACCTTAAATAATTTATTAAAAGCTTCATCAGAGCTATGAGACCTGTCCAATAAATGGATATTTGAATTTAATTTACTTCTAAATTGCTCAATACGTTTTGTGGTCACAGGAATAAACACAAGATTTTTCTTCTCATCACTGTCACATTTGATATTAAAAGAGGCTATTTGTCCATAGTGATCAGAACTTAGCTTACTAATTATTTCTTTTTTGTCTGGAATAAGATTAGTAATTATGTTGTCAATACAAGTGGCTGTAGTCTCACAGACTCTTGTAGGTTCCTGAAACAAACTGTAAAGGTTATACGATTGAAATAAAGATGTGAATCTAACAGAAGTTGAGGTTAAATCTAATAAATTAATGTTAAAGTCGCCACATATAATAACCTTTTTGTTAGATGCACATATTTTTGACAAAATTTGTTCCATAGTTACTTCAAAAGATTCGTATAACCCTGATGGAGGCCTGTATACGCTCACGATTATTAGATGGCTCAGCTCTATGCAGGCCACTTCTATTATTCGTTCAGACATTACGTCGCCAGTGGTGCGGCAGCCGCGCGACTTCCATTCTATAGTCCGCGCGCAACTAGTTGGCCGCTCTGCCCATAATATACTCACATACCGGCTTAGCGGCCAACTAGTTCCGCGCGGACTATAAAACGAGCCGCGCGGCAGCCGCGCGACGCTCTTTTGTATGAAGTCGCGCGGCTGCAACGCTGCTGCCGCACTGCTTGCGAGGTAATGTGAAGGCGCTCTTATGTGGCAATCAATGATGGTATCACCATTCACCGATAGTTGTCTACCCAAACGCCATCTATACTTAACGTGACCATACGTCCCGCTTTGGGCGGGACAGTCCCGCTTTCAGGCAGTCTGTCCCGCTGTCCCCAGCGTGGCCGAAATTGTCCCGCTTTAGCAAACAGACCAAACGACAATAATTTAAAAGTATTTTTATGTTTGAAATGCCTGTGCAATGCCTGGAAGTAACGCATACATACAACAACAATTTCTGTATTTGTCCCGCTCTGACAAAAAAATAAATGGTCACGTTATCTATACTGTACTCGGCGAAACATGGCGGTAGCGGTTTTTGACCCCCTGTCAAAAACTTGTCATGTTCTATACAATGCCGCGATTGACAACATCTGAGATTTCACTGTCAATTGCGGTTCACTCAGATGATCAGGATGTAGTGCGCGAAAGATGGGCTGTAAGGTGCAACATGCTTGCACAGCGTTTTGTGCGTTGTAGTGTTGAGGCAAAGCTGACGCTCTTTAGAGCATACTGTCAATGCTTCTATACGTGTCAGCTTTGGCTCAACTGCTCCAAAGCCACGAGAAGCAGTATCAGGGTTCAGTACAATAGTGCATACCGTACCCTGATGAGACTGCCAAAGTGCTTCGAGCATGTTCGCCGACGCCGGAATCCCGGACTATTTCGCAATTATTAGGGCGCGCGTCGCAGCATTCTGGTCTCGCATCCGTTCTTCAAACAATGAGATCCTTTCTGTGTGTGCCGGGTGCCCGGAAAACTCGATCCCAGCCTACTGGCTTTCGGTGCATCGTGGCAGTAATCAAAAGTGATAATTTACTTATTTTAGATTTTAGCATATTGTAGATGTATTTTAATTGTAACACTTTTTAACTTTATTTTTATTTATTTCTTTTATTTTAACCTAAATTATTGTTATTTTATGGGTCTATTGCCTGAAATAAACGATTATTATTATTATTATTATTAAGTCACAGGCTACACAGTCAAATTTTCATCAATCTGATGAATCAATCTGATTGACGGAATATTGACGGTTATAAAAAGTTCATATTAAAAATACGACCAGAGTAGACAGAATTATAGAGTATGCCGACTTAGAACTGATGTTGAAATTTTTAAATTTGAAGTGGGTTAGGCCTGAGAACAGTTTTGCTGGGTATGGAGATACTTTGAGTCCCGGTAAAGGACATAGGATACTTTTTATCCCGGGAAAATGTATGGTTCCCCCTCCATAAAAGAATTTTGGCGCAACGTAGTAATTTCTAAGCGCGCGAACGTTATCGGGTTGAGCGAAGCGATCCCTGTGCCGCTACCACCATGTTTCGCCGAGTACAGTGAAAACTACTTAACAATCAAATTCAAAAATAAGAAAATGCCTCATTTGACATGGTTACAATTATGACGTTTTAACTTATGAAAAGTCAATTAAAAAAGTATAAACGTCAAAATATTGACATTAAAACTTTTTAAATTGTGTTTTTAAAAGTTGAAATGTCACCATGCGGAATGAACTTCATGTTCATCAAAGTGACATCATAGGGAGTTGATGATTGGTTAATAACAATAATTAATATTTTGGCGCAGTTCAAAGCACAAATGATTAGTTGATTACATATGCGTCAGTCAAAAAACTACAGAAAGCTGCGTACACTCACGGAATTCATAGGTATTGCCCGACGCTTCGCCCGTACAGCAAATATTAGCCCTGCTTGTCTGTCTCCGTGGGCTGTGAGTGTCCGGAGTGAAGTTGGGCACTTGTTGCGTTCCTTTCACTATCTTCTTTATCTCTTCCGCTCGCTCCATGTATCTGTGTAAGAGATTTTATTATAATTTCTTTGAAATTAAGGCAACTGCAATGTAGCTTGGCACTCGTCATTTAGTGCTGATGGTGTTCTAGTATCTTTGTTTACTTTTTTTTGTATGTATGTATATTGTGTTAATTCCAGCGTGCAACTAAATATTATGAACGTTATTTTGATCGAATGGTGTTTTTTCGTCTTGCATTTCCAGACAACAGCCACATTTTTATTTAATTTGATTCTTTACAATATGTAGCTAAAAATTATGTTTGGCATACTACTCTTTATGGCCAAGCTGTATGTATGCTCAATCTGGTAACTCCTGCTCTCTACCGCTCTAACAGCAGGCTCTTGTTGTACGCCACCAGCGCCGCCTCCAGCCACCCCCTACGTCCAGCTGCCCTAGCACGGGGATTGTCGATCTCGAAGACATAGATAAAGACAAGAAATAACTATAGTTTCTTAGATAATAGTTCCTGTTTCAAAGAAAATAAGGTCGCAGATTCATCGACAACAGAAATAATTTTTAATGCATTTTTAATGTAAGTTTTACGAGCAACTTTTACGACCTATTGTTTTGCGAGCTCGGATTTTATAAAATGTTACAAAATTTGTCTAGCACTTTGGCGATGTAGATTCATTGAGGGTGGAATTATCAATTTTCCCACGCTAAACAATGGGTAATAAAAACACTTCACAAAATGCACTTAAAAATAAAATAACATTGACAATGAATCTACGACCTTATTTATTTTAGACGTAGAATCTTTTATCAAAAAAACTATAGTTATATTTTGTCTACGAAGATACGAGGAAATAAATTTCAATCCCCGTGCTAGCGCAGCAGGTCTATGGCCAGGTGTATACCGCCTGGAACACGCTGCAGTCACCTGGTGAGCTTGGCGGTGAGCGCGCTGCGCCTCATCTGGTCCCGCTCGGCGCCGACCGCCGGCACGAGGTACCGCAGACTCTCGCTGTACGCCGCCAGCGCCGCCTCCAGCCGGCCCCCTACGTCCAGGTCTATGGCCTGCTTTATTAGCGCCACCGCCTGGAAAAACAGACATTAAATAAGCCATGCAAAACTTAACTTTATCTGGGGGCACGGCAGTGCCCCAGCCAAGCTTTCTAGCAAAGGTACGGCCGTACCATACTTTTCTCGAAGCGGTTCGCGGCTATTTCACACCCTCCTTATCTTCGATGTTAACAAAGCTAGAGATTTAGAATTTCGATGACTAGAAGCAAGTATTAAAACTAACCTAACCTCCAAATTACATTATATTCTGATTAAACTATTAATCAGAATCTAGTTACGGATGGACAAAGTTACTACGTTTTGTCACTGACTGACAGATCATCAAAATTCTAAGGTACTTCTAGCAGACTTAGAACCTTGAAATTTGGTACCCGGATAGGTCTTTATTCAAAAGGAAAAATTATGAAACTGGCCAAGTTCGAGTCGGACTGGCGTAGATAGGGTTCTTTACCGTAAATTTGTATGGGAGCCCCCCTTAAATAAAAAGTTTATTTAATTTTTATTATTTATTATAGTTGAAATACAATTGAGTATTTTCTGAAATTTCCAAAAACCTTACTGTTACCATTATGAAGATAGAGCAAAAAAAGCAAAAAAAATCGTGTTTGTTTTACGAGACCCGCCATTCCTAAATTATTTTATTTTAATAGGGCTATTTTTTATAGCGACAAGAAAAATACACAATTTGTGAAAAATTCAACTATCTAGCTATTGCGGTTCTCGAGATCTAGCCTGGTGACAGACAACGAAGTCTTAAGACTTTGTTAATATGGTAGAATAGTTTTACGTGACCTGAAAAGAAAAAACCTTAAAAAAAGAAATGAAATCCCACCAAAACATTAAATGTAAAAGGAGCCAAGCAAAATATTGCATAGCTATGCAATACTTCTGTCGTAAAAAGTTTTCAGATCACATTCAAGCCAAGCCTTCAACTTATTTTGTAATTGAAATCAACATTCAGTGAATGTATCAATAGTTTTCTTTATTTTAAAATTATTATAGTGGCTCGCCAATGAGCACTAGAGAAATAATCAGCGACTAATTGGATTTATAATATGGGTACCTGCATGGACCAGATGCGTCGTTACGATAAACTAAAAAAACACTTTACGCTTGCCGTCTGTGTAAGTATGAACTTCTCCAAATATGCAGTTTTATATTTGTTTCTTAATAATTACGTGCTCATTGGCGAGCCACTATAATAATTTTAAAATAAAGAAAACTATTGATACATTCACTGAATGTTGATTTCAATTACAAAATAAGTTGAAGGCTTGGCTTGAATGTGATCTGAAAACTTTTTACGACAGAAGTATTGCATAATTATGCAATATTTTGCTTGGCTCCTTTTACATTTAATGTTTTGGTGGGATTAACTAGACAAGACGATACACATAGAATTGCCAACACCGGATTTGGGTTGCCGTTTCCAAGTTCAAATGGATCATAAATAAATAAAAGATGCTACATGTACCATAAATTAGATAAACGCAAAACTAGCACTGAGCAGGGTGACGATGAATTAAAAATAATAATACTGTATCAGACAGCATATTTAGATGTTTATTTAAAACAACTATACCTTATCATAGTTCTCCTTAGACGGCATATACTCGAGGTCCAGGTATTCGTGGTCGAAGAACTCGTCGTATGATATCCTGTCGTCGGGGTTGTGTTTCAGCAGCCGCGTCAGCAGGTCCCGACAACCGGGCGATATTGACGAGTTGGGCGGGATCTGGAGACGTTTTATATTATTACTAGCTGTCCCGGCAAACGTTTCTTTGCCATATTAAGTATATAAAGTATTTTTTTTTAATTTGATCGCAGCGCTAACTGTCGGGACAGACTAAAATTAAAATTCGAATTCAAATATTATTTAAAATTTGACACTACGATGGTAGCCGTCTGTCGGATCCAATGTAAAACATTCCAAAATCAACAACTACTAATAAATTAAAAATTAATTAAAAAAACATTGTCCAGCGGACAAAATTGTGAATTTAAACCATTCCCAGATCCCCTTGAACACACACAAAAAATTTCATCAAAATTGGTCCAGTCGTTTCAGGAGGAGTTCAGTCACATACACACGCACACAAGAAATATACATATATATATATTAAGATATTCCACGTTTTTCCCACATTTTCTTCTGTTTCTTGGCTCCTATTAGTCTTAGCGTAATAATATACAGCCTAGCCTTCCTCGATAAATGAGCTATCTAACACTGAAGGATTTTTTTTTAATCGGACCAGTAGTTCTTGCGATTAGCGCGTTAAAAAAACAACAATACTCTTCAGATATAGATTTTAAGGACAAACACTTAATAGTTAATCACGAATTAGTATTTGTCTTACTGGTGAAAATAGTATTAATACAGCGCATAACTAATACAAGGTTGGTTATCTCTGCTGGTCAAGTGACTTTGTTTTTCCCAATGTATCAGACAAGGACTTTACACAGTCATTCCCTGTGTTTATATTTTTAATTAGCAAGGCGGTAAGTAGATAATATATATATATTTACTTTTGTGTATCATATAAAAAATGTGAAAATAGTAAACTCACCTCTATAGGTGCTTGTCGCTGTATTTTGTCTACCAGTTCCTTGAACGTCGTAGAGGAGTATGGAGCTGCACCGAACAGACATTCGTACATTATAACGCCTGGAAAAAAATATATATTATTAATGACATATCGACTAAGAGCTGACGACCAAATTCGTCATGTAGCTTCGGCTGTATGAAAACTCCGTTAGCTACTTCCCTGAACAACCCTTTCTGATAATCTGCGTGCTGGCAGGCCGTGGGCGGTGGTTTACTATTGTTAGTGTTAATTATCATTGCAAACACTATTAAGTCGAGGAACCTACATTTTTTTTTCATTTTTTCCCCACCCCACTACTCCCACACCCACCGCCCACGGCCTGCCAGCACGCAGATTGTCAGAAAGGGTTGTTCAGGGAAGTAGATAACGGAGTTTTAATACAGCTGAAGCTACATGACGAATTTGGTCGTCAGCTCTCCGCCGAATAATATTACTTCAGACTTCAGATTGTAATTATTGTTTTAGCAATAAGTTTTCCAAAAACATGACGTAGGTACTAGTAACTATCATTAACCCAATAAGTCATTAAGATAGAGCTTTCAGGCAGACCAGGACGAAACTATTTTGAGACTAAAACAATCGAATCAGAATGCTGCGTCCTACACAACAATGTCATTTCACGTATGTTAGAGTAGGACGCGGCATTCGATTCGTTTGATTGAGTCTCAAAACGGTTTCGCGGTACAATGCGTAATTCGTCAGTCTCGGATTCGGAAACTTCATCTGTGACTTCGTCGTGCGAGATCCAATAAACACTCGCCGCGCTAGGCATTGACCAATGGCCGCACGGTAAAGTTTCCGAATCCGTGTCGAACGGGAATCGCCCTGCTGATCCGCCTGTGGGCAATGACAGAAATGACAGTAAAAGGGCCTACTGACCGACGCTCCACAAGTCGACGCGAGCGTCGTAAGCGCCGCTCAACATCTCAGGCGCCATGTACAGCGGCGAACCGCGAACAGACCGCATCGACTCCTCGGACATGTGCTGCGCAAACCTGAAAATATATGTATTATGTACTATCAGAGAAGTTGATTCCTATGCAGATGGGAGACCTATGTAGTTTGGTCGCATTACGTCAAACTCAGCCGACAGATCACAATTAACATTGAATTGACATGATCGACCAAATGACGTTGGTCTCTCAACTGCATAGGAATCAATTTCCTCGATGATACATCTTAAAGAACTAAAAATCTTCCCCTTGCTAAAATTTCAAGAGATATATTAAGCTGATCGCGCATAGTAATCGAAATGCGGCGGGTACGGAAAAATGTGCGAGGTTTCACATAATTTCATACAACGAATTCTAGACGTATCATATAAATTATCAATTCGTACGGCGCTTGCCTGCTGATAAATGTGGGATCACCTTCAGACAAAACATTGTATAAAGGTATGAGTATATTTTATGATTCCAAAAAGAAGAGAAGACAACTTTTTAGGGTTCTGTACCCAAAGGAAAAAAAACGGAACCCTATTACTAAGACTTTGTTGTCTGTCCGTGTGTCTATCACTAGGCTGTAACTCAAGAATGGTAATAGCTAGAGAGTTGAAATTTTCACAGAATGTGTATATCTGTTGCCGCTATAACAACAAATACTAAAAACAAAATAAAATTAATATTTAAGGGGGGCTCCCATACAACAAACGTAATTTTTTTGGCCTTTTTTCCTCTTAGATATCAAGAATGACAACAGGTAGGTACTTAACTTTTTCACAAAATTTTTAGTTATTTGTGTACTTTAATAATAATATTTAAATAAAATAAAAATTTTTAGCCTAATTTTGGTCTATAATGGTACGGAAACCTTCGTGCGTGAATCCGACTCGGACTTGGCCGATTATTTAGTGTAAACAAAGTTCAGTCAGCAACATCTAGATTTAAATCTTTATTTTTTTTTTAAATATCAAGTCCCAATGGGGGCACCGGTGCTCGCGATAACAATTGAAAGGCTATTGTGCCTCGTTTTTCCACGATTGAAGGATTAAGGTTGGTGTCAACAGTAGAATGAGTTGAAGTTTACCCGAAGTCAGCAACTTTCAGCATGTATTTTCCATCACAGTTTTTGTGTAATAGCAGATTATGAGGTTTGAGATCCATGTGTACCACACCTAAAAACAATAAGATAATATACAATAAATAAATTGAAAAATAAAATTATTATATGAAAATAAACTTAATCCTGATCACTATTACCTTTTTCTCTAAGAAATTTCAGTGCTGAGGCAAGTTGTTGAAGAAAATAAAGAACCTGAAATGTTGATTTTTAATTTTAAATACCTTGACATGCTTATCAATTTCTTAAATACGAGTTTATCTTGTGTAGCTAGTTGTTAGTCGTTACCTAATACTATGAGTATAAAGTATTATGACATTTAAGTGATAAGATTAAATAATAAGATAGTATTATTGTCTAACAAGATTTCAAAGTATATTAAGTCACCTGTTTTTCTGGAATCCTACCGTATCTCTTGATGTACTTGGAGAGGTCACCACCACAGCAATACTCCATTATAATGTAAATGTTCCTTAAAAGAAAATACTTTTAAAATTTTATGTTAATAAAAAAATGCATGTAATGAAGTAAAAACACTGTCTAAAATCTTCCGAACATAGATATAATAATAATAAACTCTTTATTTGCACACCTTCAGATACAAAAAGAGATAAAGAAACAATTTTATGGAGGAGCACAAATTGGCGGCCTTACCGCTTTGAGCGGTTTCTTCCAGACACGCATTGTCATATACATATATTATTCCGAATTAAGCTTAGCTTTGTCTGGAAATTGATTCAGAAATAGGGCTCTATTCAATAAAAAATTGATTTATAGCATAGTCATTGCCACAACTCTTTCATTTCAGAAAAAAAATTACCGATCATCCATTTCAGAAAAAAATTACCGATCATCCCATGTGAATTCCTTCATATTGACAATGTGTGGGTGTCGCAACGTCTTCAGTAGCCTGATCTCAGTGATAAGATTGTCAATAGCAGACCCGGAATGCTTCACTCTCGACTTGTCCACACATTTGATAGCCACTATTGATTTAGCGCCTACCTGGAAAAGTTACTTGACTATACTAAAGTAGTTACAGTATTTTTTATTGGTTGGTTAATATGTGTAATTTAAATTAGTAGCATTTTGGTAGTTTATACAGATATTTGTTTACATTTTAATCAAAATTAAAACTGAGTGTATGTGGTAAATTCTGAATTTGAAAGTCATTGTCCATGATATTGTTCTAAAAACCTGTAGTAGTAATATAAAGTGTAGGTACTTATAAAGCAGAAAAGTAAATAAAGGTGAATTTTATAAGTCCTATCTATTACCTTATTATATGCTTTGTATACCGTAGAATAGCTTCCTGAACCTAGCTTTTCAGTAACCACATACCCTTCAATCTTTGGAAATGACATTGTTACTGTTATTTATTTGTACATTTATCCGAAATAAGTAAATATTTTAATTCAAAGAGAAACTCAATTCTTCTTCTTCTTCTTCTTTTTATTATGGCGGCCTCAGTGAGTTGCCAATGTCAGAGTGATTTTGGGAAGACTTTGCTCTATACCTATTGCAGGTCTGGTGAAGAAACAAGGTACAGTATCTAATAATTTAAATTCTGTTGAATATACCTAAAACAAACAGAGGTTAGTAAAACATCACAATTTTATATTGTTAGAACGAATATATGTACACAGAATATCAATAAAAGAGGTATTTACATAACATAAAATTATTCACTGTTTTTGAGACTTGAGTCAAAAATTTTGACATTTCCATAGTAAATGACAGCAGTGTTGCCAGAGTATACTCAGCCCAGGTTGCCATTTGTAGGTTCAAATGTTGCCATCTGAAACCAAATGTTGCCATTAGAAAAAAACCTGTTCTAGTAATATAAAATATTTATACCTGCCTATTGAGTACTGTTTTATTGCTCTGCATTTTGTTTGATAAAAATTTAAATCGAAAAAAATCATGTTTCCAAAAAATATTAATTCTTTTTATGTTGTTGTGTTGATAAAATAATAATTGATTCCACAATTTTTTTTCTCATAAATTATAATCATGTTTTCCTGAAAATAAAAGTATTGACAGACCAAAAAAAGGCAAAGAAGGATTTATTAGATCCAAATTCCAATGCATTTAAGTTTTACTGCCGATCCACACTCGCGCGCGAAGGCACGCCGCGGACCGCGGCGCGGATCGCGGCGCGGATCGCGGCGCTAATCGCGGCGCGGATCGCACATTACTACCAAATCCTCTCAAAGTTCGCGACATGTCCGCAGTGTAGGCGTTCTTTATTTGAAAAATTTCCCGCGCGTCTACTTTTTTCATAATATGGCACTCGGCTGTTTAAGAGTGTCAAGTAGAATATGGCGGGAAAAAAAATCGTGAAAAGTTTACAAAAAGTTGTTTTTCCATATGATCGTCAAGTCAAAAGTCTAGTAAAAGTCTTAAAAATAGTATTTTAAAAAGATAAAACCGACTTCAACGTAAATAATTACGTAGCATTAAAATTCCCTATCTCAAAAACTACTGAACCGATTTTGATGAAACTTGCAGCATTCCCTAAATTGAACAATACCTAGTACAACAAAAAAAGAATCACTTAAATCGGACTTGTAGTTCCAGAGATATGCGCGCACAAACATAAAAACATACATACGTACATAAGAATAATAATAATAAGAATACTTTTATTTCCAGCATCACACGAAACATCATAATAATAAACAGTATTGAGTGGTACAGTTATTGTGATCTAGTTACATTAATATCATAATATTATAATGCTGTGTGATGCCAAATACATACATACATACACTTTCGAAATTTGGCACATTTGTTCAGAAGCTGCTATAGATTAACATATAAAAAACTGGACAGTTCTGGAAATATTACATACATACGCGTCGAATTATTGATAACCTCCTTTTTTTGAAGTCGGTTAAAAAGTAGTCAGTAAAGTCAACGAGTCAAGTCAGTTGTTTTAGTAAAGTGGTAGACCCTTTACTAAAACTTTCGACGGAGTTTTGGAGGGAACACAAAATGGCACGTTTCTTGAAGTTGTATCACTTGCCCACACTTGTGCACGACATCAAATTTTTAATGTTTTTTTATGAAATAAGGGGGCAAACGAGCAAACGGGTCACCTGATGGAAAGCAACTTCCGTCGCCCATGGACACTCGCAGCATCAGAAGAGCTGCAGGTGCGTTGCCAAGGCTGGCAACGCACCTGTAGCTCTTCTGATTAAGGGGTAATAGGGGAAGGTAGGGAAGGGAATAGGGGAGGGTACGGAAGGGAAAAGGGTAGGGGATTGGGTCTCCGGTAAACTCACTCACTCGGCGAAACACAGCGCAAGCGCTGTTTCACGCCGGTTTTCTGTGAGGACGTGGTATTTTTCCGGTCGAGCCGGCCCATTCATGCCGAAGCATGGCTCTCCCACGTCAACGCCGGTTTTCTGTGAGGACGTTAATATTCTACCAACATTACACATTAAAAACCGAAATAACACAATTTTAGGAAAATAATACAAAAACACAACGGCACTCTTTCGTATTCCCAGCAAAATTCCGCGCGTCTACTCTTTCTTGACAGACTATATTATCTGTTCACTAAACAATGCTGGCATGTCTTGTATGGCAAAAGCCCTTATTAAAATAAAGATTAAAAAAAAACCCTTTGTCGCGGGACAAAAAACCGACAACATTCGGGGAACGGGCCGCGAAGTGCGAGACATATGCGAATCGGATCCACACTCATGCTTCGCAGAAATTTCGCGGCGCCGCGGCGTCGCGCACGGTCCGCGTGCGAGTGTGGATGCGGCCGGGGAACCAGCCGCGAAGTGCGAAAAATATGCGAACCGGATCCACACTCACGTTTCGCGGAAATTTCGCGGCGTCGCGCGCGGTTCGCACGCGAGTGGGGATGGGGCATTATTACTGCCGATCCACACTCGCGCGCGAAGGCACGCCGCGGACCGCGGCGCGGATCGCGGCGCAAATCGCGGCGCGGATCGCACATTACTACCAAATCCTCTCAAAGTTCGCGACATGTCCGCAGTGTAGGCGTTCTTTATTTGAAAAATTTCCCGCGCGTCTACTTTTTTCATAATATGGCACTCGGCTGTTTAAGAATGGCCAGTGTCAAGTAAAATATGGCGGGAAAAAAAATCGTGAAAAGTTTACAAAAAGTTGTTTTTCCAGATGATCGTCAAGTCAAAAGTCTAGTAAAAGTCTAAAAATAGTATTTTAAAAAGATAAAACCGACTTCAACGTAAATAATTACGTAGCATTAAAATTCCCTATCTCAAAAACTACTGAACCGATTTTGATGAAACTTGCAGCATTCCCTAAATTGAACAATACCTAGTACAACAAAAAAAGAATCACTTAAATCGGACTTGTAGTTCCAGAGATATGCGCGCACAAACATAAAAACATACATACGTACATAAGAATAATAATAAGAATACTTTTATTTCCAGCATCACACGAAACATCATAATAATAAACAGTATTGAGTGGTACAGTTATTGTGATCTAGTTACATTAATATCATAATATTATAATGCTGTGTGATGCCAAATACATACATACATACACTTTCGAAATTTGGCACATTTGTTCAGAAGCTGCTATAGATTAACATATAAAAAAACTGGACAGTTCTGGAAATATTACATACATACGCGTCGAATTATTGATAACCTCCTTTTTTTAAAGTCGGTTAAAAAGTAGTCAGTAAAGTCAACGAGTCAAGTCAGTTGTTTTAGTAAAGTGGTAGACCCTTTACTAAAACTTTCGACGGAGTTTTGGAGGGAACACAAAATGGCACGTTTCTTGAAGTTGTATCACTTGCCCACACTTGTGCACGACATCAAATTTTTAATGTTTTTTTATGAAATAAGGGGGCAAACGAGCAAACGGGTCACCTGATGAAAAGCAACTTCCGTCGCCCATGGACACTCGCAGCATCAGAAGAGCTGCAGGTGCGTTGCCAAGGCTGGCAACGCACCTGTAGCTCTTCTGATTAAGTGGTAATAGGGGAAGGTAGGGAAGGGAATAGGGGAGGGTACGGAAGGGAAAAGGGTAGGGGATTGGGTCTCCGGTAAACTCACTCACTCGGCGAAACACAGCGCAAGCGCTGTTTCACGCCGGTTTTCTGTGAGGACGTGGTATTTTTTTTCCGGTCGAGCCGGCCCATTCATGCCAAAGCATGGCTCTCCCACGTCAACGCCGGTTTTCTGTGAGGATGTACGTAAATCGTAATACGTAATGGTTAATATTCTACCAACATTACACATTAAAAACCGGAATAACACAATTTTAGGAAAATAATACAAAAACACAACGGCACTCTTTCGTATTCCCAGCAAAATTCCGCGCGTCTACTCTTTCTTGACAGACTGTATTATCTGTTCACTAAACAATGCTGGCATGTCTTGTATGGCAAAAGCCCTTATTAAAATAAAGATTAAAAAAAAACCCTTTGTCGCGGGACAAAAAACCGACAACATTCGGGGAACGGGCCGCGAAGTGCGAGACATATGCGAATCGGATCCACACTCATGCTTCGCAGAAATTTCGCGGCGCCGCGGCGTCGCGCACGGTCCGCGTGCGAGTGTGGATGCGGCCGGGGAACCAGCCGCGAAGTGCGAAAAATATGCGAACCGGATCCACACTCACGTTTCGCGGAAATTTCGCGGCGTCGCGCGCGGTTCGCACGCGAGTGGGGATGGGGCTTTAGAGCATTTTTTGTTTATCAAAATCTAAATCTCCTGTCACGATGTTTGTCCGCGATGAATTCCTAAACTACTTATCCGATTTTAATGTTTTTTAAATGTGTGCTTTTTTCCAACTTGAGAGATAGGATAGCTAAAGCCGGCTGTACACTCTCGCCGAGACACAGCGAGGCGGCCCGAGTGCGAGAGTGTAAATGGGTGCGCTCGCCTCGTCTCGCCTGTCTCGGACCCTCTCGGTCCGTTGTCGGTATTTTGCGCCCGAGACAAAGGGTCTCGCGAGGAAAACGAGCGCACTACTGTACACTCTCGCGTCTTACAGTACTAGTCCTGCCGTTGGACAGTGTAGAACAGAAAAATAACAATAATAAACGTCTTTATTAGTCATTATCTGTGAGAAATAAAATTAAATATGATTAAAAATCTTTGGTTTACAATGATATCTTTTGATGCATGGTGAATGGTGAATGGTCGTTTTCGTCTATCTTCTATGAGTTCTTATCTGAACTAAGCGAGAATGTACATGGTCGCATTCGGGCAAGGGGCTCTCGCACGAGACTCTCGCCCGAGAGCTCTCGGCGAGAGTGTACAGCGGGCATTAGATCTTTAATTATAGTCGCAATTTTATTTTATTGCAAATTATTTGTCTATAAAGAGCGACCATTGTTTATGCGACGCGGGTCACGGGATAGCCGTTGCCATCGCTATCCCGTCACTAATATTGAATAAAATAATACGGGCGATATACTTTATATAATATGGCAAAGAAACGTTTGCCGGGACAGCTAGTATAATATAAAAGCTGAAGTGCATCTGTTCTCGAACCTACTGTAATGTAGACGTGTACACCGAACACAGATTGCACTTGTTGAGTCTTCAATCAGTAAAATTGGTTTTTCAATTAGGTCTATGGCGTGGATTACACGCATCAATATTATCACGATTCCGTGATAATATTGATGGTGTAATAGGCCGAATCACAGTATCGCAGTACTATTTGTGAATCCAGTGATACTAGAATCGTGATAATATTGACCGTGTAATCTATGCCTTATGTCGGCACTACATATAGGCGAACGCGTTGGCCAACGCGTTGGCCAACGTGTCGGCCCAATGTGTAGAACGGGCGACTCGCGCGTTGGCGGTAGGTATTTAGACGTTGGCTGACGCGTTTTGTCGGCACTACATATAGGCGAACGCGTTGGCCGACGCGTCGGCCAATGCGTTGGCTAACGCGTTCGCCTATATGTAGTGCCGACATTAGATAGGTAGCTTCTTCGATTAAAACAATAAAGAGGACTTACCAATAGATTTAAAAACAAAAGTATTATGTCGGCACTACATATAGGCGAACGCGTTAGCCAACGCATTGGCCAACGCGTCGGCCAACGCGATCGCCTATATGTAGTGCCGACAAAACGCGTCGGCCAACGTCTAAATACCTACCGCCAACGCGCGAGTCGCCCGTTCTACACATTGGGCCGACACGTTGGCCAACGCGTTGGCCAACGCGTTCGCCTATATGTAGTGCCGACATTAGAAAACCACGAAAAAATTTCCTTTGCATCGCACTACACTTACATAAAATTACTTTTATCTCTAGCTTCACCAAAATAGACCTTTTGCTGCTAGAAATATGGGTACAATTTGTTTGTCTATTATATATACTTAAGAGCGTTCCGTCCGGAGATTCCGTAATTGACCGTATTTAAAACCTTATAAACTCATAATCTGAAAGCTACAAAGTTATAATAAAAATACAGCAATAATCTTCAGTATATCAACATTCCTTTTGTCGTTTTAAATTTTCTATTTTTGTTTCTTATACTCATGATATCAGCTTCCAAAGTAATACCAATTTGTTAAATTTCAAGCATACATTCAGCATCTCATTAGGATTTACAAATTACTTTTATTTGAAATACACGCCAATAGATCGACAATATCATAAACTACAATGATATTCTATTGATAAACTACATATTCGCCGTTTTAAATTTTTTTTAGGACAATTTTGAACTAAGATAAGTAAAAATAATAGGGTTTTGGCGCGATCTCGGCAACGCGGCAAATGTATGGCCAAGGTCGTTTACTCGGGGGACGGCCTTAAGTATTGTTTTCATTTGTGAATAAAAATGCGTTCAAGATTTTGATTTTGTTCAATTCGATGAGTTCAGTTCATCTGCGAAATCTATATATATAAAAGAAAGTCGTGTTAGTTACTTCACTTATAACTCAAGAACGGCTGAACCGATTTAGCTGAAAATTGGCAGGGAGGTAGTTTAGAGCCAGGAGAAGGACATAGGATACATTTTGTCCCGGAAAAATGTACGGTTACTGCACAATATACTTTTATGATTTGCGCGTAAACTATTCAATCGATTTTGATGAATTTTGGTATGGAGATACTTTGGGTCTCGGGAATGAACAAGGAATACTTTTTGTCCCGGAAAATGTACGGTTCCCGCCCAATAAACTTTTATATCAAGAACGGATAAACCGATTTGGCTGAAAATTGGTGCAGAGGTAGCTTAGAACCAGGAAAAGGACATAAGATACATTTTTTCCAGGAAAAATGTACGGTTACTGCACAATATACTTTTATGATTAGCGCGTAAACTATTCAATCGATTTTGATGAATTTTGGTATGGAGATACTTTGAGTCTCGGGAAAGGACAAGGGATACTTTTGGTCCCGGAAAATGTACGGTTCCCGCACAATAAACTTTTTGATTTTCGCCTAAACTATTCAGTCTATTTTATGAAATTCGGTATGGAGATACTTTAAGTCTCGGGAAAGGACAAGGAATACTTTTTGTCCCGGAAAATGTACGGTTCCTGCACAATAAACTTTTATGATTTTCGCTTAAACTATTTATTAATCTATTTTGATGAAATTTGGCATGAAGATACTAATTTTAATCTATTGTTTTCTTAATTATACCAATTCGAATTAAATAATCATCGTTAAGACAGGACAACGTCTGTCGGGTCAGCTAGTATATTCGATATTTTTTTACCGATGATCGCGCCGTCAAGTCGAAAAGTTGCCAAAAAGTTGCCATTTGAGCTCGGTTGCCATTTGGTTGCCACGAAGGGTCAAATGTTGCCAAAATGGCAACCAAAGTTGCCAAATGGCAACGCTGAATGACAGAGACATTATTTTTTTTGGTTTGGTTCGTCCCATTCAGGACAGGCAAAGGGAACAAAGCCCATACAGCCATGTCTTTTGTAGTACTATTGTTATGTTTTTCATCATCGTTTTCATGTATCGTCAGGTCTAAAGTCTAGTCAAAGTCTAAGTAAAAGTCAAGTCTTAGTGGGTATACCGTGGTCTCATTAGCTACGGGAGTCCCACATCACCGCTCGGGTCGCCCCCTGCGCCTGGGTGGTATGCGTAATGCATTTCCCCCTCCGGAAAAAAAGACACTTGACTTTTTTAAAGTTTTGACATTATTTTTTTTAAT
The DNA here is from genome assembly GCA_937595015.1 of Polyommatus icarus. Taxonomy (NCBI): domain Eukaryota; kingdom Metazoa; phylum Arthropoda; class Insecta; order Lepidoptera; family Lycaenidae; genus Polyommatus; species Polyommatus icarus. The sequence goes on along the minus strand of OW569341.1, from coordinate 11,126,706 downwards.
ATTAAACGACAATACAGCATAAAAAACCATTGTGTAAGTCAATGTGGTCATGTGTCTAGCCATAATTATTTTAACAAGCGAGGAATCAGGATCAGGAACCTGTTTTCCGAAAAAATTTCAACACATTTTTCCTACAATTTCGAATCCAAAGTTTGAATAAAGTAATAAAGTCTAAATAAGTTTTCCGTATTCAATTTCTTATGACGTGGAATTACGATTCGGAGTTCCGTGAGAGTAGATAGAGATCTGTGTCCGTGAGACTAGCGCAAACGTACTTTTTTACACGAGCCGGCTCGGCTTCGGAAATAGCGAACGTGTGCGTCAGAAAATATTATTGTAATTTCCACTAAGTATACCTACTGTACTCGGCGAAACATGGCGGTAGCGGTCATTGAGTCCCTGTCAAAAACTTGTCATTTTCTATACAAAGCCGCGATTGACAACATCTGAGACTTCATTGTCAATCGCGGTTTATATAGAAAATGACAAATTTTTGACAGGGAGTCAATGACCGCTACCGCCATGTTTCACCAAGTAGGTACAGTATAGTTCCATATGCATTTGGTATGGAGATACTTTGAGTCCCGGGAAAGGACATAGGATACTTTTAATCCTGAAAAAATGTACGGCTACCGCGCGATAAACAAATTTTGGCGCAACGAAGTTGCGGGCGTCATCTAGTTAATAATATTTTTGAAATTTAATGTGTGTTCGGGCGTTAGTGTGCTGTGAGTGTGAGTGTGTGTGTGTGTGTGAGAAATAACAAAAAATACGTAAAATGAATTCGGAAATCGAATACGGAAAACGTGTATGTGGCCAGCCTTATTATAAGGCTGATTTCCACTTGATTAAAGTTATAATAATTTATATCAAGTGGAAATTGAAATTACATAACAGAAAATGGGATTTCGTAAATGTTTTCTTCTTGGAAGTCTAGCCATATCAATAATACGATCCCTACACTAAATGGTGTGGCAGGACGAGGTTGGGCTAGTGACGGATTAACCCTTAATCAAATTAAGCAATTGCCTAGAGCATCACGTTTGAGGGGGCACCAGAAGAAGGACAAAAAACATCCGTACTTAAGGCCATGTCTCACTCACACGTCACCAAAAACCACACCAAAAAAGTGTCTAGCAAAAAAGTAATATTTTTAAGTGGTAAAAGACCGATTCTAGTTGACATACGGATGGGGGGGTACACAGGCATGGATTGCTTAGGGCATCAAGTAGTCTTAATCCGGCACTGGATTGGGCCATCGGCTTCATTCATAAAACAACCCATACAAACGGCCGCCCAGGACACCGGATAAAAAGGGGCGCTGAAGGCAAACACAAGGGGCGCCAATTTTTTCAGCACTACTAGCGGCCTAGGCGCAGAAGAAAGGGGGCTGGTAGTGCTAAAACCGGTACCGAATGAAGCCATGGGTAGATACTTCCCGTGGTGACCCCAACGCAAGGCTTATAATATGGCTTCATCTTGCGTTATTGCTTGCATCACGATTCACGTCGGTAGAAAACTAGCTCTCCTGTCGAGTTTAATAGCTAGTATCGATCGTAAATAATTGAATATCACACTTGGGGCCTAAGGGCCTGTTTCACCACTTCCTGATAAGTGCCAAATAAGCTATCCATAACGACCACAACTTTATTTAGCAGAGAGAGTATTTTCTCTATTCACAGTTTTTGACGTGATAACGTCTTATAATTCGATATGGGGTGCGCGCCCGAAAAACATGACAGTTCATGCGGCGTTGCCTCGCTGACAGCAGCTCTGAGGCGTTCCATTTTTTTTATTATGAAAATTGGGGCCGTCTATGGGCTTTTCGCCCATATCCTTTTTTTTACAGTGTCAGGAGCTAAAAACACATAAATTGAAACTAGGCCAGTTAAGCAGGAGTAATGTCATAGTGCCCAAGTGTGTGCGCAATACACAAGAGCTCCCTGGTTTTAATGAAACCAGGCCAGTTGAGCAGAAGTAATTTCATAGTGCCCAACTGTATGTGCAATACACAAGCCAGAATGCCCCCGAGTGAGGGCTCATTTTAATCAGGACGATGAGATCTACAACTTGGCCCAAACAGAATTTTCCGAATTTTTTTCTCAATTTTGAGGCCAGGGTCGTACAGAGGGAAAAAATCCAGGAAGAACAAGCCAAGAACCCCATATCCAGGGCAAACAGTTGCCGAGTTATAAGCACTCAAACTTTGACATTGACAGCTCGGCAACTGTCAAACGTCGAACAAAAGCGGCAATAACTCCGCTCCCAATAGGCCTAGAGGAACGGGGTTTCTTCTAACATAAAAGGCAACACCTCGGCGAACCCCTCCCCGAATTTGAACTAAATCGGAGACATCAAATTTTTTTTCTCAATTCTGAGGCCAGGATCGAATAGAGGGGAAAAATCCAGGAAGAACAAGCCGAAGAACCCCATATCCAGGACAAATAGTTGCCGAGTTACAAGCATTCAAACTTTGACATTGACAGCTCGACAACTGTCAAACGTCTTACAAAAGTAGCCATAACTCCGCTCCCAATAGGAACTTCTAACATCAGAGGGAACACCTCGGCTACCTCCTCCCCGAATTTGAACTAAATCGGAGACATAAAATTTTTGTCGTGGCAACGTCTTATAATTCGATGCAGCCAGCTGCACGCACGAAAAAACATGACGCAATATATGCGGCGTTACCTCGCTCTGAGGCGTTCCATTTAGGGCTTGAAGAGCAAGCGAGAGCGCGGTACGAGCGACAAAGAGGCACGTTGTCACGTTCAACTATCGGTATCAGTAAACCGACTTTACAGACAACAGTTTTTTTTTAACAGATTCACCATACTTTATCTGTTAAGTGGTGGATAGTCTATTCGGGACTTACCAGGAAGTGGTGAAACAGGCCCTCTATCTTATAATTAATATTTTCGATGGCATGCTATCACAGTCTATTTTACTCGCGTGCACACAATATTATACAGATGCCTCACGCGCGATTGAGACGGCCTTAGATTCGAATTTTGAGAATCGGGCCCCAAAATAATATTTAAGTATAACGGCAAAGTGTTTTAATAATAAACTCGGAGTCAAAATACTGTAAATTTAAGGGAGAAGGTGGGATTTAATTAATTTTGCGTTTTACGAGAATTGCAGAAAGTTCGCGATACGACACACAAGGGAAAGCACAAAACAGCAATTAACTTCCAGATTTGCGAAGGAATAAAGTTTTCGTAGCTTACGACTTACGAGTTACATATTATGTATGTCGAGTATTTCGTTTCAATTTAAAATTACTTTATAAACATCGACAGTCGACACTCTTATTTAACGTTTGTTGGTATTAACCTATAAATTCTATAGGTATTAATTAATAATTATAAATAATCATGGGCGCCGGCAGGGGGGTGCCAGGGGGTGCACTTGTACCCCTTGGGAATCTCGGGATTAACAGGAATTACTGAAATAAAAAGCATTTTGTAACCCCAATACCATGCCGTACAAAGACAGTTCGTAATGTTTCGGCACTAAATGTATTCTGTTGACGTAAATAGACAGTCAGTGTTGTTCGTAAAAAATAAAAAGAAAAGAAAGAAAACTAAAATCTGTACCCCTTGGGAATTATTTCTGCCGGCGCCCATGTAAATAATACAAAAAGACCTTAAAATGCTATTAAGAATAATTTAGCACCTTACCTAACTTAGGTAAACTAAATGTCACCCGCAACTTTATTTTAAATTCGTTACCATAATATTATTATTTTATTCTCGACAAAAGTTAGCAAATTAACAGGGTAGGTATTTGTATTTTTAATAAAGCTAGGTAAAATACGCGTGTGTAAAATCTCATTTCATTACGTAAATGTGAGAAGTTTTCAGACGAAAAATACGTGAGGAACAACATTCTCACGTTTGTAGATAAGATTACGATTATATTACACGGAATCTCTCTGGTCTGAAAAAAATTAAAAGGCCTAAAATTAGAACCTGTGATAGTGCTATCAGAAAAGTTGATTCCTAGGCAGATGGGAGACCTACGTAGTTCGGTCGCGTTATGTCAAACCCAGCCGACAGATCACAAATAACCAATGAAGGAATCCATCCATCATAATTCATAAAATCATAATTCATAGCAATTAACATTGAGTTGACATGATCCGACCAAATGACGCTGGTCTGTCAAGTGTCAACTGCCTAGGAATCAATTTCCTCGATGGTACTTTTGGGTTAATACAAAAAAAGTAAAAATCGGCAGCAAAAAAATTAAGCCCGTGTACAAGATATGCTAACATTCTGTGACCAGTCTCTCTGTTTGTAACTTCTTTTTAGATTTGGACTAAAACTACACGTACCTACAAGGAGTCCCGGGAAAAGTCATAGGATAGTTTTATCCTAAAAACAAACCCGCACGGTAAACGAATTTCAGCGTAGCAAAGTTGCGGCCATGTTGTACGCCAGCTTAAAATAAAATGCACACGTATATTTAAAGCGTTAAGCATTTTGTGCGTGTCAGGCTAATATATGAGCTCTCGACACCAGTGGTGATTTTGGAGTAAGGCTGGGTCTAGACGTGGTTAATATTTAATACTACATGACGCCCAGAACTCCGTTGCGACAAAATATGTTTATCGCGGGAAAACCGTACATTTTTTTCTGGATCCTATGTCCTTTACTCCTTTCCCGGGACTTCATACCAAGTTTCAGCAAAATAATATGTTTTAGCGGTTTAGGCGTGAAGAGGTAACAGACAGACAGACAGCCGGACATATTTAGACACATTTTCGCATTTATATTACCTAATCGTACCTATACCGAATCTCTAAAAGGCTTACGGGAGCTCTTTTAAATTATTGGTTGATCGTGGGGTCTTACAACTAGCGTAATTACAATAATTCTGACCAAGCAAAATAATAATACTCGTATGCTTGGTCAGGCCGAAGTCCCTTTGGCGTTATTTCAGAAGTTGTGTATGTCGACGTGCCGGTCTCATAAACTAAAAACTTCGATAGCGCGATGCAGGATTGTGGGCTAATTGTACTACCGCGATCAGACTAAAATGTTATAGATAGTTATTGTACTGCAGGTAGTCCTAGGCATTTACTAGGAAAGGCTTTTTCAAAAGGTTATTTAGAAAAGTTTAATTATACGATTTTCCTATATACATAATATAATATTATAGATGCAGTCAACGTTTGTATGGCAGGGATATAATATCATTTTAAGTGGGCAGAGCTTCAGGCAAAAGTTTGTTACAAATAAACTAATTAATCAGGTATTTATATTTCTACGCCATGGCTTATGCTTTGAGGGTTATGCAGGATTATACCTTAAAAATGTCCCCATTATTAAAAAAGTAACCCTTATAAGTTATACCCACTCTAAGCCGGTGTATTTTATTACTGGATCCTCTCTAATCGCCTCGCATCTGAACACGCCATTATAGCTCTAGTTAAAACAAATGACCTAACTTTTGATACTTAAGAGGTTTTTTGTGAAACTAACAACGTAAAAAGTGTACGTGCTCCTAAAACTTGTTAATTACACTCAATATAAATTTCGAGTGTTTTTCGCACAATACCAACGAAAACTATCCTAAATAGATCTCTGAATTCGCAGTGTGTACTCTCTATAGCGTATAGACAGAGGCTCTTTTTGCACATGTCCTGTGTCTGATAGAATAGACGACAATACTGCATTGTAAGTTCACGGTGTGGCTACGTTGAAAATTTGCCTGAAAGTGGGGAAATAATTAAAGCAAACTATGCGACATGAGAGTCTGTCAACTGAAATATAAGAGCTTATCCAACGCGCCCCATATCTTGTTTTTTTGAGTATTCGAAGATTTTCCTATTTATATCAGCTAGTGAAGTAGTTGTTAGCGCGTCGTTTTAAGTTAGATAAGCTCTACGTACCTGCAGTAGGTAATTTGTATTTTTATTATTCGCAGGTTCTGCATTACCTTTCAGCACACATTTTAATCTAGACACGCGGTAGCGTGTCAAGCCGAGTTCCAGCGAAGCGAGCCGCACCGTGTGTAATATTACACTAACCATTTGCAGCTACATTTGACCCCCTCATAATTCAGAAACTATTTCACATAAACGTTTCAAATTTGGCTCATGTAATGAGACTTGCAAGATAATTATATGCTCTAAATTTCATGAGCACAGCTCAAACGGTTATTAAGGTATTAACACCCGAAAATCTATATTTTTATCACTGACTGACTGACCTCAGATCAAAATTCTAACCCACTTCCAGATGACCTAGAAGGCTGAAATTTGGAACCAGCTCGGTAATTGTGTGAAAGCGTAGGGAAAAATCAGAAAACAAAAAAAATCGGTCAAGTGCGAGTCGGACAGAGCGAAACTAGGCAAAAATTGTGTTTTTTGTATGGGGACCCCCCTTAAATATTTATTTTATTTTACTTTTATTATATATTATGAAAGTAAAAATATAATTAAAGATTTTGTGAATATTTCAAGTACCTACCGGCTGCCATTATTGATTTTGAGCAAAAAAAGACCAAAAAATCACGTTCATTGTATGGGAGCTCCCTGTAAATATTTATTTGTAAAGTGAAAAACTTTAGGAAATGAATAGAAGGTGACTTTATGAAGTGTGTCTGTCTGTCTGTTACCTTTTCACGCCCAAACTGCTTGTACCGATTGTTCTTAAATTTGGTATGGAGATATAGTTTGAGTCCCGGGAATAGATATAGCATTCTTTTAATACGTCTGTCCGTCTGTCTGTCCGTCTGTCCGTCCGTATGTCTGTCTGCTAGACAGCTAAAATAATAGCTACTTTACTTCCGTACAATAAGTTGTAACCTATAATAGTTAATGGTTGTAAATACACCTTGTGTTATACCGTATTATTCCAATGCCTCTTGATGGTAGCTGCTTTTTCCATTCGCTTGGATTTTTTTTCTTTTATTCGTCTGATACTCAATAAGGCTTTTCCTGTTTTCAGTTTCAGATAGGCTATCCACAACTTATCTGACAGAAGTATCTGCCAGATAACTTGCGGATAGCATATCGGACACTTGTCGGGAAGTGGTGAAACAACCCCTTATGGTTGCGATTGAATATAGTTAGTTGAATATTATGTATGTTTGAACTAGGAAGATTAAGATGTCTACTGTCTATCCTTGCTCGGAAAGTTTTCTTTACAAAAAGTAATGATATCCCACCAAAAACATAAAATATGTAAAAATGGAAAGCCAAGTTCCATACAAACATTATTTTTGTCTATGGACTTCGCCGTAAAAAGGATGGAGATCTAAATGAGTGCCAAGTTCCATGGAAAATCGAAATATGTATGTATAGGAACCAAATAACATTATGAACAAATAATAGTCTATTTCTTTGCTTTATTGCATATCTATAACAATTAATGTTATTTAAATAATTTGAGATCTTAAACTAGATTAGATTCTACTTGGCTAGTTTTCATTACATCAGTCATTTGACTTGGCACTCATTTAGATCTCCATCCTTTTTACGGCGAAGTCCATAGACAAGAATAATGTTTGTATGGAACTTGGCTTTCCATTTTTACATATTTTATGTTTTTGGTGGGATTATATTTACATTTACAACTAGAAATTTAATAAATATAATATTTTTTTCACCTTCAACACAGTGCTTGATCTATATTTTTTATGAACTATGTACCATCGAGGAAATTGATTCCTAGGCAGTTGACAGACCAACGTCATTTGGTCGGATCATGTCAAATGTCAATTCACTGTTAATTATTGTGATCGGTAGGCTGGATTTGACGTAACGCGACTAAACTACGTATGTGCTACGTAGGTGCCCCATCTGCCTAGGAATCAACTTCTCTGATAGTACTTTATTTCCGCCGATACTACTTAATTTACATGTAGGAAATTTTCTGCCCGCGCCGCCCACGGCCTATACAGCCTATTTATAAATCCAGGGCTGCTTCATCATGTTGAGTTTATTTTCCAAGTTCGGCAAAAGCCAGCAACCCCGTCGTCACGCATCAGTACAAAGGCGACGTTCGCCGGGACAGCGCGCCAAAACCGCGGAGTTTTCGCGCCAATACTCGGCGTTTTCGCGCCAATACCGCCACCGCAATGTAATTAATTAAACCCTCGAATTTGTCCGGAACATTTCTACAACAGAAATTCTCTTTTCGTAAATGTCCTGGGAATTTTTAATAGAATTAGGTACTTAATGTTGATTTAAAAATAATTTTTGCTTTTGTTATTTTCCAAAAAGAAAATTTGGATATTCTGCTTTACACCTTTATGTTGGTGGTTTTAAAAATAAAATGGGGCGCTGCGGTAAAAAATGTAAATATGCAATGTAATCATCTGCTGTCCTTTTGATATGGACAAAGTCGGATGAAAGATCGACTATAGTTAAAAAATATATTCTATTGAAACTTTCTTTTGTATGATGTTATTGCTAAGTTACTTTGTCTAAGTTAAACTTTAATATCAGACAAGGGAAAGATTTGTTTATTGTGGCTATTTCTGTACAATGTAGCTGTACTCTAAAACTACTGGACTGTTTTTCATGAAATCTGGCACAGATATAGAATAGTTCACCATAATTTTATTTTGCCTATTCCAATCATATTTTGCCTATCATCTATAGTTGCCGCCAATGATATTGTATGTTACTAACGTAACTAGATTGGCAGTCTACGACAGAAACGCGTCACCACTTTGAAGATGCCTGCAGGCATATCTGCCATACATAATGACATAATAACATTATGAAGTGACATTGTCTTTTGGGCTATCAAGTGGTTACGCATTTTTTGCATCAGTTTGTAAGACATTGCCACTCTAGTATTTTAGAAACTCATTGGTTGCCGCACTCATTATAGGCCGGCATAAATAGTCAGTACTCAAGATGCATCTCGGTCTCAAGACACGGTTCAGGCTCTGTGATTGGTTGGCTGACAAAATTTGAACCAATCATAGAGCCGAACCGCGTCTTGAGACCGGGTCGCAACTTGAGTACTGACTACTTATACCGGCCACAGATAAACATTGATCACTTAACTGTAATTAAATGAAGATTTCTACATAAGCCGTATACATCTGTCAAAATCTTCATTAAATTTAAGTTTAATCAGCTTTTAATAATTTCTCTGAGTGCGTCCTATAAGCCTTTGAACGCTACTCACTCATCACGACTTATTCAACACGGTCTCATGGAATTTTTTCCCATTACAAATATCAAATTTCAATTGTTTTAATATCAGTTAAAGTATAATTAAGAAAACTAATCTATTCAACTGAAAGAATACAAATTGTATTAAGTTTTGGTGTAAGTGTGTGCAAGTATTCCCCGCACGTAGATAATCTCGTTTCCTAACCGTAACTCGGTTTGCAGTGTCTGCACTGTATTGAAAGTATTGAACACAAGCGAACTAGCAAATTAAAAAAAAAAACATCACGAGTTCTAAATTCAAAGTAGAATCTCAAATTACTTTGCTCAAATTACAGAATGCAACTGCCGCACTCAGAGAGGAACAATAAACTTATTTTACCTTTATTAATTACTGACCTTTACTAACGAATATTCTTATAGTTCTTAAGCGTATATTCTTCTGCCTGTCTCTACGTATACCTTTATGCTTAAGTTGCTAAACTGATGTAGATAAAATTTGGCATAGAGATGCTGAATATTAACAAGGATGTATAATATTGTAAAGTATGGTATGGAATGGATGTACCGATATACCATATAATATGTGTTGCGGCAAAAGTGGGTACTTACTTAAATATCAAGTTGTTTTTTGTTCAATTGATACATAATTCATTATTACGACACGCGATTACTATAGTTTACGGACTACTGTAAAACAAGAAAGTTATAATTATTAGTGTAATTCTCGGACAACAAACACAAAAGTTCTCTGGCATCTTTATTTTCCAAAAAAGAAGGGAGCTAGAAATGTTTGGACCTTCAGATACAAACAGTAGAAACTAAAACAACAGGATAAAAATCAGCGAACATTTTTGCTGCAGTCTCAAAATACTCATTGGTCAACGTTGTGTTAAAAACTTTTTCCAGAACTTTCCAGGCAGAGTTGCAGGATTATTTTTTTAAATTAGTTTTCCTAAAGCCTGTTAGAATTGCAAACAATTCAGAAAGTGATTGTAGGCGAGCCGCCAACTCGTTTTACCCACTATTTTGTTTCGAAACATATTAACACTTGTTGTTTAATCTTTATACACTTTTAGAATTTGGCATTGGCACTATATGGGGTGTTACTTTTAATTACCAGGAATATCGAAATATATAATATATTTTGGACCAGCGGCTCTCAAAGTTTTTTTGGTGGCGAAACCCTTTAAAAAGTGACGTTTGACGACGAAAGGGACTCTTAAAAATAATATTTGTCTTTGAATGAATTTTCTCTGATGTCATTGCTTATATCAATAGGCATCGCTCGCAGATCCTCTGCTAGGTCTTTGCGGAGCCCCAGGGCTCCGCGGAGCACATTTTGAAAATGGCTGCGCTACCTTCGAGATAAAACGTTAACATTAATTAAGAACATGTACAGGCATTTATAAAGATACAATCAAATCTACATTTATTTTTACTATTATGTATTCGTAGATGTTGTACCTACGAATACATAATAGTCAAAATTACGTATCAATGTATATGTAATAATATTTTATAGGTCGAACAAAATCTTTCTCATAATAGTTAACTTCTAGTGCTATTTCACTAAACTTACTTAAATTACTTCATAAAAGTAACGAAACTCTAACAAGTTACTCAACTTCTAAAGAAAAAATTTTTACATGTTTTATTTATTCAGAAGTTTATAAGACATCTAACAATAGAGTCATTGTAACAATCTCCTATATCACGTTTAGTTTTGGCCTGGGTCCAAAAACCGACAGCGCTAAACGTCGTTCCGGCAGTGAATATCGCATATGCTCCTTTATTTATGACTTAATTTACTTTTTATACAATTTTGGAGAATAAAAAAGGGAACGAAGGAACAGCGAACTGGTATCGCCAAATAGCTTTGTCCACATTGTGCCTTTTTTCTGTTCAACAAGGGCATGCCTTATAGCGCTGTCAACAGTGAACGTGTGGCATGCCCGTGACGCGCGTTAAAATCCACCCGCGTTGAAAGAAAAGTGTCATAGCGCGCGCTACCAATGATACGCGCTACGATTTCAACGCGCGTTACGGGCATGCCTCACGTTTGACGTTGACAGCGCTATAAGGCATGCCCTTGATGAATAGAAAAAGGCACAATGTTGACAAAGCTATTCAAAACTACCGCTGCACATTCTAAGAAAGGGCTGCCTACTGGCGTCACAAATCTAAATCCTGTACTACGAGTATAGTGCTCCAAGGCTAAAGAATGTAGATGAATGTGGACGGGTCGCTGCTGGAAAAAGTATGGAGTGTGGATGGAGGAGAACTATCTCTGTATGTAAAAAGTGTCCGCTGAAATGCGTTAAATTAGGGTGGCGCTACAGAAGCAACAGGGTAAATTTTACATCATTTAGCAGCTTTTATTTTAGCCATCTTAGGTTATATTTTTCAACATATATAGGTATTATTTATTTTGTTATTTATTTTATTTATTTATTAAGTATTTTGTCACCAACGGCTACATTCATTCCATACCCTTTGCTGCAGCTAGCGCCACTTTCAACTGTTATTTACTGCGTACAGCTGGACACTTTTTCAAATATCCCCCATATAAGATAATTCTCCTCCATCTAAACTCCATGAATGAGAAAAAGGGGAACAGCTGTCAAACACTTGTCAAAAAGATGTTTTTGTATGATAGAAGCGTTAGTTCCTTTTCTCGCCACGTTCATTTAAAGCCTTGTCGAGCTGTAATTTTACTTCACATGTGCCACCACTGAAGGCGCATAGCACATGCAAGAGTATGTAACGATATATTGAAATAGCGGTAGTTTTTTTTGTAATATACGAGTACATACAATTGCTCATGACTTCGCGGTATAGCCGCCAAACCGCGCGTTTGGGCGAACGCAAATAAATCCAGCAAAATAATTCCTATGCGCAGTGGCGTAACATCCGGGGCCCGTGGCAAATTGATGGGGTCCTATCAGTAAAATCGTCACGTTGATAATAAAACAGTGTATAAAAAAATTCTGACCACACGGCCTCTTAGGCCTTTTTGGGTCCGGGGCCCTTGGCATTTTGTCTCCCCTGCCAGGGTGGCAGGGGAGACAAAATGCCATAAATGCCATAAATCCAGCAAAATAATTCCTATGCGCAGTGGCGTAACATCCGGGGCCCGTGGCAAATTGATGGGGTCCTATCAGTAAAATCGTCACGTTGATAATAAAACAGTGTATAAAAAAATTCTGACCACACGGCCTCTTAGGCCTTTTTGGGTCCGGGGCCCTTGGCATTTTGTCTCCCCTGCCACCCTATAGACACAATAGACATAACAGATACGCCACTGCGGCTACACGTTTAACAGAAGCGAAGTCTTCCGCAAATGCCTTGGTAGATTCTGGGGATAAAATTAGATGGTTTGTCGCACAGAAAATGTACTTTATAAAAAAATATATCCTAAGTCACTTTCCGTAATTCAAAGTATCTCCATACTAAATTATATCAAAATCAATTTTGCAGTTTAAAGTGGAGACAGACAGACATACATCTGCATTTATAATATTAGTACATATTGTATAGATATTTGTGATTACAGAAAGGGCTGACTTATGTCAATGACACACATATAATTTGGATGAGCATTATAAACATTTTTTTTTAAATACAACAAAAACCCCGTATCTTACTGTCAATAATTAGTGTAACTATTAAAAGAAGTGAATGTCTATTGGCTCTGCGTGGCTACGGCCCTGAACAGTGGTTGCACCGTCTAGCTACGCCCCTGAACAGTGGCTCCGCTTAGCTACGCCCCTGTGTGCGAGAAATGCACTGCGTGATGTCGGGGAAGAACAAGCAAAAGGTGCAGGTGAGTGAAAGTTTGTTACTTTCAAGTATTGTTTACTTGGTTTTTTTTAGATCAGCGGTTCTCAACTGTCGTGGCGGAATCCTTTTTAGGAATTGATAATTTTGACAAACCACCAAAACTTCATTTTTGACGACCTCTGTGGCTCAGTGGTGAGCGCGTTGGTAGCTCAAGCCGGGGGTCGTGGGTTCGAATACCTCCGACGGAACAAAAAGTTTCCAATGTTCCTGGGTCTGGATGTGTATAAAATATGTGTAAGATAAAATAAAAATCTTAAAAATATGTATAGTATAAAAGTATTAAATATATTTCCATTGTCTGGTACCTGTAACACAAGTCCTTTAGGTATTTAGCACGGGGCCAGACTGACGTGGTGTGAGGCGTCCATACATATTATTATTTTTATGGACGCTTCACAAATCACACCACGTCAGTCTGGCCCTGTGGTAAGTACCTGAAGGACTTGTGTTACAGGTACCAGACAACGGAAATATATTTAATACTTTTTATACTATACATATATTTAAGATTTTTATTATATGATACACATATTTAATACACATCCATGACCCAGGAACTTTATAAACTTTTTGTTCCGTCGGCGGGACTCGAACCCGCGACCTCCGGCTTAAGCTACCAACGCGCTCACCACTGCGCCACGGAGGTCGTCGTTATTATTATACATATTTTGTCTTTGAATGAATTGTCTTAAAGGTAGGTACAATTCCGTGCATCGCGATCGATCGCGGTCGCGCACGACCTACGACTGTCGTCGGACGCTCGCGACCATAGTCAGCGTATGAAAATGTATGGCACCGCTTCCGAGTCCCGCGACTGACGCGCGCGGCCTACGACTGTCGTAAGCCGCGCGCGATCGTGTCTTGAAGTTATGACAGTCGCACACGACCGACGATAGTCGTAGGTCGTGCGCGACTGTCATAACTTCAAGACACGATCGCGCGCGGCTTAAGACAGTCGATCGATCGCGATGCACGGAATTGTACCTTTAGGCTTGAGTCTGATGACATATTTTCTTAAAATCATCTTTCGCTTCGCAGAGCACACTTTGAGAATGAAAGGCAGTTTTGTAGTAAAGTATATTTTGGTACTTACCCAAAATTATATAAGTAACTTAATTATTTTTTATTTTAATAATAAATGTATTTAGTAGAATAATAATAATAGTACTAATAATAATTATAGGTACACTATTCAGAATATAACAATAACAATAATGTACAGAAACTTCGATAAAAATAACAATTATTATTAATTTAGTAATTTAAAAGGCAAAGCTTTTTTCAATGCTATAATTTGTTCAAATTTTAATTTTTGCTTTGATTTTTGCACGCTAAGTAATCTCAAATAATTATTTTGGTACTTTATAAATTATGAAATCAAACATTGTCGAGAGCCATTACTAATATAATTTTATACGTGAATACATCTCGTAGGCTGATGATGTTGATGATGATGACATCTCGTAGCTACGCAGCTACGTCGACACGTAGAAGTCGTAGCACACGTAGCTGTTCGTAGGCGTTTCGTAGACGTTTCGTAGCGAACGTCTACGAAACGCAGAACGCTATATGTACTACTAAAAGTAAATACGGGCAGCCTATTCGGCAAACATCGCATGACTTCGGAAAACTTTGGAAAACGGCGCCGGCAGTCATTTCGGCAACCGGCGCCGGCAGCGGAGGCACTCCCTAAATATTAATCTACTAGTTACTACTGGACAAAAATTTGGTCGGTATGAAATGACTTTGCAATAAATACCAGTACCTCTCCTACTATAATTCTAAGTTGACATTACAAAAATACAAATACAAAATCTTTATTCACAAACTTAAAATACAATATAATAATAGTGTTTGAGACCCCCTTTTAAGTAAAGTTTACCTGTGTTAGTAAAGTGTCTCGTTTTAGAAATTAGAGTAATTTTATAGCCATTAAACAGCCTTTCATTTCCCCGAAGTGTTTTCCCAATAGGAATATATTACTGCTATGTTTTCATGATAAAGGCAGCACCAGCACAGACCCTCATAAAGTTTTTTTCGACGTTTGACAATATCTGTTAATATTCTGTTTTGATTTTTATTTTTTATTTTATTTTATTGGAAAACAAATAAGTATACAAATAAATTACAGAAGAAATTACATACTACACTTAAAATAAACGATAGTATACTCCACTAAGTTTTCACATATTACTAGAAAAAAAAAATACAATATTATACTAAACCTAACAGTGCATTAAAACCATATTAAAACTTTTTTTTATTTCATTTCTAAATACATTTTTAACTTTTGCAAATATATCTATGTTAGTAAAGTAGTCATTATAAATTTTAACTAATCTTTATAGAGGCGCGCGTTCACCAGCATTGATTGATGACAATTCTTATTCTGTGCACATGGTATAAGTGAGTGTTATTCTTATAAAAATACACAAAAATATGACCCTATTCACTTTCACCTTTACAGCCCATAGGAATAAACTTAAAAGACTTCATAACAACTCGTATGCAACTTAAAATTACTCATACATACTCATAAATATTTGATATCGCGCGGTCGTGTGTCACTGCAGGGGAGTTTGACTCTTACCCTTTGATGTTAGCTGCTATAATCGCTTGCACTCGACTATATACCTCCTGAGGATTGTCCAAGTGTCACGGAGTATGGAATAATTAATGACTGGGCCTGTCAATTTGTATGACAGCGCCATCTGTCGAACGCTGTCATTAATTTTGAGGCGGGAAAATTTTACGCCATATGTCATAGTAAGGGTAAATACGGAAAGTTGTTTGTATTATCTTTTAAAATAAGTCGATATAATTTTTTTTTTATTTTCTTATTAGGTTAAATAGGATCATACATTGTTTAGTAGATGACGCTTGCAACTCCGTTGCGCCAAAATTCGTTTATCGCACGGGAACCCTAAATTTTTGAAATGAATGGATGAAAAGTATGCTTTGTCCTTTCCCGGGACTCAAAATATCTCCATGCCAAATTCCAGCAAAATCGGTTTAGCGATTGGGGCATGAAGAGGTAACAGACAGACAGAAAGACACACTTTCACATTTATATTTCGCATTTCAGCAATATATTTCAGCAAAATGAGTTTAACGGTTAGGGCGTGACAGACAGACACACTTTCGCATTTATAATATTAGTATGGAAGGAATATTTCTTGTTTTCTGAAAATTATTAGTAAACAAAATCTTTATTCACAAAGATTAGTCTAGTTCTAGATTAGTCTAGAGCGTGCCCAAAAATATACAGATTCTATCTGGTGTAGTTGGTAAAAAACTGTACACACACCACAATGCCAGACAATAGTTACGTATCCGCTACGTATCACTGTAAAGAAAACATGAAAATACAAAAAAAAAACCTAAAGGTAGAGTCAAACACGTCTTTGTTTATATCACCTTGAACTATAGAGACGCAGTAGACATCCCGTAGCACAAAATGGCTATATAAACGCTGTGAGCATGTTTTTTACATAGCCATTGGCTATGAAAGTAGTCATATTATAATGGTATATCGCCTTTTAACCACGTTCCTATAACTTTCGGAAATCAAGTTTTATTTTAGCGTTACGGGCGTTATCTAATACACACATAAACAGCCATCATTACGCTTTTTTCCTTGTTGGGTAATAAAATAGGGAAAATACATTTAAGGGACCTTTTCTCAATATTTCATGTGCCAAGAGCACGAGGACTTATCCGGGCCATTACATCAGGAGTTGGGTTTTGCCGGAGATTTGGTAAGAAACTACGGAATTAGTTGACTGTAAACGGTCCACACGCAAGCCTGGCTTATGTTCAGTTTCATTTCTTTTATTTATTTGCTGTTTGTTTTAGGCTGTAAAGGACCATAATATACGTAGCTTATTAAATACTAACATAGATACATGGTGTAGGTATGTATCTATGTTAAAATAAATAGTTACCCTTTACTACAAATAGTTATCCAGTCCTTTGCCCTAAAGCTTCGACTTTATCAATGTCATAGAGAATGATTAAATATTATTTACCATTTTATAACTACTTTTTATCCATACGTACTTACTAATATTATAAATGCGAAAGTGTGTCTGTCCGTTTGTCTGTCTGTCGTCTGTCTGTTACCTGTTCACGCTCAAACCGCTGAACCGATTTTGCTGAAATTTGGCATGGAGATACTTTGAGTCCCGGGAAAGGACATAGGATACTTTTAATCCCAGAAAAATGTACGGTTCCCGCACGATAAACGAATTTCGGCGCAACGGAGTTGCGGACGCCATGTAGTTTCTAATAATTTCGACCTGTTATTGAATCCTGTATTTTATACCATATCTTGTATTAAAATTAGCCCAAAAGATTATTAACTGATTCTACCGAACTAATGTAAGCATACAGTTTCAGATTTTAATAGGAAACCACGTGTGTAGTAGGTACTCAAGTTACACAATACGCGTTGTTCAATATTTCACGACAAGTCTAGAAAGTAGCTATGGTTAAAACAGCTTTTGTAGAGTAGGGTAAAGCACTCTCTATATTAAGAACTATGCTGTATATTAAAAATATGTCCTTTGTAATATTTTAAAAAGGAAAGGTTTGTTTCTAGCACAGAATAAGTTCCGAAACTACTGTAACATATTGTTTCAATGGTGACTAAAGATTTAAGAGTCGGCCAGAACATAATATTATTACTTATTATTATGCTTAGTGCATAGTACCCTGTCTTAAGAGGGCGACTAACCCAAAAAATCAAACATCGTCCTTCTCCCTTCACACTCACGGCCGTCTTTCATAAAATATTATATTATGCGTCGTCCTTTTTCAATAACTCGATAAATATAGGTACAACATTTTTAAAATCCGCTAGGTCGGTTTCATCCGGACCGCCGACCCATTGTATGCAGACCGAGCATATTCGAAGGTGAACTTCTTAAAAAATAAATTTTAACCTTGACTCTTGACTTACTGATGAACATCTCCAGGATCTAACGTCAATAGCTTGCACCAATTTCACTCCAAACAAGCTATAAAATTGTCACTTTTCTCATTGATATGTAAATAAATACCTTTGTAATTTCCGTAATTACCTTTGTTTATTTAGATATATTTTTTATTATAAAATGTGCGGACCGCGAAAGTCATTTCTTTTCTTAAAATGGACCCCGAGCGAAACTAATTCGTGACCCCTGTGTTAAAATATAATTGACTTAGCTCAATGCACGGTTAAGGCAATGAATGAAAAATTCGTGAAAATTGGATGCATCTTTGTGTTTTTTTCTCTAGATAAAATTTTAAGATATTGTGTTTTTGCTCAGATCGAATTTTTGGAAATATAATGTAGTATCTAATTTTAGAAAATGAAACAAATCGGGGTTTATTTTCAAATATAAAAATGAACTGTAAAATCGAAAATCTTGGGTTAGTCACCCTCTTAAGGGAAAAACACAGTTCCGATGGGATTTGGTTCTCGAAAAGTCGAAGGAAATATTTGTACCTTTATACATTTTATAGTAAAAATTTAATTTCCTTTGCAGAGTGAGGAGAAAGAAATGCATAAACGCGAGGAACCAAGAAAAAGTATAACCGAAACGCTAATGCGATATTTCAAGAATCGCTTCAATCAACAACCCGGTGAGTGCTATTTTAATAAAGTAAATAAATAAACAGAAAAGAGAGAAACGAGAAAAAAATAACCATTTATATTTTATACTATCGTAGGCAGTGAGCTTTGTGTTAAAAGTTTTTTTTGGTTAATACCTATAACGTATTACACACATAATGCAAGGCATATTTATTTTATTATGTGGACATAATGAATATTATTTATATTATTTACTCTTCATATTACGTGAATAACCATAATATTTAAAAAGAACTATTTTCCCATTTTCATGTATTAACGCCATCTTCTGGAAATAATGGGAACTGTTTATAAGCTTCGCTTTACCGTAGAGAAACTTTTGGTTCATGTTAAACGCAGTTCTAACAGTTTTACAAAGATGGCAGTCTATAGTATTTTCTGAAAATTAGATATTTCTTTTCCTCAGGCGATCCAAGAAACATGAAATTATTGACGATTATAAAATTGCCAACTCCTATACTGTATGATGGCACAGTATAGCAATATTATATCCCTACAGTAACGAAACGCCTTTGATGTCGCACGATGCCGCCACCGGTGTAGGTACCGAGCAGATATGCCAGGGTTGCCACGAAACGGGAAATAAAATAAAAATAAAATATTGTGCTTGTAATATTGTTATCATATAATATATAATCTGTATAAATTTGACGACCTTCGTGGCTCAATGGTTAGAGTGTGTGGCAACTCAAGCCGGGGGTCGCGGGTTCGAATCCCGCCGACGGAACAAAAAAGTTTTTCAATGTTCCTGGGTCATGGATGTGTATTAAATATGTGTATGATATAATAAAAAATCTTAAATACATGTATATTGTATAGTATAAAAGTATTAAATATATTTCCTTTGTCTGGTACCTGTAGCACAAGTCCTTCAGGTACTTAGCACGGGGCCAGACTGACGTGGTGTGAAGCGTCCATAGATATTATTATAATCAGCGTGTTATATTTACATAAGTAGTACTGCCAGATATTTACGTGAAACTTTATTTTTAGATGATTTAGTTCTCTATTTAAAAATTTAATTCACCCATCAAGCCCCATAAGCTCACCGGTGAGCGAGACACAATATAATAACAATAGATTTTCAAGACTCCACGATCGAAGGATTAAAATAATGAAGACGCATTCTATAAAATATCCTATAATTATTTATAAATCACATAATTGGTAGGTACGGTAGGCCACCCGCCAGGCCGCCACACATCAGGTGTAACAGAACTCAAAAACGCTTCAAAACTCGCTCATATTACGTGCGCGGTAAGGGCGGTCCAAAGGTCAACATGTTACACTTGATGTGTGGCCCTGTGTACCTCGCTAGGTAGGTACTAATTAGTATGTAAGTTGTAACAGGGTATTTGACAAATTTTTAATGTATTCTATATTGTTTCTCTTCAAGTTACACTTTTTACAACGTGAGTTACAATTAAACAGAGATGCAAATAAATGCCGCCAAGATCAACACAATATTAGTGTTAACAGCGGTGAGCCGATATTTATAAAAATTTAAACCCTTTTTGTTTTTTAATCAGATTTACATCCGTACACTGAAGTCTGAAACCTTATAATATCCCATGTTTATAAGATAAGTTTTACAATAATTACAACACAAAATTCGTAGACAACGCGCCAACGTCACCCCTGCGCGGCAGGTACACAAACTCCGCGAGTTTGTATACGCGGGCCCGCGCCGCCCGCTTCCCCGCGGGTACCCCTCCGTTGCTCTGCGCAAGTACATTCGTTTCACTACTGTAGGGATATATTGCTATACTGTGATGATGGCTTACTCGTGACTCTCAAGTATGGTTAGGGTTTTTACTTTTTACGTACAATTTTTTCATCTTCACAGGATTAAATCATTATGCATCCACTATTATATTTCAAAATCGATTTTCATATATAAGGCGCCCGGTATGAGAAAAATACGAGGGGTAAAACCTATTAAACAAGTAACGAAAAAATGTGTCACGTTTTTGGAATCATCGGACATCGGAATATTATATTATTATTTAATTATATTAATATATAATAATATTTTTAATTTTTTTTAATTCATTGATTAATTAGTTTATTTATTTATATTTTTTTTTTTTGTTATAAATATCAATAATTAATATTGTTATTGTGAAGTTCTAATTTTTATCATTATACGGGCTAAAGTGAACTAAAAGTATTTTGAAATAACTATGGCAGAAAGGGGTGTACATAATATTGCCGGAACATCTGATTTCATAATTATGATAATAATCTTTTTTCAGTTGAATAAACTCTTTTTGCGTATGGTTAGATACTCGTACTTAAGGCCGTCCCCCGAGCAAACGACCTTGGCCATACATTTGCCGCATTGCCGAGATCGCGCCAAAACCCTATTATTTTTACTTATCTTAGTTCAAAATTGTCCTAAAAAAAGTTTAAAACGTCGAATATATAGTTTATGATATTGTAGATCTATTGGCGTGAGTTTCAAATAAAAGTAATTTGTAAATCCTAAGGAGATGCTGAATGTATGCTTGAATTTTAACAAATTGGTATTACTTTGGAAGCTGATATCATGAGTATAAGAAACAAAAATAGAGAATTTAAAACGACAAAAGGAATATTGATATACTGAACATTATTGCTGTATTTTTATTATAACTTTGTAGCTTTCAGATTTTGAGTTTATAAGGTTTTAAATACGGTCAATTGCGGAATCTCCGGACGGAACGCCCTTAAGGAGTAAACTCCAGTCGTGCGTCGGAGCTGACACACTTTTCTCACTTTTTATTTCTGGTATATATCTTACGCACCACTCTGAAACGAACTGTTACCAGCAGTATTTCCGGACCTATACGACCTGCAAACCTTCAAGAAAAGAGCGTATTCCCTCTTAAAAGGCCGGCAACGCACCTGCAACTCTTCTGATGTTGCGAGTGTCCATGGGCGACGGTAGTTGCTTACCATCAGGTGACCCGTCTGCTCGTTTGCCCCCTTATTTAATTAAAAAAAAAAAACCAGCCATGCGTGCGGGTAACGCCTCCATAGCCCCAAGATGTCAGATCGTCAAAAAAAATGTAGCTACGTGCTTGGTCACGGGTGGAATATAATGTTTTATATTCCACCCGTGACCAAGCACGTCATTACATTTTTTTTGAGTAAGTATCAGTAAATCAAATCGGCCCATTGGCCGGTCTCGAATACCCCACGTCGCCGCCATGCCTCGTAATTCATAAATGGAACAAAGGTTTATTAACTGAATAATTTATATCGAAACTTTTGTACGATCGCTAATGGCGATTGGCTTTTTTAATGGGTTTAAGTTTTAAATGACCTGTATATTTTTGAAGTGAAAAACTTTTTATGGGGCGACTTAGGGCCTGTTTCACCACTTCCTGATAAAGTGCTGGATAGGCTATCCACAACCTATCCGACACTTATCAGGTAGTGGTGAAACCGGTACTTACTTACTGAAAATGCCGGATAGGCTATCGTCAACTAATCTGACAGATAGATAATCAGATAAGTTGTGGATAGCAGTAAGTGGTGAAACAGGCCCTTAATATCATAAAAATATAATGATTACTACTTACACTAGTACACAATTATAATACATATTAGGTACTGTTACAACGTACTGGCGTACTTCCCGCGTGTTTACTATTATAAGCAGTAGCTTATAATAGTAAACATGCGGTAGAAGACAACCTTAAGACGAAGGTTGTCTTCTACCGCATGTCCAAAATGTTACATGCTTGCATAAAGCTAAGAAATAGAAGGTTTCTTTGCCGACACTCCCGAATTGCAGCCCGTTGTTTTTTAAAGACCGTAATACAAGTACAAAAGTTTTACAATTTTGTATAACTCATTAAATTAAGGAACTTTTTATTTAAACTTTTTACGTAACAATCGTTAAATATTAGTTTTTTTTAATAATTATTTTTGGTGACAAATGAATTATGTTTATCAGCATGATTTGAGTCAGATGAAAACATTTACATGTTACTATTCAGTTAATCGAATGCCACTGATACTTCCTAACAAATAACAAAAATGTACCCAATAGGTCATGCACGGTCCGCTGAGCTTCGACGAGGCCGGCGCAGCCACCCGGAACTAGAAATTAATAGCTACCGACAGGAACTGAGGAGTGAGGGCTGACCCTTAATAACTCTGTATTTAGTAATTCCCATTTATTGTCACCATAAGAAGTGATAGACTGGACTGATTTGGATGAATTTAGGCGCTGTTATATTATACTATCACGGGCTTCGATCACTAATATACAAGATACACAGTCTCATACAAAACCTCTCGAAAATCTGTCCCCGAGTAATAGAGTTTAATGAAGTATACATTTATCTAAAATCAACCTTAATTATAGTAATTATTAAAGATCTTTTTATAAAACAATGAACATTTGTGTTTACAAAGCAATAAAATTTTTACGTCCGATGCACGCTTCATACTAAATTCAACCATCCGCGTATATGATTTAAGTTCAAATTTATATAGTGCCAAAAAAAAAATCCAATTTTACGACCGAAATTCGCCGCTGGAACAGGGCGAAGTGAAGTATGAGTGGAGTCGAACTGTTCAAATTTTTTTTGTTGATTGTAATTTGTAATAATTTTAATAGTCCATTTTTTTATTTTTCCGAAGTTTAATGTATAAAGTGAGGAGTAATTATTTTTTACTTGTAATATTATGTTGTTCTAATGTTATGTCTAATTTTATCATTAACCAAAATATACATAAGTGTACATACATTTTCCGATAGGCCACAAAGGACAACTCACATCACCCAACGCCCATACTTTTTAACCTACTTAAAAAATCCTTAATGGGAACTATATTTGATCGAAGATGGGAACATAATACTATTACCACATCTAACTGGATCTCGAGGAAACCTGAAAAAAATCCTCAATAAAAAAATAATAGTAATAGCGACTCCATCAAATGGAACAGAAACATAGCTTATAACCCGAACATTTCAAGTGGGCATGATAAACTACGATAAGTACCTTTAGTATGAGTATTCGCAATTGAGATGGTTTATACCTGGTGTTGATTTATTTACAACTTAATTTTAAAACTGTCTTTTGGTGATTTCTTAAAGAAATACCAATATTTACAATACAATTGTAAGAAATATATTAGGATAAAATTAATACTTACCGGAAATATGAAATTCCATCCTTTATTTTGGTTTTAGACGTATGATTTCTACAATTATTAAACGCGCACCGAGGCATGTTTCCCGGCGGAGCGTTCGAGCACTACTAAATCAAAAGTGCACCAGAATGTTGAGTTTGGTGCTCTTTTGGTGAGGTCGTTTTTTGCCGCGGATTGTGTATCTTGTATATTAGTGATCGAAGATCACGGGATAGTTTCTTCGTTGTTTTTGTTCATAAGATAGGCTCCACCGTGAACGAACACCACAACTGGGAGGACCTCGTCGACATTTGGGACGTAAATATTTGCGACGAGACAATCTTCAAGAGCTATGCTGGGTATTGCTAGCATTTCACGAAAAAGGTCTGGTTGAGGACAAATAATTTGTCTGTCTATCGCATCGTAAGTTTCTTTCCACTTTGGCGGTGGTCCAGGGCCCGTACCACGAAACGGTTTTGAGACTCAAACAATCGTACGAGAATGTTGCGTCCTACTCTAACAAACGTGAAATGACGTTGTTAGAGCAGGACGCGGCATGCTCGTCCGATTGTTTGAGTCTCAAAACGGTTTCGTAGTAGGCCTACAGGTTCCTGGAAATTAAACATTTTCTTTGAATTTTTGCGTTCCTTATGCTATCATTATAAACTTTTTGACTGTAAATACTTTTTAATTGAACTTAGGTTGATTGATTGATGATAATTGATCTTGTCATTCTCACAATTTACGTTTTATTCATAACTTATTTTATATAATTATTAAGTAGAGCAGGACCACTTGGCTTAAGATGCTTGGAAGTTTTTTTAAGGAAAAAATACTATAAATGAGAAAGTATGTAACGTCTTCACCTTCAAAGCACTGACCGATTTTCCTGAAATTTGGTATGAAGAGGATATAACATGCTTTTCTTTCTGGAAAAATGTATTCCCGCGCGTTATTCGTTTATGGCGCAACGGAGTTGCGGTCATCATCTAGATTCTAGTTAATCCTTCGATCGCGGATTCTTGGAAATCTATTGTTATTCTATTGTTGTCGCGATCACCGGTGCTCTTATGGGGCTTGATAGGTTAATACATAAATTCTATGTTTTAAGATCACCGTACCCATTTTGCGTATCTTGAGTTCCTTACCTTAAATTTGTCCCTACCTGCGTAGGGCACATTAAAGAACACGAAGCCATCAAACACGGACGCCTTATGTCCTCGTATGGGACCCTGTAGTGTGTGCACAACTCGAAATTTATTTATTTACATATAAATAAATAAATTTTGACGCAACGGAGTTGCGGGCGACATCTAGTTCAATAATTATATATAAATTACCTCACACCGACTTCGGTGCCAGTGGCCAATTTAAACAGGCCATTTAGCCAAGACTTTTTCGTTTTTGCTTTGTTATAGAATCGCCGATCAAAATGTACTCGTATTGTTGACATAAGACGAGTCGAACGTCAACGTCATATTAACGAACGTTTGTGTCAATTCCATACATTTTATTCGACGATTCTATAAAGAAGCGATAAAGAAAAGATCTTGGCTCACCCCCCTTGAGTGATAAATTAATCAGTATCCAAGTGCACGCTCTTTTTCTTCAACATACAGGACAGATGATGCTCTAACCGACACGACTGGCTAGAGCTTTGGAGCAGAAATGACTTTTTACATGTCCGTAAAACGCAAGGATCTTTCTTGTCAGATAAAACAAACTTGGAAACGGTATTTTTCCAACGCGAGAACTAAACCTACATCTCAAATCCTTAAACTCCATCTCATAAATCCAAACTTTTAAATTGGTCGCATTATAGCCTCCAAAGTGGGTAAGAGCTAAGGAGAAGAAGGTAGCCGCCTACACTGATGTTTGTGTGCATTTATCCATACTAATATTATAAATGTGAAAGTGTGTCTATCTGTATGTCCGTCCGTGTGTCTGTCTGTCTGTCTGTCTGTCTGTCTGTTTGTGTGTCTGTCTGTTACCTCTTCACGCTTAAACCACTGAACCGATTTTGCTGAAATTTGGCATGGAGATACCTTGAGTCCCGAGAAAGGACATAGGATATAGTTTTATCCCGGTAAAATGTACGGTTTCGCGCGAAAAACAAATTTTGGCGCGATGGAGTTGCGGGCGTCTGCGAGTCATATATATTTTTAGGCGACATCTGAAGATTCTCCGTGATGCTGTCATATATATTTTTAGGCGACATCTGAAGATTCTCCGTGATGCTCGTTGAGTGATGAGATGACTCTATTTTTTTCTCAATATCCATATTTTGTAATAAAAGAACTCATCTCGGTGGAATTCGTCGTAATTATGAGTAATATTGGTGGGGGGATGATAAATTGTAAAACCTTCGTGACTGGTTATATTTCTGAGCAGACAGCTTCCAAGGTCTTAGGGATGAGACGTAGTCGATAAATTGTTGAAGTAAAAACAACTATAGTGGCGTTCTGCACTTTTCTGGGTATTAAATGACACATGAACTGATCGAAAAATCGTAAAAAGGAGACCATTGGCGGTGAGGTGTAGGAGAATTATGTAATATAAATAGTATATATTATTACTACGTCTATCATATATGTCAGTATATCTATGTTATTTTCTCCGATCTTCTCTCCTCACCTGTGCCAAATAGCATCAAAATCGGTCCTCGTAATTAGAGCCTATTCAAATCTCTCCTCATAATATTTATGTCTATAATATTTAAACTGAAAGACGTTAACTTTAATAAAGTTTAAGTTTAGTGAAGTTGCTTAAAGACTTTTAAATAGGCTGAGCGTTCGTATCTTTATTAAATTTTACAGAAATTTGTTAAAAATTACATTATTAAACCGAGTTCTAAAAACATTTCTATAGTAAGTTTATAAGAAATAAGTTATCAACTTATCACTATTTCAGTATATTATGCATTGATATAAACCATATAACTATCTTTTTGATTTGAGTTTTGACGCTATGTAATGTGTATGCAGCGTATAAAATATGATATTGAACATAACTTATTATAATATGCAATAAATAATATCTAATGTAACAACATTAAAGTTTTGGCATTTTTTGTAAAGTAAAAACCCACCGATGACTGAAATTGCTACAAGAAATAAGCAAGAAATTGACATTTATCGACAAATATACATTGTCAATGTGCTCTCACTATTGTTGTTACATAATTAATATTATACAGTGAGCGGGCAAGTTTCCTCACTTTGTCTGCTAGTTAGTTAATTACTACGGAATTCCATTCCGAATACTCCTTATATTTTCCTTTTCAAACTTTTTTCCTTGAAAATAGAGATGTAAATAGTATCGATTTAAATATACTTAATACATTTCAATTGATTTGTCGTCTTTATTCCAAAACGGACTTATTATACTTATGCGATGTTTCGTTCTCATATGGTACATTAAAAAGGTCGTTTGTCCACTCGGTCGACAACATTTTTTTTTTTAAATTAAGTAAATAAGGGGCGAATATAAAATAAAAAATAAAATAAACGAGCAAACGGGTCACCTGATGGTAAACAACTACCGTCGCCCATGGACACTAGCAAGATCAGAAGAGCTGCAGGTGCGTTGCCGGCCTTTTAAGAGGGAATACGCTCTTTTCTTGAAGGTTTGCAGGTCGTATAGGTCCGGAAAAACTGCTGGTGACATTTCGTTCCAGAGTTTTACAGTGCGCGGCAGAAAGTTACGCGAAAAACGCACTGTGGAAGAGTGCCACTCATCAAGGTGATGAGGATGGTATGTTTTTCGCGTGGGTCGATGGCGAAAAGTTGCAGGTGGTATGATTCCGAACAATTCCTCAGAGCACTCCCCGTGATACAACCGATAGAGGCTTCTAATAGTTGCAATTATAGTGACATAAAAATTCTGTAATTTGTCTTTCAAAGGCTATATTTAAAAGTTCAATCAATCGCTTAATTAAATAACTTCAACCCAGGGGAAATTAGTTGTATAAAGTCCTTTCATGAACAAAATTCTCTTTAAAAGCTTTAAATGTAACCTTAAAACGTTAAGGCCCAATTTCACCTTTGTGTTAATCGTCTGTCAAAATATAAATACACTGAAACATAATAAAAGAAGAGGAAGAAGAATATAAAGAAAGAGAAAAAAACTATAGAACCGACTTTATTGAAAGGTGTTAGAAACATTAAGTTTGAGTAGTAGAAACCGTTCTCTGTCCTTTTCTTGATTATTTATTTGGGTTGAATAGGCTAGGTTAGGAATAGGCTAGGAATAGGCTGGAATTAAGTATGGAGATACTTTGAGTCTCTCGAAAGGTCATAGGATACTATTTATCCAGGTATATAGTTATCTATAATCTATATAAATAAATAATTTTACACTGTCCTTGCACTTATTCCACTTTATTTTAGTAGATTTATTAAAAATTTATTACATACACGACCGGTTTCGAAAAAATCATCATCAGGTTTACTGCAGGTAATTTTTTCGAAACCGGTCGTGTATATAATAAATTTTTAATAAATCTACTAAAATAAAGTGGAATAAGTGCAAGGACAGTGTAAAATTATTTATCTGAACATGAATTTCCACCAAGAAGTGACAGTTACATTCAATATCGTATATAATCTATATTCCTGGATAAATAGTATCCTATGACCTTTATATAGATTCGTAGGCATATTAGTAGACATAAGTTTTATAACTTATGTCTACTAATCTGCCTACGAATCTATATACGGTATACTATGCTATATTTCTTTGTAACGATCAGCTTTAACTAACGTCGGTGTAATCGGTCCTAAGATTGCACTGAATTAGCCCAAATGGGGCTTTATACAATCTTTTAAATAATGATCCAGACTTGGTTCTGAGAACAATTTATTCCTAAGGATTTGGGCAAGACGCAGATGAAGTTTATTTGGAAATAAATAAGCATTAACTAAGTCTTTACTATGTTCGCTTAGACATTTTTTAACGGACAGAACGACGTTTTATATAAAACAGCTGGCATGTATTCACTTAATGCGTTGAAACTGAAAAAATATTTAGCTCCAACGTAGTGCTACGAATATACGTAGCACCAACGTAGTGCTACGAACATACGTAGCACCAACGTAGTGCTACGAATATACGTAGCACCAACGTAGTGCTACGAACATACGTAGCACCAACGTAGTGCTACGAATATACGTAGCACCAACGTAGTGCTACGAACATACGTAGCACCAACGTAGTGCTATGAATATAATATTTAGCACCAACGTCGTGCTACGAAAATATGTAGTAGCAATGTAGTGCTACGAATATACGTAGCACCAACGTAGTGCTACGAACATACGTAGCACCAACGTAGTGCTACGAATATACGTAGCACCAACGTAGTGCTACGAACATACGTAGCACCAACGTAGTGCTATGAATATAATATTTAGCACCAACGTCGTGCTACGAAAATATGTAGTAGCAATGTAGTGCTACGAATATACGTAGCACCAACGTAGTGCTACGAACATACGTAGCACCAACGTAGTGCTACGAACATACGTAGCACCAACGTAGTGCTATGAATATAATATTTAGCACCAACGTCGTGCTACGAAAATATGTAGTAGCAATGTAGTGCTACGAATATACGTAGCACCAACGTAGTGCTACGAACATACGTAGCACCAACGTAGTGCTACGAACATACGTAGCACCAACGTAGTGCTATGAATATAATATTTAGCACCAACGTCGTGCTACGAAAATATGTAGTAGCAATGTAGTGCTACGAATATACGTAGCACCAACGTAGTGCTACGAACATACGTAGCACCAACGTAGTGCTACGAACATACGTAGCACCAACGTCGTGCTATGAATATAATATTTAGCACCAACGTAGTGCTACGAAAATATGTAGTAGCAATGTAGTGCTACGAATATACGTAGCACCAACGTAGTGCTACGAACATACGTAGCACCAACGTAGTGCTACGAACATACGTAGCACCAACGTCGTGCTATGAATATAATATTTAGCACCAACGTCGTGCTACGAAAATATGTAGTAGCAATGTAGTGCTACGAATATACGTAGCACCAACGTAGTGCTACGAACATACGTAGCACCAACGTAGTGCTACGAACATACGTAGCACCAACGTCGTGCTATGAATATAATATTTAGCACCAACGTAGTGCTACGAACATACGTAGCACCAACGTCGTGCTATGAATATAATATTTAGCACCAACGTCGTGCTACGAAAATATGTAGTAGCAATGTAGTGCTACGAATATACGTAGCACCAACGTAGTGCTACGAACATACGTAGCACCAACGTCGTGCTATGAATATAATATTTAGCACCAACGTCGTGCTACGAAAATATGTAGTAGCAATGTAGTGCTACGAATATACGTAGCACCAACGTAGTGCTACGAATCAAAGTTCATATTTTAAAACAGCTAATTATTTCCGATAAAACTTTACTAGACACGAAACAACGAGGAGCAATACAAAATTCATTGTTTATTTGACGTAGAATAATGTTCTCCTTCTTTATAATCTCTGCGATGATAGTAGTTTGAGCTCGTATCGTATCGTAATGAGTGTGTTAACTGTTTGTATCTGTGTGTACTTTGAATATCCTTATATTCAAAGTACATTATATGTTAATATGCTTTATACCGTTTCGTACTAATGTTAATAAGATGGATGTATGTGAGTATAATTGTATCTTCTTTACGCAAAAAATACTGAACTTTTAAGTACTTTTCAATCCGGAAAACTACAGTTTCCGTGGGTTACTTTACGTTTGCGATAGCAAAAGCTATTACAATACAATTGTCCATGCAAATACCAAGTTTTCTTCACAATCGCTTGTTTACTTGTCACTACTGTAGGTGCCCGCATCGCGCTGTTTGTTTGTCGCTTGTTTTATACATCACAGCCTTACTAACTTTCGCTCAAAGAAATATACACCTTAATACATTGAAATATGGTTGAAATTAAGAGACTCTAGGATAATCCAGGAAACATGTTATGGACTGCCAAAGAAAATTTTACTCTATGGCTTTATATTAAGGTTAAAATTAGAAATGGTGTGTTTAGGAACGAGGAAATATAATATGGGAGATGAAAATTGTTTTTGATGTTATATTTTATGCGAATGACTATAAAAATAAAGAATAATTTCAGTATCGATAAAATTTTATTATGCTATATAACATTAAACGTTATGACAATGTAGAATATATACTGTATTATTTAATAAATATCAATAAATCATTTGATAAAAATTATCAAAATTGTAATAGTAGACAAAAAACATAATATGGTCCTACGGTACCTATCTTAGTTAATTTATTTTAATGAGATGTGAATTTAATCGTCTTGTATAATAATAATTATTACTTCTTACACAACATTTCATGTCAAAAGTATTATGAAACTGTTATAAAAACACCACAATCCACAATTATTATTAAAGAATAACAACTTTACACAATTAGCTGCAATGAGGGTGTTTAAAATTCTATTTGCCACGGTGCCGCTATATAGCCTTCGATCCAGTCCACACGGCGCGTTGCATCGACGCCGCGCTGCCGTTCCGTTGTTTAACATAAAAATAACCAAGGTGTTCACACGGCGCGCTGCGTCGTCGCAACGGACACATGACGGACAGCTGCAGCCCCCGAGACGAAGCGGGTGAGAGTGAACAAAGAGGATGTAAACTGTATACTACGTAACAAGAGGTCGGACTTAGAAGAAAAAAAATAAACATTCGTTATTTTTTTAATTTGAAACTAAACGAAAAAATTTTAAGTGCAAAACCTTTCACTCTAAACATACCAAAAATTAAAAAAAATAAAAATAAAAAGAAATGAGCTCAAATAAAATATGTTTTATTTCAATAAAAATTATTGTACATGGCTAAATAAATAGGCTAATAAGGTAAATTAAACAATAAAACAGATTTAATCCACAAGTTTTTGTTGATTTCTATTATTAAATATTATAATATTATTACAGTACAGTTTTATGTATTTTATTTATAAATATGATAGAATAGCTGTCTATGCTACTCTACTAACTACTTGATTGGCTTAAGCCATTATTCCACTTATCCTAGCGGCTAGCTAGGTTCCTAGGTTAGGATCCTAGCTTCTAAATGTTGTTCCACGTCTTGACTAAATCGGAAACGATTTAGGATCTAGAAACCTAGCTAGGATAAGTGGAATAAGCGCTTTATACAGTAAACTGTATATAGGGAGGGGATTAAAGCTGCGCGTCCACCAGGTTGGAATCGGGACGTACGGTGCGGACGGTAGTACCACGTGTCGTCATATACTTGTCAGGCGCAGAATGACGTTCCAGTACTTCTAGTGCAGTTCATAGTAGTCAGTACCATACATACAAAGCAACAAATCCATCCACTGCGTACCTGCGCTCCGATTCCGATCCAGTGGACCGCGCCTTTATACATACACACTTTGTTTTGTTACACCCTGTATACGACAGCTGAAATCTATCTCGCGGGCTCAGGCCAGCTGCATACCACCTCACTTGATCAGAGGATTTTTCCTTGGTAGCCGTACCACTCATAATCCCATACCTTCCTTCTCCTAAAATCTCCTTGCTTTGAATCTCTTTGCTGCTTTCGTTCCCAAGCGGTCGCATGCGACCGCGAGAACAAAAGATTTCCTAGAATCCGCGATCAAGTTAACAGCTATTGCTTGCAGACTAAAATGTTGCAAACTAGCTGTATAGGGACCTAAAAATCTGAAATTAATGAAACATTTTTCATTTACTACAATATTTCCATACAGTTTACATAAATAATAGTAAGTATATTAATAACCTTATGTATAGTTACAATAAAACAATATACACATGATACACATTTCATCATTTTCCAAATTAACTGCATACTGATATACATTATAATAATTTCTATGAAATAATAATCTATCTTTTTTATATTAATATAGTTTAAGTTGTAAATTTTTGTACAATTATGCAAATAATACTACGACATACTTTATATTAGAACATGGTATGATACCGTTATGTTTTGCTTCAATTTATCAATTTACGGTTACATTTACATTTTACAATGGCTTACCTTTCGTTTTTCAATAATTAATCCACATAATTTACAATTTTTGTATGAGTTGCTAAAAATAATTTTCACAAAATGAAAATCGAACTTTGAGTTTTAAACTCCTTCTTCGTCTTTTTTCTCATGTAGTTTAAATTCTTTATGGTCTTTTTTATCAGCCAATCACAGTCGATCTTGCAAAGATCAAGCACAGATTATGTATTGGGTCCAGTTGCTACGTTTAAATTTGATTACCCAATTTTTTTTTGTTCGGAAAGTTGCGTCCACCAGAGAGTGAACGTTAAGAGTCCAGTGTTGCCAGACGTGATCAAAACATTTGCCCACGCAGGTTGTTAAAATTACCCTTTCCGACTAAAAATCGCCCATATTCACATAAGTACATAGGGTGAACATGACTAGTGATTGGACAGTACTAGTCATTGGACAGAGCGCAAAAGCACTATATTTAGGTTGCTTTAAAAACTGCCAGATTTTCTTTAAAATCAGTCTTTCTTTTACCTTAAAACAGTTAGTTTTTAAAGCAACATTAATAATTAATATGGTGTTTTTGTGCTTTTTCCAATGACTAGTACCGTCCAATCTACTAGTAATTTACTCTAGAACAAATTTAAGTTTTCGAAAACTCCCACATTTAAAATAAGTTTTGTCTATGCATTTTTGACAAGTCCAACGTGAAGTTATTCAGTCATCAGTGTCAAAAAGCATAAAACTTGACTATAATAATTTATAATATCAAAGAGGATGTAAACTGTATACTATAACAAGAGGTCGGACTTAGAAGAAAAAAAATAAACATCCGTTATTTTTTTAATTTGAAACTGAAGTTAAAATTTTTAAGTGCAAAACCTTTCACTCTAAACATACCAAAAATTTAAAAAAATAAAAATAAAAAAGAAATGAGCTCAAATAAATGTTTTATTTCAATAAAAATATTGTACATAACTTAATAAATAGGCTAATAAGGTAAATTAAACAATAAAACAGATTTAATCCACAACCTCTCACTCCCGAGCATGGTACGCTGCATGCTCGAGAGTGATGAGGCCTGGCAGGCGGCGGTTTTTTTTCTGTGAAACCGTCCTTTCACAGAAAGAGGCCGCAGAGCGGAACAGAGAGGATGATCCATCCTCTGTTCCGCTCCGCCGGCGTAGGACGGGAGTGCGGAGGCGTCGCTATGCGAACCTCCAATAACTTCCGTCCCACGGGGCTCCGGGTCAGGATGGGAACCTGCCCGGCTTAGCAAGTCCCGGCGCCGAAGGGAACGCTTTAGTTTGCCTAAGCGTTCCCTAACTTGGTGGAAGTCCGGTCCCTGTGAGGTAGACCGGCCGGTCGTGGAGGGAGTCCTGTGTTAGACAGATCCAGGATATCTCTTCGTATACGGCTGAAGGCAAACCGCAAGTGGTTTTAGTGGGTAAACCCGGAGTCGGGAGTCCCACATACCCCCGGGATGCTTCAGCTTAACTGAGGCACATCCCCAACCCGGGGCACCCATAAAGGGTTTCCCCTGCGCAAAAAAAAAAAAGATTTAATCCACAAGCTTTTGTTTATTTCTACTATTAAATATTATAATATTACAGTACAGTTTTCTGTATTTTATTTATAAATATAATAGAATAGCTGCCTATGTTACTCTACTAACTACTTGATTAGCTTATACACTTATACAGTAAACTCTATATAGGGAGGGGATTAAAGCTGCGCGTCCACCAGGTCGGAATCGGGACGTACGGTGCAGACGGCACGTCGTGTCGTCATAATTATACTTGTCAGGCGCAGAATGACGTTCCAGTACTTCTAGTGCAGTTCATAGAAGTCAGTACCATACATACAAAGCAACAAATCCGTCCAATGCGTACCTACGCTCCGATTCCGATCCAGTGGACCGCAAGTTTATACATGTAACACACTTTGTTTTCTCACACCCTGTATACGACAGCTGAAATCTATCGCGCGGGCTCAGGCCAGCTGCATACCACCTCACTTGATCAGAGGATTTTTCCTTGTTGGCCGTACCATTCATAATCCCATACCTTCCTTCTCCTAAAATCTCCTTGCTTTGAATCTCTTTACTGCTTTGGTTCCCAAGCGGTCGCATGCGACCGCGAGAACAAAAGATTTCCTAGAATCCGCATACAGTTTACATCCTCTTTGAAATCCGCGATCGAGGTAACAGCTATTGCTTACAGACTAAAATGTTGTAAACTAGCTGTAGAGGGACCTAAAAATCTGAAAATAATGAAAAAAAATTCATTTACTACATTTCCATACAGTTTACATAAATTATTTAGTATAGTTAATAACCTTATGTATTGTTACAATAAAACAATATACACATGATACACATTTCATCATTTTCCAAATTAACTGCATACTGAATACTGATATTATACATTATAATATTTTCCATGAAATAATAATCTATCTTTTTCATATTAATATTATAGTTAAGTTGTAAATTATTGTACAAATATGCAAATAATACTACGACATACTTTGTATTAGATCATGGTATGATATCGTTATGTTTTGCTTCAATTTACGGTTACATTTACATTTTACAATGGCTTACCTTTCGTTTTTCAATAATTAATCCACTTAATTTACAATTTTTGTATGAGTAGCTACAATATAATTTTCACAAAATGAAATTCGAACTTTGAGTTTTAAACTTCTTCTTCCTCTTTTTTCTCATGTAGTTTATATTCTCTATGGTATTTTTTATCAACCAATCACAGTCGACCGTGCTTAAAAATTGTACAGATTATGCGATTTAGTTTAGTAGCTACGTTTAAATTTGGAACCCAATTTTTTTTTGTTCGGATAGTTTCGTCCACCTGCTATAACTATAGTATCATATAATTTTATATTGAGTTGATTTATGATTAGATACTTCTCTCACTAATGTTAAGCTACGTAATTATTTTAATTTCAGGGTGCCATATTATGATATAGTATGATAGTATAGTTACTATATGACAATGTTATTATTATTGTAATTTAGTTTCAATAAAGAAAAGCTATTATTATTTGTTTTCAAAATTGCCCATATTTTACCGGTTCCAAGACCCTTCCGCCCTTTTTGCCCTTTTTCCAAAATAATCCTAAAATTGCCCATGGCGTGGGCAATTGCCCACGGTCTGGCAACACTAGTTAAGACTGCTTCGTAATAACGCTGCTATGGCGCAGCGCCCGTGTGGCTGGCTAGGCGTCAAAATATTTGCGTTGCGACGACGACACAACGCTCTTAGTGTAATATATCGTGTATAGGCATATTATTGTGACAAATGACAGCTATAGAGTGACATAAGACAGCAGTTTGACAAAATAGACCCGCGGCACGGTGGCAAAAAGAATTTCAAACACCCTTATTAAAATAAAAAAGGAAATTTTAAAATTGGAGCCTGTTCCATATTTAAATGTATACAGGAGGGAAGTGGTTGAATGTTTCCCGACAGTTAGCGAGTGACCTGCAGCACAATCACCCATTACTCTTGTTTGCATTGCATAGTGATGTGCGGTTGTATATGAAAATATCGATAAAAAGTTTATCGATAAAAGTGTATAGGAGATTTTTTAAATACGTAAATAAATGACTACTGCTAAGCAAAGACTTCTCGCATGGTTTTTTATTGCATTTTAGTATTTTTATTGCATTTTAGTATTACCGTAGGTCAATCTGGCTTATTGTTCTTATTTATTTCGTAATTTACAGAACTACTTAACTTGTGGAAAAGTTTCGATATTCTTTAAGTATGAATACAGGTAAATACTAAAATAGGAAAATTGTTGCACTAAAATAATTTAAATATTGAAAAAATACGAAATCCGACCGCATCGTTGTGTAATTTTTTAACCGACTTTCAAAAAACGAGGAGGTTATATGTTCGGCTGTGGATATTTTTTTTATTTTTTTATTTTGTATGTTCAACGATTACTCCGCCGTTTGTGAACCGATTTTCGAAATTTTTGTTTTGTTGTATTAGGTTTCACTCCAATTTAGTACCATGTTCACAAAAGTGGTGACCTGATGATGGAATCTAGGAGTAATCGAGGGAACTCCTCGAAATTTATATGGAAACATATGGTAATTTTGATTTTATGTGAAGTGTACTAAGAATATGCTACCAAAAAGTCAAATATTGGGTCAAGGTATACCATGGTTTCGAAGATGCTGAGAGAACACCTGACTCCTTATAGATTATAGACACGTTTGGGAGTTTCGGCGTTGTTTTAAGAACAGAAAGCATATTATGCTACCACGCAATTAAAATTCATCATCATCATCATCGTCATCATCATCATTACCACGTCGTGTTAAGGTCATCAATGTCTCATGGCACAAAATAGATAATAGTACAACTTACAAGGCACAGGTATGGATACAATAATAATAATTATGTACATAACAACACCAATTATTAATATAGGCTGTTTATACACGGCGGTCGGTGCGGCGTCGCCGCACGCCGCGCCCGCGCGGCGCGTGCGTAAACATCGCGGCATTGCGTCGTACCTATTCAAGTTCTAATGTCAGGGCATGTCGCACTGCGAGCATTTTAAGTGTCATAATATGATTTTAAACTTTATCTTCATTAATGCAATACAATATAGTTTCGCTTGAGAAAGGCGCAGGCGGCCGCGAGGCCGGCTTTCCAAGTTTCTCATGCGATAGTACTATGTATTACAATAATGAAGGTAAAGATTAATATCATAATATTATTATGACGCTGAAAATATACTCGCCGCGCCGCTGGGTGTGATTCGGCTCATCCTTCGATCGCGGATTCTTGGAAATCCATTGTTCTGGTGACCGCTTGGGAGTTGAAGCGTTAAATTGTTAAATTACCTAGCACGCATAGGGTTGTGTCCACTTAGATTTTTTTAATGTATTGTTTAAATTTATCTACTTGATATTTGGGCCTTGGGGTATGACTCTTAACAGTCTTAACCAATTGTAATAAGATACGTAGAATAAACGCAGTAATTAGGGTTAGTAGGGTGGTATGGTCACTAAGTCACTACTCACTAGTTCACTACCACCGACGACCACTTATAAACTCGCGGACTATGACGGAGGTCATCTTGGAGGGTTAATTAATATTTCTAATAACAATACGAGATCAATAATTACCACTCAAAATGTTGACAATTCAAATTTCAATGCTCAAGTGACACATTTCTGATTTCACACAGCCAATACAACTATATAAAACTCCTACGTACAAGCGATACTGCGATTCAGGAGCACCTCAGCGAAATCTATTGAATACATCGTGTAACTAAAACTATATGAACAACAATCGGAGTTCGGACAAGCGATAGCGCCGACAGAGCGCCTAAATGACATATAGTGAAGACAATATAAAACTATTTTTTATACAATTGAAATTGGCACTAATTATAGTTTATCTACTAGGTAACTAAAAAGAGTGAAATTATTATTTTTAACAAAAAATTAAAACCGACTTCCAAGGTAAAAACAATAATAACATTCTTATACTCGTAATATGAACTAAAAACTAAAAAGTATTAAATAATTTTCCTCTCTAAATGTGCCTTTTTCCGAATTCGACTAAACCTCAACTATTTCTGTACTCAACCTTCATAATTTTGAAGTCAGTGCCAGTTCCATAAGTTTCAAATTTTCTGTCAAAGAAAATATAAAGATTCAGCTATATCTGGTACCGACTTCAAAATGATGAAGGTTGAGTACAGAAATAGTTGAGGTTTAGCCGAATTCGGAAAAAGGCACATTTAGAGAGGAAAATTATTTAATACTTTTTAGTTCATATTATAAGAATGTTATTATTGTTTTTACCTTGGAAGTCGGTTTTAATTTTTTGTTATAAATAATAAATTATAAAATCAGTAATTTTTTTATATATCATTTTTGCTGGCAACCCTGGCATGTGTGCATTACGCTCCACAATCTACTTCTATAACTAATGTTAAAAAGTGCAACAGCTCATTTTATCCATCGCCAAAGTGAAGCTTGAAGTGACTACGACCTGTGATATTGTTTTCCACCATCAATTTTTAGTAAAAACAGTGGTTTGCAACTAAATACATCATTGGTTGTAATATTTTTCTACCCTTCGTATACTCAAGATTTGTTGTTGTCATACAACAAAAGTCAAAAATTACCCTCAACTGTCAAGATCCCATCTGTCAGAATCAAGTGACTAGCGTTAATTTGACTTTGACATACATATAGTGTTGCCGGTTGCTGAGAATTTTCCAAAATTAGTACAAAATATTTTTCGACTCACAAATAATATAGTTCTTAGTACTCATTCTATTATTGAAATAATACCGAATAATGAAGTGCGATATATGTGATGCTTCCTTTACTGATGGTGTTTTTTGCCACGGCTGCAGGCGTAACATGGACTTCACCTGTGCTTCTATATCTGAGTCAGGCTACCGCAAGCTCGGGTCTGAGAGAAGATCATCGTGGAGATGTCCTCAGTGTAAGCTGTCGTCGAGTCCGCGCCCAAAGTCACCGGCTGCTGAATCTGTCACTCTTGATATGATTTTGATAGAGTTGCGCGAAGTTAAGTCTCAGCTCAGCAAATTGCCTGAACTTTTTGAGGATATCAAGCTGATAAAAAATGACATCTCCGATCTGAAAGCCTCATGTGACTTTAATAGCTCGAGAATAGAAAACTTAGAGACCAAGGTTCTAAGTATGGAAAAGCAAGCCTTGGAATCCCAAAAGATGGAATCATCCATATCTAGAGATTTGGCATTACTTAAAAAAGATAACACGAATCGGGAACAATGGTCCCGGATGAATAATGTGGAGATAAAGGGAGTGCCGACTAAGCATAATGAATGAACCTATTTAGCATTGTTTAGCATTTTGCAAAACCCAGATCAACTATATATCTCGGGTTCCATCGCATGACTCCAGACAGAAATCGATTATTGTGAGCTTTATTAATAGATATATTAAGGAAGAGTTTATTGCTGCAGCGCGTGCTCGTAAGCAAATAAGTCTTAAAGATGTCGGGCTGGGTGAAGAGGATAGACGGATTTACATAAACGATCATCTAGTTCCCGATATTAAGAAGCTGTTAACAAGAGTCAAAGAATTTTCCAAACAAAAAGGATTTCAATACGTATGGGTAAAGTTTTGTAAAATTCACATCCGGAAAAATGATAGAACACCAGTCCACATCATTTCAAATGATGTGGATTTAAGCAAATTAGCTTAGTATGCTTTATGCATTTTACATTTAGATTTATCTCATTTAAGTTATCGCTTATGCATACCATTACTCATTGCTTGGAATCACGCACGTGCAACTCCATTGCTTTTCTTCATTTTTTGCACAAATTACATGATCTATTTTCAAAAGATGTATTAGGGTACCTAAACAAGTGGTGGTGGTGGCATTATCTGTATTACTCACTCTCGCACTCGCTAGCGCTTATGATTTATTTGTATGGCGCTCATAATTATTATTTTATTAAGTACTATCTATATTATATTGCTCTATTGAATTTGCTTCATTTGATTCGTGCTTATATTATGGTTTTTAATTGCTTTGTTTTAAATTTAATATTATTATGTATCTATGGGCAATTTTACTCTACATTGCGAAAATTCTTTATTATTTTTAAATATAATGATCTGTATAAATTTTATAGGTGGTATTTATGCTTTGATTTAACTTTAATATTATTTTATTTAATACAATATTTCTTATTGACCTTTTTAATTAGTTCCCTAGAAATATCGCTCCACAGCCATAGACATCGGGGGTACAATAATATTTATCAACCATCTATGGAATTTGTTAACGATTGCTCAGTGCTAAAATGTAACAATATTACTTCCTATTCAAGTAACATTATCGATCATTATTACTATGTTGAAGGGACAATAATTAATCATCATCAGAATCTCTACTGCTCATTTCTTTGGTTTGACTATTATATTTTTATACGATCATTGATTATATTTCACAATTAATGGATTCTAAAATAAACATCTATTATCAAAATGCGCGTGGACTGCGTACCAAAACTAATTGTTTCAAAAGAAATGTTTGCCTTAATGCATATGACATCATTTCTATAACTGAGACTTGGCTACTTGATGGCATACATGATCAAGAACTTTTTGATAATCGATATGTAGTTTGGCGTCGTGATAGAGATTACTCCTTAACCAACCAAACACTAGGTGGAGGTGTCCTTTTAGCAGTTCGGCGAGACTTTACTGCTACGGGACGACCAGAATGGCACACAACGGCTGAAGACCTCTGGGTTACAGTCTCTCCTATGAAAAGATCGGTATCAAAGATTCATATATGTACAATTTACTTATGCAAACAAAATGAGGGTTTCAGCTCTACTGAGCAGCTAGATAACTTCTCAAATAATTTATTTGACGTAGTTAACTCGTGTCCTAATGATAATTTCATTGTATTAGGAGATTTCAACATCCCGTCTATTGAATGGCATCCTCAAGGAATTCAATTCGCATCAAGTGGTTTATCACTCACTAGGAGCCATATCAATTTCATTGACACCCTTACTCAGTGTAATCTTTCACAACGCTGTCAAGTTCGCAATCACAATAATCGGTTTCTGGACTTAACTTTCTCGAATTGTGAACTTTCTATTCATGCCTGTCGTGGGTCGTCCCATTAGTCCCTGAGGACATACCCCACCATCGATCCCTTTGTATTGACATTGTGTACAGTTCAGTTTGTGATTTGGATACAAAAAGGAGAGAAAAATACCTCTATAAAAGAGGTAACTTTGACGAAATCAACAATTCATTAAATTCAATAAATTGGCATGAATACCTAAAGAATAAACCTTTAGAAGACGCTATTAAATACTTTTATGATAAACTATATGATCTGCGAAATTCTCACATACCGCATAAAATTACTACCCCAAATTACTATCCCCCATGGTATAGTCCTGCGCTTAGGAAAGTATTAAAAGAAAAATATAAGTACCACCGTAAATATAAAGTCTATGGCAATCATAGTGATTACCTCTCTTTCTCACATCTTAGAAGAAGAGCCAAATCACTTGAGCGCTCGTGTTATGAACAATATATTCAAAGTATTGAAAATGCACTTGCTAGTAACCCAAAAGCTTTTTGGTCTTTCATCAAAAATAATTCGAGAGCCTCATCAACTTTCCCCTCCTCCACTGATGGTAATATTAGTACTGAAGCACTGCCAAATCACAGTTCTATTGGTGAAATCGAAGTGAGCTCCAAAAATTTACTGACACTTCTAAAATCAGTTAATTTGAATAAGGGCGCCGGGCCTGATGACATACCTCCACTGTTTATTGTCAAGTGTGCCTCGAGCTTAGTTATTCCCCTGTCCATATTATATTCGCGGTCCCTAAATGAAGGTTGTGTCCCAAATATCTGGAAGTCAGCATTTGTCACTCCGGTGCATAAATCTGGCGACAAGGCTTGTATAAAAAACTATAGGCCAATATCTAAGTTGTGTATTTTTGCTAAAGTGTTTGAACGTATCGTGTATAACGCGATTTACCCATCACTTAGACATTGGTTTATCTTGGAGCAACATGGCTTTTTAAAATCTCGGTCCACAACATCAAATTTAATTCTTGCTTATGATTATATTAGCACCAACATGGATTCTGGTGG
This sequence comes from Polyommatus icarus, assembly GCA_937595015.1. Classification (NCBI taxonomy): domain Eukaryota; kingdom Metazoa; phylum Arthropoda; class Insecta; order Lepidoptera; family Lycaenidae; genus Polyommatus; species Polyommatus icarus. The sequence goes on along the minus strand of OW569341.1, from coordinate 11,084,221 downwards.
TCAAGTAGATGTGGTATTCACTGATTTTTCTAAGGCCTTTGATCGTATTGATCATTCCATTCTTCTTCAAAAGCTACTTCTTGCGGGAATCCACGGAAACTTATACCGATGGTTCACCTCATACATAAACAATAGGTCTCAAGCGGTTGCTATCAATGGATACATGTCAAAGTGGACATTGGTGCCCTCTGGAGTACCGCAAGGTTCACTTCTGGGACCTTTGTTATTCGCAATATTTCTTAATGATGTCAACACGTGCTTCCGCTATTCTAAGTTTCTGTTATATGCGGATGACAAAAAAATAATGAAAAATATCAGTTCACCTCTTGACTGCCATCTTTTGCAAGAAGACTTGGATAGGTTCAGCGATTATTGCATTAGGAATAAACTGGACCTCAATGTATCAAAATGTTATGCGGTAACATTCAGCCGTAAGTCAAATTTAATTAATTATACTTACAAACTTAAAAACAAGGAAATAACAATCAAAAAATCTATGAAGGACCTCGGAATTATAGTAGATTCTAAATTAATATTTGATGATCATGTAAATTACATTGTAAATAAAGCCTCTAAAGCACTTGGATTCGTTATCAGATCAAGTTCTAATTTTAAATCTATTAAGGCCATCAAAATTTTATACTGTTCATATGTACGAAGCATACTGGAATATGGTTCCGAAGTTTCGAATCCTTCCTATGACATATACAAGAATAGAATTGAATCAATCCAGAAACGCTTTCTAAGGTTTCTTCAGTTTAAGTGCCACCTTAACCTTCCTAATTATGAGGAAAGGTGTAAAAGATTTCACTTCCTTCCTTTATGTTATCGCAGAGACATTTCAGATTTAGTTTATTTATGTAAGATTATCAACAATGCTATTGATGCCCCTGATTTACTATCAAAATTTAATTTCAATGTTCCTTGTAGATACTTTCGTAATTATTTACCGTTTCATGTCCCACCATATAAAACGTTTTACCGCCGTAATGCATTTGTGTGCAGAGCTACTGCACGTTTTAATAGGTTTTACTTAGGTAGAGATATTGAAGACATTTTTAAACTAAAAACATCCGAGATTTGTAGGCTTTTATCAAATGAGTATTTTAAAACTGAAAAATGAAAATTGTTACATTTATGGTACTGAGTAGTTATAGTGAGTAATTAGTGCGTTTTGTGAGTGATCATTGTAATTTGTATTTAGATTTAGTTTAAATATTGTTTGTTGTTACTGACTGTTGAGTGTTGTTGCTTTTTTCGCTTATTCTCATGTTCGAGTTACACCAGCTGTGCACGTTACATAATATTGATAATGCTTACTTTTCTTGTTACTTATATGTGAAAACTTTATAATTGGCTTTATGTTTCTATAATTGTTATCTTAGAGAATTTTTGAAAAGCTGTTAGTTTTCTGAATAAAATAAAATAAATCTTTGGGAATTTGCATCTTTCACAGCAAACACGAAATTTACGATACTTCCCAAGCTAAAATCCACTTAGACGTATATTCTACGGAGTGTGGCAAAAATTATTATATAAACATAGATACATTGTACATTGGTACTATCAAGGTCCAAGGAAGTTGATTAAAAGGCGGATGGTGGACCTATGTCATTTGGTTGCGTTATGTCAAACTCAGCCAACAGATCATGACTAATTTTGAATTGACATAGGTTCGTCAACTCACAACTGTCTATGAGTCTCGATTTTTTTTTGAAATGAAATGAAATCATGAAAACGGATTATAGTAGAGTAATATTGTCGTGCACATCCCTAACGTGGGTCAAGTGGCTCGCCGGTGCTAAGTTTAATTTTTAAGCGTCCCGTCAAAGGCTCGGCCACTCGCGCACTCGTTAGTACCAACTTACCGACTTCCATAATTACTGCCTTAAGAAATATCTGATGTTACTATTGAAGCTGGATTTTAATTAAAGCACGAAATATTAAAAAATTTTAAGGGTTTATTTTGTAGATCAGTGTTTTTCAACTTTAAAAGATGGGAGGGAGGCGGTGAGATTAAAAAATATTTAGCGACTCCTCTTACCTGATATGCTTATGGATATCCCCCAGGAGGCCGCAACCCACAGGTTGAAAAACACTGTTGTAGATAATGCTTGCGATTTTGTGAGGAAATCTCACGTTTACAAAGATGCTATATTTTGGTTAATTTATTTCGTAATTTAAATTCTATGAAACTTATCTTAAATTTCATAAATAAATTTAATAGTTTCCATTTTAAATTTAATTTCAAATATATTTTTTAAGGTTTACCAGATCATGATACGAAAAGAAATACATTACGGAGTCCCGTTACTCGTTAATGATTTCAAAACACAATAAATAACTTTGTATTTATAACAACACTAGCTGTCCCGGCAAACTTTTCTTTGCCATATTATATAAAGTATATATCGCCCGTATTATTTTATTGAATTAGTGACTAAATAAGTATGTCACCATGGCAACGTCCATCGCTATCCCGTGACCCGCGTTGCATAAACAATGGTCGCTCTTTATAGACAAATAATTTGCAATAAAATAAAATTGCGACTATAATTAAAGATCTAAGCTATCCTATCTCTTAAGTTGGAAAAAAGCACACATTAAAAATAAAACATTGAAATCGGTTAAGTAGTTTAGGAATCCATCGCGGACAAAAATTGTGACAGGAGATTTATATATCTATACTTATAAAATTACATGTCCTGACTGACTGACTGATTCTTCATCGCTGAGCAAAAACTATTAAAGTTACAGTCACGAAATTTGGTGAGTAGGGTTGTTTTATTAAGTAGACACCCACTAAGGAAGGAATTTTGAAAATGTTACCCCGAAGGGGGTGAAATAGGGGTTGAAAGTCTGAATGAAAGTCCGTCATTTCTTAAGTTACGAACATAAAACTTTATCTTTGAGTTACTGATTAAAAATGAATGGAATCGTATTTAAGCGTTTTTGGAAATTCTTCCCCCAAGGGGGTGAAATTGGGGTTGGAAGTTTCAATGGAAGTCCGTTATTTCTTGAGTTAGAAGCATGAAATTTTATGTTTGGGCTACAGATTAAAAATGATTGGATACATGTTTAAGCGTGTTTGAAAATTCTACCCCAAGGGGGTGAAATAGGGGTTGAAAGTTTAAATTAAAGTCCATATAGATATACTATGATAACGCGGACGAAGTCGTGGGCAACAGCTAGTATTAGATAACATATTTACTGAACTGATCATGCTGCCGCACTCAGTGACGAATATTAATTATTAAACTTTAATTAAATTAAGATTTTGACAGAAGCCTCATACATTATCTGACAAACTCTTCATTAGATTAAGTTTAATCATCATTAAATGTGTGCGGTCATTAATCTGTATCCTGATATTATATTATGCTCTCGGTTATATATATATAACCGAACTGGCATTTATATATATATAAATGCCAGTCTTAACTAAGTTAATTTATACGAATGCTATATACACGAGTTGCCTGCGGTAAATACGCTCATTCAAGGTCCTACATTTCTTTTCAAAGAAAACGTAAAAGTAAACATATTTAAGTTCACTCTTGAAACTTTACTTACGGACGCCATCTTGTTCAAATTAATTGAAAGTCTCTCATTCCATCTCGAAGTTTCGAACGGTGGACTTATTCTCATCACTCGAATGTCACTTCGAACGCAGGCTGTCTCGTTCGCACGCACTCAATAGCTGTTTACGCGACTGTGACAGTTTGCAATCGAGGTTCGAAGCATGAGAATAAAGCCTCAGTTCAAGAGGTGCTTCGCGTCGTTTTTTATCTCTGTTTTGAGCACAATTTTGATATATCATTAAAAATGTTAAGTGTGTCAATGTACACTCAAAGAATCTTTTGATGAAGAATGATTTTGATTTCGTTTCGAGACTGCAGAATTAATTTAACCATAAATTTAATAAGCGACTTATGTTTTGGAGACGCAAATACCTGTGTACTCTCTGGAGCTGTTAGGATCAAAACTGTGAAATTCTTTGACCTGCTTTCATATTCCATAAATTAGAATTTTGTTTTCAACAAAATGTCAACAAATTTAATAAAAATCTGTCAAATCAAAAATACTTGGCCTAAAAAATAAAACGCAAGCGACATTTCACAAAAAGAACAAACATTTTAACGAAACGAAACAAAATATTTTATTTCTTTATAAAAAACATTTTCTTCGTAAAACATAAATATTCAAATCCGGTTTCAAAAGGAATTAATTTATTGGGTCAATTGCTAACAAAAGGTTGCAAGTGAAAAGGGAAAAAAGAGAAATCTTTTCATATTTCGCCCCGTTCTCGACTTGTACGCGTTACTAACACTCTGCACACAAAATCAAAAGACTTTGAAATGCACTTGCTATAATACTCTGTTAAATTCATCGTACCGACAAGGTTATTGGCGTTTATTCCGAGTAAACTTTGAAATATTTATTTATTTTATAGCCGCTCTTAGAGGGATTTAATGATTACTGGCCTTAATTTAATGAAGATTTTGAAATAAACTCGACACATTTTCTCCTGAAAATCGCCTGAGAGAGTCGCGAGATGACGCCCGCAACTCAGTTTATCCGAGATAAAAAGTCTCCTATGTTCTTTCCTGGGACTCAAAGTATCCCCATACCAAACAGCAAAATCGGCTCAGCGGATTGGATGGTAACAGACTGACAGAGAGACACACTTTCGCATTTATAATATTAGTTTGGATAATCTTCTCATTAACAAAAATCTTTATTTATGAAAATGTTGTCAGGAACACCGCTTATTCCTTTCCGCTAAGTCCTTTGTAATGTTTATGTTCTATTCTATTGTATACCTACTAGACATTCACACTTCCCACAATTATATAATCCTTCCCTGGACTTCACGAATATTTTAAGACTTTAATAAGCCAAATCCAGCCAGCCAGCTGTTCTCGAGTTTTAGCGAGTACCGCTGAACATTTGAAATTCAGTCTTTTTTTAAATTTTTATTTAAGGAGTTTTATTTCTTACAAACTACGCAGTGCTTTAGCTGTGTCAGACAGAGGAAATGCCAGAACAATATTACTCACTCCAAGTTGTTTTAAATCTCCAGTAATTGGTAAAATGTACAAACGCACCTACCTATATAAGACGGAAATGGAGATATTTTGACCCCTTAGAACGAAAGAAGGATTGTTCTTATGCAAAAATGTTCCATCGAGGAAATTGATTCCTAGGCAGTTAACGGTCCTACGTCATGTGGTCGGCTTGACATGTCAATTTAATGTTAGCAGTGATCGGTCGGATGGCTTTGACTTAACCCGACCATATTACTTAGGTCTGCCATCTGCCTAGGATTCAACTTCTCTGATAGTACGTTTAACGCGCGACAATCAAAGTTCTACGCGAACTAACACTTTCGAGGACAGAACGACATTATACGTCTTAGTTCGAAATTTTGATACGACACAACGTACGATGACGTCCAAATAACATTTGGATTTTACAGCAGAACGTTCATTTCCGATTAACGTTCAAGTTAAAATCCCATTGAATGTATCTTGTGTCACAACATGTAAAATTCCCGAAGCTCTAGCTGTCACGTAGAGTAGGTTTTAAACTATTTCAAATAAGTGCCGATGACAGTTGGCGGTGACGTTACTCGCATACACACAACGTGTTCATACGTCCCGCGCGCCTCCCGCGCTCCTACATTCGGTGCGGCTGCGTCACTGCGGAGGTGCGCTCGCATCAGGGTAACATTTCGTGGCGCATTGTAATATTTTCCGCGACAAAATATCTTAAGTATTTAGTTTTTTTTATTTATATGTTATTATTTCGCTAGACAAAATATTATTTAACTATAAATTAAAAATTTTATACTGACAAAACGGATTATTTTATGTGTTTTAGATGAATAAGCACAAAATAAGACTATGAGCATTTTCGATGATTCCGACAATGATGATGATGGAGAATTTGGTTCGGATAAATCCGTTGAGAGTGATCATTCGCTCACTGTGAACTCACCATCACCTCAAGCTCCTGCCTCATCACTTTTTCAAGAAGAGGGTTAGGAGGAGTGTTACATGTTCGACGTTATGACACGTTGTGTCCGTACACGTCTAGTTAATTTTACTTTTAATGACGGAACATATTGATACGATGACGTGATAAAACGGTTATGTCATGATGTGTATAAAACAATATGTTTTCATGGGGCGCCTACGTACTCATACGTCGTATAATTTGTATGGGCACTTACTGTGTCATTTTGGTATACAGTCTCAAGTGAGAGCGTCCCCGAAAGTGCTAAGTCGTCTAGTTCTTTCTAAAGCTTTTCCAAACAGTGTTCCCGCAATGTGCAGTTTGTTACAAAGTATCGTCCATTTTCTGCTCGTTAGAGCCGCTGAAACAATTGTATCGAATGTGTCGGTTATTTTACTGCTCGAGAAACATATAAATTGAAGCTGCCCACTGCTAAATTGATCGTGAAATGAAAACGTTTCGAGCGGAATATATTTTTCGGATATAGATATTAGGTTTTCCGTTTCGTTTGTGCTATAATCAAAATAACGAAGTACAGAATTTCATACGAATTTGGACATTTCATATTATTTTTTGCCACGATTCAAATCCATACTTCCATACTAATATTATAAATGCGAATTTGTGTCTGTCTGTCTGACTGTCTATCTTTCTGTTATCTCTTAACACTTAAACTGCTGAACCGATTTTTCTGAAATTTGGCATGGAGATACTTCGAGTCCCGAGAAAGGACATATATGATACTTTTTATTCCGGAAAATGTAAGTTTCCCGCGCGATAATCTAATTTTGGCGCAACGGAGTTGCGGGCATCTAGTAGGATATATTACTGCAATATAATGCTGGACGGCAGCAATAGCAAATACAGTAAACATAAAGTTTTGTTCGGCATTTGACAATTACTGTCATGCAACATGTGCTAGTGGCGTGGCCCTCTGTTGCGACCTATGGGTAATATTCCCTATTGATAAACTTGCCACTCGCAGTCTTGGGTTTAAATAACATTCTAACGGCCAATTTAAAAATTGCATCACATTACCTCGTAACAGTGTGGTATGACCCTAAGGGCTTCCACACAAAACTACGAATTCGCATCGCATTGCATCGTAATGTCATTTTTATTATGAATTTTTCTCTTGAGGCGAGGATCAACGCCAATTTGTTATTCCGTGACTCCCAGTTTACCTAGTTCCAATATAATAACGAAATGTAAAAAAATATGAGATATAAAGCACAATATTCAAAAGACGTTTAACCATAAACATTTTTATAAAACGTAATACTTTGGCTGTAATTAATTTACAAACTCACCTCCGAAAAAAATCTAATTCATCGAAATATAGGTATTAACTAGGATAATTATACATTTTATTTGAATAAATTGTTAGTAAATCTATATTAAAATATCTTTAACCGAACATTTTTGTTTCTTAATATTTATTTCCAAAGATATTTAAAAAAAACATGAAAAATAGAGAAGATCCACCCCTAGTAACTACAGTTTTACGCTAAGCTAAAATGAATATTATTGCGATGCGTATACGCTTGGTCTTTGGTTGTGTGCAAGGTTATCGTTTTGGATTGAGATTGATCCCTGCCTTCATCAGTTATGTGTAGGAGCCCTAACTTCTAAAGTTTTGTTTTTAGTCACTATAAATCACTACATAAGTCGACTAGTAAAAGATTCCTCGTACCCGACCTTACAATGACTGGCACTTTACTGTATTGATGATGATGACTACGCAGGTCGATTGTATGGTGTGGGTTTTGTTAAAATACACCTTTTAACAAACCCCACGAGTTCAAGTTTATTCGAAATGTGTTTTTCATTTATAGTGTCGATTTCATATAGGGTTGTCCGTTGTCGTACCTATCTAACTATGTCCGCGCGACAGAGCGGTTTGGCCGCTACAACACGAGATATCGCTAGCAAGTCCATTCTATACACAGAAATAAGATCTAATCTATTCTAGAAATCTATGATTCTATAAGATCAAAAGTATGCAAATAAATCATTACATACCTACATGATACAATTGCTTGTAGTCTCACAGTGTAGCGGCCAAACCGCTCGTTCGCTAGGGCGCATAATATGAATCTAGCATAACCTGTTGTTTTTTCGTTAAATCTACCACTACAGAGAGTACAGACGTTAGCGGACTCTACAACTAAGTACCACGTCTAGTTGGGACCCTAAACGACCTCTTATGGCTCTTAAGCTACGATGTATATGAACACAGCATCTTACTTTATAGTAATAACAGTAAGATGTGTTCACGAATTATAGTGAAAGTTTAAGAAATAATAGTCCCACTATAATTCTTAAACTTTGTAAGCTAAAGTTTGTAAGAATATGATTAGTTTATTTTGGCTAAAACCACGATAATTTTGATACGCCTTTAGATATATAGGTAATAGGTATGTAGCTTGGATATATGAACGTCTTATGTAGATTTTAGCTTGTTTCATCATACGAGTAGAAGTAGATACGTGTCCTACAGATTTTGTGTGTGATCGAGTTATACTTTGTCACAATATAATATTGTTTCATATAAAATTTTGTAGTTGTAATTTTTGTCTTACGTGAGAGAGAGAAAAAAGTGCCATTTCGTCGATAAAAAATGCCATGTTTAATTATTGAAGGAGTTATCATTGATTTTAAAATGACACAAAAAAAGTGATGACACTCAAACGTGCCATCCGCAACGAATCGGTTCATAACATTACATAGGATCGGAGACTGGTGTTGGGACACATTGTATAATCAATCAATCAATCAATCAATAATTTATTTGCATTAAAAGTGGTACATTAGATGTTCACATAATATATACAGTATATAACTATCTAACCGCCGTACTCAGAGACATTAAATTATGATTAAGCTTCAATTTAATGAAGAGTTTGACAGATAAAGTATGGGGCTTATGTCAAAATTTTGAATTAATTACATTTAACTAAATAATGTTCCACTCTGAGTGCGGCAGTTAGACTCTGAGTTATATGCCCCTAAGATAAGCATAATTATAACATAGACTTTAGAGCGACGAATCTCTATTCCCTATGTAAGCCGCTAGACCCAGTACATGGAAATCCACTGGATCGAGAAATTGTTTCGTCAAACTGAGAACAGCGAATGTAACATTTAACGACGATTAATAGAACGCTATTTGCTAAGGTAGACCTATAATAATAATATAAATACGAAAGTGTATCTGTAGGTTTGCCTGTTACCTCTTCACGCTCAAACCGCTGAACTGATTATGCTAAAATTTGGTATAGAAATACTTTGATTCCCCGGATACACTTTTAACATATTTTTATCTCGGAAAAAAAGTACGATTCCCGCACGATATCGTCATTGAGTATTATTATTACAAATGGGACCGTACTACTACGAGTATCCTCGAAAAGCGTTAAAATATAATAATTGGAGACTTTCTTTCATGCCTAAATTATTTCATAATCAATAATATCTTCGTTTGTTCTAGTTTTTATTATTCGTTGGTTTGGTTTAAGGCGTCAAAAAAAAGTAAAGGTATCACCAAAAAAAAACCAAATTATTCTATAGGTCTTATTTAATTTTCATACAGCAAAAAAAAAAAAAATCAACACCAAACATTTCATCAAACTTCACGTAATTATGTTTGGCGTTTTAAATTTTTGCTCCCATTTTATTTGCGGTGAACGCTGAGTAAGCGCTTAGTGATTTTTAAAGCAAGTCAGGTGGAAGGTAACGGGTTTCCGCGAGGCCGCACACGTCTATTCATCAATGTTTAAACGGGAGTAATTATTGACAAAAAAGGGTGTTTTGACTTTTGAGTTACAAAGTAAAAAAAGTTTATTTAGTTATTTATTTATTCTTATTCGTATGATTTTGAAAACGGCATCACATAATAATATTCTACAGATTATGTGTTGAGATATTTTAAAAAAAAAGAAGATCTAACTAGGTTTTATTTCACTTATTTACCTAAAGTAAATGACTAGTACATTGGACAGTACCAGTCATTGGAAAAAGCACAAAAACACAATATTTATTAATGTTGCTTTAAAAATTTCCTGTTTTTAAAGTAAATAATGCCTGTTTTTTTATGAAAACAGTCAGTTTTTAAAGCGACATTAATGAATATGGTGTTTTTGTGCTTTTTCCAATGACTAGTACTGTCCAATCTACTAGTCAATTACCGTACTTGTTTTTTTCGTACTATCAAAATTCCAGCAAAACATGCTCTTACAAATTAATTAAAGTATTGAAAACGAAGTACTAAGTGGGCCTTTTTTAGCATCTTTTACTGTAAGTTTAATACATAATATACATAGCCCACTATCATTTACCCGGTTTTTAACTCAAGGTAAGATGGATAAAGATAAAACTAGCAATAAAAGGAGGCTTACACGGCGAGCATTCTAAAACCGGATCCGCCTGAAATATAAAAGGCTTTTGGAAATATTACAGTCGAATATTCTAGCACAATATATAACTTGGAAACTAAAAATATAATTTCAAAATGGCCGTCTGCATCTGCCGCACTCTGCTCCAACTTTTATTCGGTTAAATATTTGGATTTTAGGCTTACAATTTTGTTCGGCCTGGAGTAAATTAAATTTATTATACAGTAGCTTTAGAGCTACTGCTGTATAATAAATGTAATTTAGATAATTATTAATATCTAGCAAGGATTTTTTCTCGTTTAAAAGCTTTTACTAGTGCAGTTACTGATTGCTATCTATCGCAATTTCGATCGAAAAGTTCGATCTATAGCAAAATAAAGATATTTTTAGTCCCTAATAGGAGTTCTTTTAATTTTTATAATTGAAAAATAAAAATGAAATGAAAAATATTTATTGCTCTCACCAGAAACAGACAATATTATTACAAATAAAAGATAGAGTACAAATAACTATTTTTGGGAGACTGGTGCCTAAGCTAGGCATAGCCTGTAATCTGTATTTCAGGACACCAGACCTCCATCTTAAATTACAGAAAACAAATGGCACAATTTGGAATCGAGTACATTTTACAATAATTAAAGTTAGATATTAAGTTATCAAGTGGTTTCAAATTGTTTTCAAAGAAACCAGAATACCTACTTGCGACTGCACTATAGGAGAGAACACACTACAGGTGATATGGTTGGATAAATTACGTTTAAAGTAACATTTTTTTATCTGCAAAGAATGTTTAGCTTTACCTAATCGTACCGAACTTAACTAGTAAATTCGTATGTGAATTTGTGAATCGTTCCCCAGAGCCTAATTCCAAAGTATCAACTGGAAAGATATTATTCGTTTGCTAGGCGATAAAAAATCGAATACCCAATAGCCAGAAAGTTATATTTTGTGGTGATTAAACTACGAGTAATAAATACTATGGAAGAGTAATTGGGGTGGGTTGCACCAACTTACTTTAACTATAACAAAATGTCAAAATATGAACTGTCTAATCTCTTGTTAAAGTCAATAATGGACGCCATATTTGACGATAGCCGATAACAACGAATCAGGTGCAACCCACCCTAAAAAAAAAGACGGGTTGCACTCCGGGAGTGCCGGCAGAAGTGAAAACTTGATTATTAACGTTGTGCATTTTATTTAACCCATTTTTTTATGAAAATCGATTATTAAAAACATCGATTTTTTTAATTAATCGAAACCCTTACAATCAATTCGAGTTCGAGTTCGAGATCGACACAAAACATTACTCTCCAACCGTCTTACGGTTTTTCCAAGGTTTTTCGATTAGCACGAGAATCTGACGAGAGTTTCACAGTTTTTACCCCTCCCACAAAAGTGCTCAACGCCGCTAAAGAAGTTTTCACTTCAAAAATAATTTTACGAAATGCAAACCTAGGTGTCACCTTCGTTCTTTTGGTTGGTAGTCAAACTAAAATGTGGCTAATCGTTGTGACAGTAACTATACTCCACTCGGGCTAGCTTGTCGCTAGCGGTCATTGACTCCCTGTCAAAAACTTGTCATTTTCCATATAAACCGCGATTGACAACGAAGTGTCAGATATTGTCAATCGTGGTTTTATATGGAAAATGACAAGTTTTTGACAGAAAGTCAACGACCGCTAGCGACAAGCTAGCCCGAGTGGAGTATAGAACAATATTTGAGCAGTCAAATTATAATCTTCCTCTTCCTTTGATCTCCTTCCGATTTATTTGCGGGTCCCAAGATATCTTAGCATGTCCCTCAGGCTCCCTATGATCATATCAAAGAGTTTTCGTGGTTGGGTACCGCTGTTGATCCTGGCGACACAAGAGATACAGTGGTGGGAATGTATGGTGGAGCAAAGCCCGTTTGAAAAGTCAAATAAATCAGAATGATGGTTCTGTACTGTCCATAGAGAAATAATACCTAGTATACTGTCATGATTTCTCTATGGAATAAACTAAGTAATCTATAAGTTAAAACTTACAAGATTAGTCTATGGTACTGTCTAAAATTTCGAGGGCTAAAGAAGATAAACATCGTTAAAAATAGCTCAATTTAAATTATTTTTGTGGTGTTTAACTGAAATAATTTAAATATGGTAATATTACAACAGTATGTTGCCGCTGATCGCGCCATTACTAGCCATTTATTAAACTATTCACATATTAAATTGTTCACCGCAAAATCGTTTGCACCGTATTACACGCTTTTTATTACGGTCAAATGAAATCAGACATTATTTAAAACTAGATGACGCGTGCAACTGTTGCGCAAAATTCGGTAATCGTGCAGGAACCGTACATTTTTCCGGGATAAAAAGTATCCTATGTCCTTTCGGTACTCTTTATATAAGTCTATGGTGTAATATCTCAAAGATACATAGGGAAAGATAGTAACCAATCAGAATAAGAGTTGGCCAATTAGTAAAAATCAAGCCATGGCATGTGCAATGTTACTAGGGCAACTCGTGTTTTCGCGAAAACACTACCTTTTGTCAGTAAGTTTGAAAAATGTAATCACCATTGTCTAATTATCCGTGTTTTCGCGAAGTCCCTAGAATTTGCGGGATAATTCGATTTATCAAATCATCCTACGACATAATATAATTAAAGATATATGATACAGCCAAGAGTAAGCTACACTTTCTGCTGATTTCACCGAGATGGATAAAAAACTCTACACTGGAAACTACAACTAAAGTCCAATTCCAATTTACATCCGAGGTTAAACTTTGCGAATCACTCCATTTCTATTTGCATTTCTTGAGAGGTTTCACGACTTTAATTGTACTACTTCAGAGCAGTCAGTCTTTACCTTTTACAACTGGGAGACATGTCGCAGCGACATTTTAGTATTACTTTGGAAAGTGAAGAAGATAATAGAGGGCGTGAGTGGATAGATGTTGTAAGAGGCCTTTAAGGGCGTTCCGTCCGGAGATTCCGTAATTGACCGTATTTAAAACCTTATAAACTCATAATCTGAAAGCTACAAAGTTATAATAGAAATACAGCAATAATCTTCAGTATATCAACATTCCTTTTGTCGTTTTAAATTTTCTATTTTTGTTTCTCATACTCATGATATCAGCTTCCAAAGTAATACCAATTTGTTAAAATTCAAGCATACATTCAGCATCTCCTTAGGATTTACAAATTACTTTTATTTGAAACCTACGCCAATAGATCGACAATATCATAAACTACATATTCGCCGTTTCAAATTTTTTTAGGACAATTTTGAACTAAGATAAGTAAAAATAATAGGGGTTTGGCGCGATCTCGGCAACGCGGCCAAGGTCGTTTGCTCGGGGGACGGCCTTAATTGCTGTCATGCGTGTTGTCGCCCGCGCACGGATCTGGGGAGTGAGCCAAGATCTTTTCTTTATGGCTTCTTTATAGAATCGCCGATCAAAATGTTTGGAATTGACATAAGACGAGTCGTACGTCAACGTCATATTAACGAACGCTTGTGTCAATTTTATAAATTTTGATCGGCGATTCTATTGTTATAGAATCGCTTCGTTAAGCGATAACGAAAAAGTCTTGGCTAAACGGCCTGGTCCGGTATTATAACACCTACAAACACCTCGTCATGCTTATTTTAAAATTATAATTATAATAATAAAGTTCCTGGTAAATATTCTTGCTTTGTAAGAAACACTTCTTCTTTCTTACACTTTTGGATAATCTTCAAAATAAATTGTATCTGTTATATACTACCTCATATATATACTCTGCATAGTAATAATAAGTATATTGTAGAATATATTAGCGTTGGTTTTAGTTCCGAGATAATGTGGCGCGTTGAGCGGCTACTGCATATTATGCCAAACCACGAAATTCTTGAGATACCAGACTTCACTAATTTTGATACTTGTTTATAAAGTTTTAACTGTTACAACCAACGAATAACAAAACTACAGGAAACATAACTCCCATACTTCAACCGTTTTAAATTTGGCTCCTTTTCGAACACTAAAATATGACAATTCAGATTCTCGCCAAGGTCGTTTCCCAGGTAAAGTATCATAATATTGCGTGCCTGCGCGGTTATTATCAATGTCACAGTTATGAAACAAAGCGGATGGCATTATGCAGTATACACCAAACATATCTACTATCACGAAGAAAGGAGTACATAATTATTATTTTAAAATCAGACATTTTCCTCTGATCCTTAAATCGTCGATAATAATAATATATAATAATTTTGAACAAACCGTGTACGACTCGGACGAATTTAAAACTATCCAGAGCACCTAGACAAGACGTTTTCAGATTACAAAAATATATGTGCTAAATTATTACAGAACTAGCTGTTGTCCGCGACTTCGTCCGCGTGGACTTCAGTTTATAGCGCGCGGTGTACAGTTTTTTACAAAACTGTACACTGTTTTCGTAGAGAACTGCACAGTTTTTACAAGAGATCTGTACAGTTTACATACAGAACTGCACAGTTTTTTCACAGAACTGCGCAGTTTTTCGAAAAGATCTGTACCGTTTTCGTAGAGAACTGCACAGTTTTTACAAGAGATCTGTACAGTTTACATACAGAACTGCACAGTTTTTTCACAGAACTGCGCAGTTTTTGGAAAAGAGCTGTACAGTTTTCGTAGAGAACTGCACAGTTTTTTCACAGAACTGCACAGTTTTTCGAAAGAATCTGTACAGTTTTCGTAGAGAACTGCACAGTTTTTTCACAGAACTGCGGAGTTTTTCGAAAAATATATCTGTGCAGTTTTCACAGAACAGCGCAGTTTTTCAAAATGATCTGTATAGTTTTATAGAAAACTGCATAGTTTTTTCACAGAACTATGCAGTTTTTGAAAAGATCTGTCCAGTTTTCGTAGAGAACTGCACAGTTTTTACAAGAGATCTGTACAGTTTACATAGAGAACTGCACAGTTTTTCACAGAACTGCACAGCTTTTTCCCAGAACTGCGCAGTTTGTTGAAAAGATCTGTACAGTTTTCGTAAAAAACTGCACAGTTTTTATACAGAACTGCGCAGTTTTTTGAAAATATCTGTACAGTTTTCGTAGAGAACTGCACAGTTTTTACAACAGATCTGTACTGTTTACATAGAGAATTGCACAGTTTTTACGGAACTGCGCAGTGTTTCAAAAAGATCTGTACAGTTTTCATAGAAAACTGCACAGTTTTTTTACAGAACTGCGCAGTTTTTTGAAAACATCTGTACAGTTTTCGTAGAGAACTGCACAGGTTTTACAAGAGATCTATACAGTTTACATACAGAACTGCACAGTTTTTTCACAAAACTGCGCAGTATTTCGAAAAGATGTGTGCAGTTTTTATAGAAAACTGCACAGTTTTTATACAGAACTGCGCAGTTTTTTGAAAATATCTGTACAGTTTTCGTAGAGAATTGCACAGTTTTTACGGAACTGGGCAATTTTTCAATGAGATCTGTACAGTGTTCATAAAAAACTGCACAGTTTTTTCACAGAACTGCGCAGTTTTTTTCATGAAGAACTGCACAGTTTTGTCGAAAAGATCTACAGTTTTCACAGAACTGCGCAGTGTTTCAAAAAGATCTGTACAGTTTCCATAGAAAACTGCACAGTTTTTTCACAGAACTGCGTAGTTTTTTCATATAGAACTGCAGAGTTTTTCGAAAAGATCTACAGTTTTCACAGAACTGCGCAGTGTTTTAAAAAGATCTGTACAGTTTTCATAGAAAACTGCACAGTTTTTTTTACAGAACTGCGCAGTTTTTTGAAAACATCTGTACAGTTTTCGTAGAGAACTGCACAGTTTTTAAAAGAGATCTGTACAGTTTACATACAGAAATGCACAGTTTTTCACAGAACTGCGCAGTTTTTTCCCAGAACTGCACAGTTTTTTGAAAAGATCTGTACGGTTTTCGTAGAGAACAGCACAGTTTTTTCACAGAACTGCGCAGCTTTTTCCCAGAATTGCGCAGTTTGTTGAAAATATCTGTACAGTTTTCGTAGAGACCTGCACAGTTTTTACAACAGATCTGTACAGTTTACATAGAGAATTGCACAGTTTTTACGGAACTGCGCAGTGTTTCAAAAAGATCTGTACAGTTTTCATAGAAAACTGCATAGTTTTTTTACAGAACAGTTTTCGTAGAGAACTGCACAGGTTTTACAAGAGATCTGTACAGTTTACATACAGAACTGCACAGTTTTTTCACAAAACTGCGCAGTATTTCGAAAAGATGTGTACAGTTTTTATACAGAACTGCGCAGTTTTTTGAAAATATCTGTACAGTTTTCGTAGAGAACTGCACAGTTTTTACAACAGATCTGTACAGTTTACATAGAGAATTGCAGAGTTGTTTCAGCTGAGGTGTGACAGCTAGCATTGTCGTGATGTAATATGATTCTGCGTTGTCGGTTGTCCTTTCTTATTTCTTCAAAGATTTCTGGTAAACAAATGGTCGTATACCATTCAGAATTAACCGTTTTACGATTCTCTAATGGCACTGTAGCCACATGTCCATTAATTCCAAAAAAACAGGCGACCATTTGCTTCAAAGTACTTTTTAGGCCATATTTTATGTACATACATAAAATATGGCCTAAAAATCGAAAATATGTAAAAATATGGAGTATTAAATAGAAATATGGAAAAAATATGGAGTATAAAATTCCAAAAATTAAACGTTGTTTTAGTGTTATAGGTAAGAAAAGAGTCACTCGTGACAGTTAACAAAGAGATAGAGGCCAGAAATATGCTATGCTGGCTTTGCCTTTGCATATTTGGTAGGCCAGAAATATGCTATACTGGCTTAATGATTTCTTAAGTTTTCGCGAGTATCACTCATGATATTATAAGTTTAAACACTTACGGATTTTGTCGCGGAGCACTTTTATTAATCCCGACGTTTCGGCTACTTTGCAGCGGCCGTGGTCACGGGCGGACTGAGGTGACAGGTGTCCAATTTCTTGAAGTTATCCATCTACCCGACGACTCATCAATTTTTGTTTGCGTTCCGATCTACGCAGAATGAACTCACAGTGTCTTGAAGCCGAGGTGTCATGGATTTGTGCTTGAGTTTGTTTATTACTGGATCCCAACTAGATGGCAGCACCCAACCATCTTCACGGTTAAAATTAGGGTGTTTTTTAATTTCTATGGCCTCGCGTATCATTCTTGGGCGGTATCGTGCTTCTTTTGCCAGTACTTGTGGCTTATCAAATCTTATGTAATGGCGAGGTTGATCCAGTGTGTGTTCACAAATCGCGGACTTGGTGTTTCTACGGTGTTTGACATCTGCAATGTGTTCCTTGATCCGGGTTTTGATGGACCTTTTGGTTTGCCCTATATAAGAGAGGCCACAATCACAGTCGAGTTTGTAGATTCCTGCATCTTGAAGGGGTAAGTTGCATTTCACTGATGGTAAACATTGGCTGATCTTTTTGGGCGGCTTAAAGTATGTTTTTATTGAAGCTTTCCTTAGAATGTAGCTCACTTTATCAGTGACTCCCTTTATAAATGGTAACACTGCAGGTAATCTTTCAACTGTAGCCGGCTTCACTCGGTTGCTGCTCTGTTTGCGTGGCACCCGAAGCTTATTGTCGCGTAAAACTTGTGTAACATGATGAAGCTCGGTATCCACATGCTGTTCATCGCAGATTCCTCGCGCTCTTTGAAATAAGGATTTTCCAACAGTACTTAACTGTGCTGGGTGATGATGGGAATCACCATTTAAATACCTGTTTGTGTGTGTAGGTTTGCGATACACCGTATGACCTAATGTGCCATCAGGATTCCTTATTACTAATACGTCCAAGAAAGCTAAGGAATTATCTCTCTCCAACTCCATTGTGAACTGTATTTTGGAGTTGAGGCTGTTCAGGTGCTCAAGGAATATGGGTACTTTGTCTGATGGTAATATTGTGAAAGTATCATCTACATACCGCTTGTAGAAGGTGGGTTGTACAGGTGAGGACTCAAGGGCTAACTTCTCGAAGTCCTCCATAAAAATATCAGCCACCACAGGTGAAACAGGTGAGCCCATCGCAACACCATCTACTTGCATGTAAAAGTCATAATTCCACAACATATAGCCAGATGTAAGGCAGTGTTCTAGCAAGTCCGCATATTCAACCGGTAAGTTATTCTCTCTCAGCCTTCTTGTAACAATTTCGATACACTGCTGTATTGGTAGGCAAGTGAATAGGGACTGTATATCGAAACTGACCAGTTGTTCATTGTCTCTGAGGCGTAGATGTTTAATCTCATCAACAAAGTGGTAGGAATCCTTTACATGGGCTTTGGTCTGTCCGCGTAGAGGCGAGAGTACATTAGCCACCAGCTGAGCCAATTTGTAGGTTGGTGAGTCAATTTGGCTTACAATTGGTCGAAGAGGAGCATTGGCTTTGTGTATCTTTGGCAAACCATACAACTTTGGAGGTTTAGGGCATGAAGGCAACAAGAATTTGGGATCCAGATTCAGTGAGTCGGAGTACTTCTTTATAAGGTTTTGAGTTGTCTTCAAAACCTTGTTGGTGGGGTCTGTTTTGACTTTTTTGTACGTGTTCTCGTCCGATAAAAGATGTTGTATTTTTTCACTATAATCTGTTGTATCCATAATCACCGTGGCATTACCTTTGTCTGCGCGGAGAATAGTAATATCCGATCTGGAGCGTAATTTTTTCAATGCACTCATTTGTTCCCGGGAAAGATTTGGTTTGGGCACAGAACTACGTCGTAAGAATGACGATATATCTTGTCGTATGGCCTCCGAATCCTCCTTGCTTATATTATTGCTTAATAAACAATCCTCAACGCTGCAAATAATTTCTTCAAACGGTATTTTTCGCGGTGTTATTGCAAAATTCAAGCCCTTTTCCAATAATTCTATTGTATGTATGTCAAAAGTTTGTTTTGACAGATTGACAACTGTGCGAGAGACGGTCTTGTCTATGGTTGAATTGTTTATGGTTTTTTTGCTGTTAAGTTTGTTAAATTTTAAAATCTGGTTGTTTTTGCAATAATTATATTTAGCTATTTCACGATTGTTTAATATTTCAATACAATTTTGAAAATCAGTTAAGGATAAAACTTTTTCAATACTGTTGGTTAAAACCGTTATTTGACTTTTCAGGGCGGCGAGATCGGAACGTTTTTGATGAATCATGGCTATTAGTAACTTCATACTGGCCTGTTGTAGGATCTTTGCGCTGCCTCGTATGTTTTCCTTGGGTGATATTTTGACACACGTAGGGATCAGATTGTGATCTCGACATCGTTTCAGAAAATTTAACGATGTTACAAATCTTGCGCACTTTGTTTTGAGATCTTCCAGTCGGCGTATTTGGTTTGCGGTTTCCAGTCCGTACTGGTTCACATAATGATTTCTTAAGTTTTCGCGAGTATCACTCATGATATTATAAGTTTAAACACTTACGGATTTTGTCGCGGAGCACTTTTATTAATCCCGACGTTTCGGCTACTTTGCAGCGGCCGTGGTCACGGGCGGACTGAGGTGACAGGTGTCCAATTTCTTGAAGTTATCCATCTACCCGACGACTCATCAATTTTTGTTTGCGTTCCGATCTACGCAGAATGAACTCACAGTGTCTTGAAGCCGAGGTGTCATGGATTTGTGCTTGAGTTTGTTTATTACTGGATCCCAACTAGATGGCAGCACCCAACCATCTTCACGGTTAAAATTAGGGTGTTTTTTAATTTCTATGGCCTCGCGTATCATTCTTGGGCGGTATCGTGCTTCTTTTGCCAGTACTTGTGGCTTATCAAATCTTATGTAATGGCGAGGTTGATCCAGTGTGTGTTCACAAATCGCGGACTTGGTGTTTCTACGGTGTTTGACATCTGCAATGTGTTCCTTGATCCGGGTTTTGATGGACCTTTTGGTTTGCCCTATATAAGAGAGGCCACAATCACAGTCGAGTTTGTAGATTCCTGCATCTTGAAGGGGTAAGTTGCATTTCACTGATGGTAAACATTGGCTGATCTTTTTGGGCGGCTTAAAGTATGTTTTTATTGAAGCTTTCCTTAGAATGTAGCTCACTTTATCAGTGACTCCCTTTATAAATGGTAACACTGCAGGTAATCTTTCAACTGTAGCCGGCTTCACTCGGTTGCTGCTCTGTTTGCGTGGCACCCGAAGCTTATTGTCGCGTAAAACTTGTGTAACATGATGAAGCTCGGTATCCACATGCTGTTCATCGCAGATTCCTCGCGCTCTTTGAAATAAGGATTTTCCAACAGTACTTAACTGTGCTGGGTGATGATGGGAATCACCATTTAAATACCTGTTTGTGTGTGTAGGTTTGCGATACACCGTATGACCTAATGTGCCATCAGGATTCCTTATTACTAATACGTCCAAGAAAGCTAAGGAATTATCTCTCTCCAACTCCATTGTGAACTGTATTTTGGAGTTGAGGCTGTTCAGGTGCTCAAGGAATATGGGTACTTTGTCTGATGGTAATATTGTGAAAGTATCATCTACATACCGCTTGTAGAAGGTGGGTTGTACAGGTGAGGACTCAAGGGCTAACTTCTCGAAGTCCTCCATAAAAATATCAGCCACCACAGGTGAAACAGGTGAGCCCATCGCAACACCATCTACTTGCATGTAAAAGTCATAATTCCACAACATATAGCCAGATGTAAGGCAGTGTTCTAGCAAGTCCGCATATTCAACCGGTAAGTTATTCTCTCTCAGCCTTCTTGTAACAATTTCGATACACTGCTGTATTGGTAGGCAAGTGAATAGGGACTGTATATCGAAACTGACCAGTTGTTCATTGTCTCTGAGGCGTAGATGTTTAATCTCATCAACAAAGTGGTAGGAATCCTTTACATGGGCTTTGGTCTGTCCGCGTAGAGGCGAGAGTACATTAGCCACCAGCTGAGCCAATTTGTAGGTTGGTGAGTCAATTTGGCTTACAATTGGTCGAAGAGGAGCATTGGCTTTGTGTATCTTTGGCAAACCATACAACTTTGGAGGTTTAGGGCATGAAGGCAACAAGAATTTGGGATCCAGATTCAGTGAGTCGGAGTACTTCTTTATAAGGTTTTGAGTTGTCTTCAAAACCTTGTTGGTGGGGTCTGTTTTGACTTTTTTGTACGTGTTCTCGTCCGATAAAAGATGTTGTATTTTTTCACTATAATCTGTTGTATCCATAATCACCGTGGCATTACCTTTGTCTGCGCGGAGAATAGTAATATCCGATCTGGAGCGTAATTTTTTCAATGCACTCATTTGTTCCCGGGAAAGATTTGGTTTGGGCACAGAACTACGTCGTAAGAATGACGATATATCTTGTCGTATACTGGCTTTGCCTATGCATAAATGGTTTGGGAATAAACATATGTGACAGTATTAACTGTACAACTTGCATGACATGCTGATCATAATATTGTAACCATGACAGCACGTAACGCACGTCATGCTGCATGATTTGACGTGGGAGAGCCGTGCTTCGGCACGAATGGGCCGGCTCGCCGGAGAAATACCACGGGCTCACAGAAAACCGGCGTGAAATAGCGCTTGCGCTGTGCTTCGCCGAGTCATTGAGTTTACTGAAGGCCCAACCATGCTACCATTTTCCTTTCCCTGCCCTTCCCTCTTAAAAGGCCGGCAACGCACCTGCAGCTCTTCTGATGCTGCGAGTATCCGTGGGCGACGGAAGTTGCTTTCCATCAGGTGACCCGTTTGCTCGTTTGCCCCCTTATTTCATGTAAAAAAATGATCGTCTTGGGTTCGCTTAATATTGGCTAAATGATCCCTGCACGTCACAACTCACAATTCACGATATTTTTTTACTTCAGTTTTTGTTTAGCCATGTCAGTAACATGACCTTCAGCATAGCTGAAACTTTATTTTCTATTTCTTCAATAATCTTCTTTGAAAGCAGAATACCGAAAAAATATAATAAATAATAATATAAAACGCGAGAGGAACGAAATACGCAGCCGCATGGTGGCGGGAACGTATTTTTTTTTGTATTTTAGTGAAAACATGGACGATTGTGACATTTTCTTGTAAAATATGGACTTATCTTTGTAAAACCCTAAAATATGGAAAAATATGGAAAATAAAACTTGGGATTTCACAGTCTAAATATGATAATTCGTGTAAAAACACATTCCCTAATCATGACTATTAAAGTGTATGCTACATAAACGAGTAATCTGGCTCGGCATCCAATTCAGTTCGTTTCTTACTAAACGAAGTACGAACGGCATGATTATAAAAATAAGATACTCCATACTGATGTCAGTCAGACCCCCGGTTATGAATTATGATTAAATTGTTACATCTTGCATAACACTGTCCATGGCGACTTTGTAAAAATTTTGTAAATATATTATTTTTTGATTATTGCATTTTTACAATAACATGTAAACTTAGTAAGATAAACACAAAGAGACCAGCTTAATTTTACGCAAATACCCTGGCATCCAACTTAAATAAACCATCTTTTTGGGCATGTTTTTGGGTCGGAAAAAATACAAGAACTTTACCTTAGCATAATTTAAAAAAAATCACTTACTGATGAAACTTGAAAGGTTATTCCTGTATTAAGAGTCGTATCTGTATGACTTCTACACCATTTCACAGGGCATTTAGGCATTTTAACAAAGAAAATTTTGTAAAAAGCTACGTAAAAAGTAAATAAACCAAAAGTAAACAAATTGTAAAATGAGTGTGACAATAATTATCATGTCAACCTGGTTGAACGTCACTCGAGTATATATACACGAAAAATGTGTACCGAACACATGCATAAATGCGCATGTATTCGGGTCACATTTTGTAGCCATTTGGTGCACTTTTTTTGACGGAGTTACTCTTCCTGTAGTTTAAAGTTCACTGGTTACAACCGACAAAATTTGGTTTACTTTAAAATGCTTGATTTAATGCCGTTATTATTTTATTCTGTATTTTAATCACTCCTATTTTCATAAAACATGAAATTTCGATTCTTGTTTGATCCAGTCCCACCCTGTGAAGCTATAATTCTTAAGAGGCGGGTACCCTTGAAATTTCTCATACATACGTAATACCAAAATCATTTTCTCATACGAAAATATTTAACATGTTTGAGTTGTTTTTCAGTTTAAAATAGTAATAAGGTTCCTGCACAAAAATTTATTTCAAAATATTTAAACACTAAAAATGTTTTTTTTGTTTAAATTTTTTTTAGTAAATTTATAACTAAATATTTAAACACTAAAAATATAGAGTAAAACAGTAAAAATATATAAATAAATAGTAAATTTGCTACAAAATATTTAAACTCTAAAAAATATTTTTTAGTATTTCAATATTTTGTAGTAAATGTACTATTTATTTATATATTTTTTAGTCTTTTACTCTATTTTTTAGTGTTTAAATATTTAGTAGTAAATTTAAATACTAAAAAAAAATTTAAACAAAAAAAATTTTTGTGTTTAAATATTTTGAAGTAAATTTTTGTGCAGGAACCTAGATAATTACTATTTAAAGCTGAAAAATAACTCAAACATCTTAAATATTTTCGTATGAGAAAATGATTTTGGTATTACGTATGTATGAGAATTTTGAGGGTACCCGGCCCCTTAATATGTCTTATTATTAACGGTTATCTTTCATGTTGCATAATGTATAGAGATAAATTTTGAAATTACTTTGTATAGGTAATTGTCGCACTCAAAAACGAATAGATTTTCACATAAGCCACATACGTCATAATGTGTCACACATGACACAGCACACTCTTTATTTAATTTAAGTTTAATTATCATTAAATGTCTTGGAGTGCGGCAACAAAGCTATTTTTATTTTAGTTACTTGATGACACGTGAACCTTGTTTCACTAACACCCAGATGGTCACCATAGAAACGATTTCTTTCTACGGAAGAATAGACAAAGTAGGTAACAGTTAGACAATGGAAATCCGCCATTTTGTCGATAAAATCTTTCAGTATGTCGATTCTTTCCTATGTCTACTGTTTTTATGCTAAGCCTAGTGGACTTTTGTCAATACTTCAAGGGTTAAATCGCCGCGCCGTCGAGATTTAGACTAGCGAGACTAACAAAATTAAAATTCAATTTTATTTACATAGATGAAAATAACAGTTCTAAAATTCAAATGAAATTCGCTAGTTTCCACTAGTTCCGCTCGGGTCGCCTCAACTGAGTACAGTCCCCAATGCACGCAGGCCGTTTCCCGCTCTGCTGGCCCCAGTCGGGCACAGTCCCCTGTGCTAGTAGTCCGGAAGTCCCGGTGCGTTGGAGATTACAGTCCAGTTGCAATATTAGATTATTACTATTGGAGTAGTAGTAAAATTATATCATTAGTTACTTGAATTTAGCCGCATGGCCGCATTTGAAAACAGTTAATGATTACTTAACTTAAGAAAATACCTAAATATTGACTACTCTACATAATAATTGTTACATGACGGAAAATGCAGTTTTTAGGACATGTAGGTATTACTACATATATTGCACAAGACAGGATACTTTTAAAAAGTAAAAAATGTACTTATGGGTTTTCTGTACCTAATAAATATAAATTAAGTAGAGATTTCTGAAGAACGAAGTAGTAATGAACATGTAGTTTGTTATGTCTACAAACAACACACAACCCAGTTCAAAATGTTTAAGCCCGAGGCGCTTTGTGTATAATATGAATAAATGTTTATACAAAACCGTTAAATATTAAACGGGAGTTAGTATAAGACTTTGATCCGGTCAAGCTACATTATGTATTCAACGGTTACAATTATACGGTAACAATAATAATAGTTAGAATCAATAGCTACGTCGAGGTCTTCCTCTAGAGAGGGTTCGTTCAAAAGGTAAGTTGTAGATAGCGATTTTTTGCGTTTTAATTAAAAAGTAAGTTGTGCTTAAACAAAATAATCTAATATTATGTCCTATATAAGAAAAATCTGTAATATAATCTCTTAAATATATTAAAATCTATCGGTAAATGTGTGTAAGCACTAATTTCAAGAACGGTTTCTCTAATTCTTTTTTTTATGTTACGGAGAAAAAAATGAAGATCATTATTCATTTTATTATTGTGTGCTATTAATTGTTATTAAACTCAGGTCAAGAACCTAAAGTTAAGGCCTAAAAGCAGCACTTAGGTCTAGATATAAAAGCAACCTTAGCAAGCGATTAATTAAATGCTACGCTAAAATTAATGATCGCTTAATGTTTCGCTTCATTTCTTTCCCAAAAATTTGTTGATACAACCACCGTATATGCTACTTAAATTGTACAGTCGAATTCGAACCTTATGTCAATGGAATAGGATGTAGAATGTGTCGTCAACGGCCTGTCACTCTCCTCGATCAATCATCGTGGGAGCACATTTTCTTTGTTTTCGCCGGATTGCTCAGAGCTATATGTGGGTATAAAGATAGCTTATTCCTCTGATAGACATAGCAGACCTCTGCCAAGTACACAAAATATGAGATGACTAATTTACTTATTTGGTTCGGTTTATGATAAGAATAACTGTGTGTAAAAATGACTCAATTTGATCAGAAGTCCAGATTTTTAGAAAACGCTATATTTAATGAGGTAACGTAGGGGGTCAAAAGTCAGCCAGTAAGGCGCTAGAATCTAGATAAAGCACAGGCTTTATTTAGCGACTCGCTAACAGTAGTACTACATGGCACAGCAAGTCTTGGGACTTGCTGTGCCATGTAGTACTACTGTTAGCGAGTTGTCTTGGGACAAAGCATGTCCTTCGGGCTCCCTGAGATCATACTCGTATCAAAGGGTTTTCGTGATTGGATACCGCTGCCGATCCTGGCGACAGCGGTGGAAATGTTGAGGGACCAAAGCCCATTTAAGAAAAACGATATACCTAACATGTACCAGTGATGTACCATAGAATACAGATAGTACGTAATATTAGCTACTAGCTAGCGAACGCCCTCAACTCTGTTGCGACGATAAACTAATTACTAATTAGTTTATCACTCGAGCATCGTTCATTTATCCGCAATAACTATCATAAGTCAGTAACTATTTAGTTATCTGTGTCTAAGTTCTTTAGCACCTAAAGTATCTCTATACCCATGAAAACCGGTTCAGCCGTTTAAACGTGAAGACGGTATGTAATATATTTATTTATTTATTTATTTCCATACTTATTTGTACCATTACAGGTTTACCCCAATGCGATAGAAACATACAAATAATAGCACCACTAAGTAATATTTAAAAAATTATTGGACCTTGATTAAACTGAACAGTATTTAACTTACATTATACAATTATATTATAATTCTGAAAAGTTTGTTTGTTTGTTTAAACGCGCTAATCTCAAGAATTACAGGTCCGATTTGAAAAATTCTTTCAGTGTTAGATAGCCCATTTATCTAGGAAGGCTATAGACTATATAACATCACGTTGTGACTTTTAAGAGCGAAGAAACAGGGGAAAATGTGGAAAAAACGGGGGAAAATTATTTGAAAGGGCTTATTTGAACGCGCTAATCTCAGGAACTACTTGTCCGATTTGAAATTTTTTTTCAGTGTTAGGTAGTCCATTAATAGAGGAAGGCTATGTGCTATATTTTATCACGTCAAGAAATAGGAGCGAAGAAATAGAGGAAAATGTGAAAAAACGGGGGAAATTATTCGAATGTGCTTATCTCACGAACTACTGGAGCAATTTTTCTGTTATTTGGCACAGATAAGGAGAAGACCGCGTGAAGGATCATAGGCTATTTTTTGTGGACTAATTTGTCTGTGAAATATCTAATTTACGCGGACGAAGCCGCGCGGAACGTCTAGTAATTTATATATTTATCTAGTCAAGATTGATTTCGTGCGGCGTTTAGTCCAGCGTAATTTACGTTTTCCAAGACTAATGTCGGTCCCGGGGGCCCTTACCTAATTCCCGGACTCTAAGAATTAATGATTCTTTTCACTTCCCTTCCCTTACCTTTTCAGCATTCATATCAAAACATTGTATCGTATAGCCTTTGAGCAGACGACGAGCGAATATCGACCTTGTGGGTTACGGAATAGAGACTGCAATGTGACCTAATATTTGGCTGGCCAGAATTTAAAAGCGCACATATTTTGTTGAATGTCTTACTATTTGTTACGGAGTTACTCGTTATTTATAATGGGAGGTTGTCATTCTACATGGAGCATTGTGATGCTCTCTATATCCGTCCCTATATTATGTAAAGTCACTATATCCGTCATTTTTGCTTTATTATATTTCTCAGCATATTTACTATCAGAGATAGTTTGAAGATAGCAGACATCTTTGTATATGTAATTGATTGTATTGTTGGTTCTTGGTGGCAATTCATGTTGAACAGATTAGTGCACGAAAATTGTGTTTTATTAAAAACACAATTTTTCGTGCACATTTTCCATTATATTAAGAAATTATTATAAATTTTTAACGAAATACACCACCGCGGTTCCCAAATAATTCATCATCAGCCGGCCTAAGGCCTAAGATGCGCAAATGAAACATGTTTTCTCGATGTTTGATGGTTTGTGGCTTCATCTCTATTGACCCTTGCATAACAAACATTTTTTGTCGTGTAAATCTATCATAGATAAATACATTTTTATCGAGTTTTGTCGAGATAATAAAGAGACAAGTAGTTTTTAATTATCTCGAGAGTGAGATATCTCGTTGGCGCATGCTAAGCGTACTGGTCTACTAAGTACACCTTGATGTTGATGAATTATTTTGAACATGAGAATTCCTACTAAGTCTTAAAATAATTTGAGTATAATATTATAATAATAATTAAGACGACATAAGAATTACTTATAGAAACTCATAGATTTATTCAAACTCGAGTTAAGTCGAAAATTTAAAAACAGTGGTAAGGACCGCGTCACAGAAACGTAAGAACACAAAGAGATTGGGGCAGTCATCACGAAAAGTTCACTTGATGGAGCGTTCTACATTTGTGCCCAAATATACGCGACTGTACCTTTATGAACGTACCTACTTTTAAACTACAGGCCTTAAGTCCGCCTTTGTACCTTTAGGTGCGGTGAATTTTAAATAAATAAATAAGTAATTGTACCTGTACGATATACAATAAAATTAATGTACTTTTGTACACTTTACAAAAACTTTGATGTTTTTGGAAATTGTACACTTATATTATATTACCGCTGATCTGCCAGTGTATAAAATACTAAAGTATTTTATTTACTGGGAAATGTTCTTTTACGGGACAGTTAAAGTCAGTTGAAGTTTCTAATCCATACTTCTATACTTATTATAAAACAAAGTCGCTTTTTTTCCCTCATGTCCCTTTGTTGCCTTTAATCTTTAAAACTACGCAACGGATTTTGATGATTCTTTCAGTGTTAGATAGCCCATTTATCGAGAAAGGTTATAGGCTATATTTTATCACGGTAAGACTAACAGGAGCGAAGAAATAGAGGAAAATGTGGAAAAAACGGGGGAAATTATTTGAAAGGGCTAACTTGCATGCGCTAATCTCAGGAACTACTGGTCCGATTTGAAAAATTCTTTCAGTGTTAGATAGCCCATTTATTGAGGGAGGCTATAGGCATATTTTTTTTAGTGGCTATTTATTTTATACCCGTGCGACGCCGGGGTGGGTCGCTAGTATATTATAAATTAGATGACGACTGTAACTCCGTTGCGCCAAAATTCGTTTATCGTACGGGAACCGTACATTTTTCCGGAAAAAGTATCCTATCCTTTTGCGAGTCTTAAACTTCAATGTGTCTCCGTACGGTAGGTACCCAGCAAAATTGGTTCAGTGGTTTGGGGGTAAAGAGGTAACAGACAGACTTTCGAATTCATAATATTAGTATGGATGCGAAAGTGCGTCTGTCTGTTACCTCTTCACGCTTAAACCGCTGAACAGATCTGATGAAAAGTGGACGGGCAAAAACGTAATATGGCAAGTGTAGTGTCTGTGCGACGGAGTTATGGGCATCAACTAGTTTATTATCATAATACAAAAATATGTAAATAACAGTTACTCTACATATTTATAAATTTATTATATGTATAGATACCTAAATATGAATAAGAAATAGGTCTACAAGACGTCTTTGATACACTAAGCTTGAGCTTCACTAAACCGTTAACAGATTATGCAAATTGGCTTAGTTCAAATCCTCAACCACCTAAATATTTATCTTACTTAATATTTTGATGAGGGTAATTAATATCTTGGCACCTCTAATTTTTTGGTAAATATTTAATGTTTATGGCTTTTTCCATTTCAATTGAATGTTAAATTATTATGAATACTAAGGCAGTGGCACTCAATCTTTTATTATACAGGCCACAAACATGATGGTGTCGCGGGCTGCAACGAATTTTAAATCCACCGATAAATTCCCGGCGGCTATAGTCAACCTGCGGCCCGCAGGTCGTTGAGTATAGCTGATTAAAGGTGACTAGAAACAAAACGTAGTCACCACAATTTTGTAGGCAAAAATAGTTTACTGGCCAGAAAATATTTCCATCTCTTCCTGATATCGTGTCTGCGGTGACTCCAGTGTCGGCGGTTACTGATTTCTGACCGGAGTTTATCTATTCAACAGCGTTTCTGATTGGCTAATGTTTGGTTAGCCAATAGCAAGCACTGTCTTAATTCTATCAGAATCTCAAAAGCTGGCTGGACAATTACGTATCTTGTGAATTCAATATGGTATTACGTAAAATTTTGTTTGTTATTATTTTTAGCAATATTCCGCAAAATAAACTTCCACCTTTAAGTAAATGAGTGAGTGCACGCATAGGCATGCGTACAGCACCTCCCTCCTCCCACACTGCCTATGCGTACACTCGCATGCAAGAACTTGCAAACACCACCACCACACAAACAATAATGTTGGCAAATCCGTGCAAGGCCCCTCACCACCATGCAGGTTGAAAACCTCGACGCGCGTTTTGCTCCAACACCGGAGCATCCTCAGGATGTGGACTCTACAAACAACGTCCGTCAAGTGCCGCCGCCGGCCAAAACACCGCCTTTTATATCCTATCAAGCCCCGCTACTATCCCCACTACCCCCACTACCCTAGCCAGTACCCCCGAAGCGGTGACGTAGTCAAGCATGTTTGGTCATTCAACAATGCGAATCTGTTATTTTTCTTTTCTTTTATGATCTCTAATTGTTCCAACACGCTCAGCCGAAAGCCTTTATCGCATTTATGTAAAACTTTATAGGAATGGCCATCGGGCACGGTATGATTACTATCTAAAAGATGTTTAGCAAAATGTGACTTATCAGGATGACCATTCCTATAAGCCGCGATATGTTCTTTATACCGAGTCTCAAATCTTCGTGATGCATTTCATAATCCCGTAATTTCTCCTCGAAATTCGAATATTTGCTTAAATTTTGATTCACGGATCGTATGTGCCCCCATAATTTCTGTCACTTTAATAACACTTGTAACGTATATTTACGAAAAATATCTTAATACAATCACAAAACACCGGCTAGTTGACGCCATATTGTAAACAAAACGCACCTAGCGCCGCGGTGGTGAGCGCTGAACTAATTCAATCAAACGGCGGCGGCTTGAATCAGCTGTAGTGTTGAACGTTTCGAGCGACTGGAATATTCAATTAAAAAGCTAGCCGTGAGATTGAATGGCGTTGTTCAGTCAAAGGGCTAGCTGTTTGATTGAACGGCTATATTAATCAGTCGGCTGCGACATATACACTACACGGTTTCGTCAATATTCGTTTATCTCGTGGGATCTAGTGAGATACTAGATACCACGAGATAAATGATATATATTAAATTTTAGCAAAACCGGTTCAGCGGTTTGGGCGTGAAGTGGTAACAGACAGATGTACTTTCGCATTTATAATATTAGTCCGACTCGCACTTGGCCGGTTATTTTTTGTATTTTCAACGATTATTGTCTTGAAATATTTGTGGAAGTCCAGGGAAGGCTTACGTTAGGACTTCAAAACACTTTCCTCCTAACTTAGGTGGAAAGTGGTTTATAGTAATCTAGTACATATTACATACTTAAGAATATACGTATTTGATGCAATAATTTCTGTATCCTCGTTACACACGCGTAGCATGTACAATAAATAAATAAAGGATATTGCTAAGATCATAAAAAATGTTGTATATTAGATCATGTTCCTTATGAATTCACTTTTGTTTTCGTCTCACGTACCTTATGCTCTCAGTGACATAGCCCTGATAAATTATGAACATGTACGAAAACCTTAACAATATTAATCTATTCCAAATACAAAATCAGGTCTTGTGAGAAAAAAATTATACTCTTTGTTCATGTTCGTTCGCAATTATGTACCATCGAAGAAATTGATTCATAGACAGTTGGAAGATGTCATTTGGTCGGTATATCGGTATAGTTGCTTTCTATCAACTTTTGCCACCATAATTTTATAGAAATAAACCTGAATGTAACTAGCAAGTAGGTATAATTTGTTTGGACATAATTATTAAGACGACCGTAATATTATTCTTAATAGTTTTCTGTCATAGCAACATACAACTCGATATTAGTGATTAATTGATTAATATATTGTGTAGGCCTCTGCTGCGAACAGTCTAAATGATTATTTTGTTTTGCTCGTGATTGGCGCCATGGCGTCTACGCGCGAATGCCTTAACATGTTACTTTCTCACCATCGTAAAGTGAACCCAAATACAATTAAATAGAGATGATATTCGCTCGTTTTAGGCCTAAACTTAACCTTAACCATCAAGTAAGGAGGCTT
Source organism: Polyommatus icarus (assembly GCA_937595015.1). Lineage (NCBI taxonomy): Eukaryota > Metazoa > Arthropoda > Insecta > Lepidoptera > Lycaenidae > Polyommatus > Polyommatus icarus. Next base: position 11,052,046 of record OW569341.1, on the reverse strand, counting down.
TTATTAGATATGTTCGTATTATTACGTAATTGGAATTCCAATTCTATTCCCTTCTAATAGAGGATGTATTCAAATGAATGCTCCCCACAAAAATTAAATATTGCAGCGAAAATGTAATTGTTATACGCCATTTAGAATTTCTAAGCAACGTTCGTTGTTGTGAAATGAACCTTATAACTGTGACATAAAGTTTGAATTAATTTGGGAAACTGTTGGTATTTGGTATAATTGGTAATTTTCCATTAGTGTAAAGCTTTTAATTTAAAATTATATGATAGCTTAATTTAAGCGTAATCCCCGCTGAGCTCATTGTGATAACCGATACTGAAGGAAATGTGAAATATGATAAAATAACGTTTTACTTTAGTTTTTTCTATGTAGGAAAACTATTATAAATACGAAACTGTGCGTAAGGAGACTTTGAGTCCCAGGAAAGGACATACGATATTTTTTATCTTGAAAATATTTACGGTACATACACAGTACGGCACGGTACATATACGGTACGGCACGGTACATACACGGTACGGCACGGTACATACACGGTACGGCACGGTACATACACGGTACATACACGGTACGGCACGGTACATACACGGTACGGCACGGTACGGCACGGTACATACACGGTACGGCACGGTACATACACGATTTTTGGGGCAATGGAGTTGCGGGCTTCATCTAGTACGGTAGTTAAAGCAGAAAAAACCATAATTATATAATTATATCGAGCCAGAATAAACAACACATTAAATCAACTTAAATAAGAGTAATTAAGGATTCCATATTCGTCTGTGGAACATATGGACGTAGTTAAGCATAAGTGTATCATCACCATCACACAAAAAATTACGTATTGAGTATGAATGCAGTCATAAATTATTCTTAAGATCATTTAGAACAAGACAAAAAAAAGTGAATTAATACGGCAAAATATAACACCGACCATATTATTATTATTACATTTTTAGGGTTCCGTACCCAAAGGGTAATAACGGGACCCTATTACTGAGACTTCGATGTCTGTCTGTCCGTCTGTCTGTCTCCAGGCTGTATCTCAAGCACCGCTATAGCTAGAGTTCTGAAATTTTCACAGATTGTGTATTTCCGGTGCCGCTATAACAACAGATACTAAAAATAAAATTAATATTCAAGGGGGGCTCCCATACAACAAAGTACGTGATTTTTTTGTCTTTTTTTGCTCGTAATCAATAATAGCAACAGCTAAACGCTTTAAATTTTCACAAAATCCTTAATTATATTTGTAATTAAATTATTTATAATAAAATTTCAATAAAATAAATATTTAAGAGGGGCTCCCATACAAAAACCCAAATTTTTTGTATACTTTCTGATTTCCCTCTGTAACGGTACGGAACCCTTCGTGAGCGAGCCCGACTCGCATTTGGCCAGTTTTATTTGTATTTTGAGGTTTTTGCTCTATGACCTATGAACACACACATTTTCCTTGTGAAATATTGGTATTCAGGATAATACCGGTGACAGGTGTCCCTTTCCACTTAAGGAATTGAATTTCAACCTTTTCAGCGACAGCCTGGAGCGTTTGCCCTTTCATCTGGTATTGCTATTGTTGTTCTTACTAATAGCACTTCCTGGTACCGGAAATACTATGTTTTGATAGGTTACTGAGTCTTCCGTAGTACATAGATGTATTATGTGTTTTGAAATGGGAATTGGGAACATTTGCATACTATTTTACTTTGAAGTTTTCATTTTGGAATAATTCTACAATAGTCAGTATATAAACTGAGTATATTATGCTTATACTCAATGAATCAATCGTTTTCTTTTACATTAAAAGTCATAGTCAAAAATGTACCATCAGAGAAATTGATTCATACGCAGATGGCGATCCAATGTCATTTGGTAGAGCTATGTCACATTAATATTGTGTTTGGCTGGACATAACCCAACCGTCACCGTCTATAATCGTATAACAATCAGGAAGAAAAGGAACTCAAAAAGTGGACTACGAGTACACTTGTTCTAACAACTGTTAAACAAAGGCATAAAAAGTTGGGCACCTCTGCCAGGAGTTCCTTGGACTGGCGCATGCGTGCAGGCCAGGCGAGGCCTCGGCCTAGTCCTGTCAGTCTCCCGCGAGCCGTGGTCGCGATAGGACGTGCCTGGCCTCAGCCGCCAACCACCTGTTCCGGACAAAAATAAACACAGGCCAGTCCTCCAAATTAGATTGTCCTATTTCGATTATGTTTTGTCTCGTTTATGTTTTATTTTATTTTGGATTTTCGATTATTATTATTGATTTCACTTCAGTTATACTTTGATTTTATAAGATTAATGTGATGATTATTAATTGATGACATATCATCAATCAATAATATATTACATAATAATATCATCTTGCAATCACAGGTAGTTTTAAAAATCACAGGTAGTTTTGATGAATAGTGATCCTATTAGAAATGCTAAAGCGATCACCCGGTCTTTAATATAGGAGAGATCAATAGTAGGATATTATGAGAAGTTCATGAGACAAAACATTTACACAGTATAATATTATGACTTGCTATTTTCTTTAAAAATAAATACAACTTATATAAAATTTATTAAAAAATATATCAATTCAAATAATTTTGATATTAAAGTTAATGAAATTGGCCCAAGCATTCTAGAGCCTAAGCAAGCCATTTTGATCACAATCTATTCTCAGGTTAACGAAATATAATATAACAGGAATAAAAACACAATACGAAAATAAATTAACAAGTTTAACACACACATAAAATGCTATTTACTAACGCTATTTACAACATAAAAATTATTATCATGAATAAATTTTGTCCTTCTGTTCTTATCACTAAACTTCTTTCTGTGTGAATGCTGAATTAAAATAGAGTATAAAATATTTTCTTATATTAACTATGTCATATCCATTTTCTGGACTCTGAGTATCTTGCCAATAACCAAACATCGAAATCAATTCAGTAGACTGAAGAGGTAACAATCAGACCGACACTTAGATTTCGAATTTATTAAATTGGACATACTTAGCATTTTTTATTTATGACAATAATTTTAAAATTGTAATTTCAAAGATATATACTTTGAAATTACAATACGTAATAATATAAAACGATTTATAGATAATAGATATAAGTTATTGCAATACTACATGACGCCCGCAACTCCGTTGCGCCAAAAGTCGTTTATCACGCGGGAACCGTACATTTTCTAGGATAAAAAGTATCTTATGTCTATTCTCGGGACTCAAACTATCTCCATTCAAAATTTCAGCAAAATCGGTTCAGCGGTTTGGGCGTGAAGAGGTAGCAGACAGACAGACATAATATTTTCGCATTTATAATATTAAAGTATGGATTTTTACAACTATATGAAATGTTGGCTACATTTTTCGACTTTTCCGGGAATATTTCCGAAAAATTGATTTGTAGAGAGAAGATTTGTATCCGTTGTTCAAACCACAGACATAGATCAAGATAGATTGCATGTCGCTCCATTTGTATGAAAACGAGCGTGTATTTTCTTTCCTACCTACTGTGACGTACCGATGATAAAAAACGTGTCCATTATTTAGGCCAAAGTTTCTCAAAACTCAAACTCAAACTCAAAATTTTTTATTCAGAATAAATTTTTGCAAATATTTTCTGCAAGTCTACATGATGCCTACCACTATTGAATATATTTCTATTTGAAGTTCTACAGCTCAATACGGTACTTTTAGGCATTTAGGCATTTTTAAAATTCCGATTGACGTCCGGTTGCATACTAAAGACGTATGTCGATAGCATACTAAAAACTGAAGACTTTCGAAAGAACGTCAAAAGAGTCGTTTGGGAAGGCAATATGTTACGCAAAGTACATACACATGCGGTATCTATCTTGATCTATGTCTGTGGTTCAAACCGTAACATGGCGGAGGATCCACCGGATTACGCCGAGAGGATTTGGTTTGATACGATCAAATATTGATGTATTGAATACGATTTTGTTGAAAAGAAAACATTAAAATGTAGCTGGCTTTGCATAAATTTCGTAGTAAATAAAATATTTTATTCTTTTTGTGATATTATGTTATATTTGTATATATACAGGATGTTTCAAATAGGGTAGAGTACTAGTAAGGTATAGTATAATATTTTTCTATGTAGAAGCAATTTTTTTGCTAATTTCCAAAAATCATAAAACAAAAGTTGTTCAGATGACCACCTTACTATTACCACCACCACCTTATTTGAAACACCCTGTATAAAAAACTAGCAAACTCGGATGTTTTAAAATAATATATACGCTATTCCGCGTATGAAATGTATGAAAAAATGAGGACTAAAAACCTACAGGATAAGCACACAAAATTTCAACAAATTCGGATCAGTCGTTTCAGAATAATTTTAGAACAAACACGTAAAGTTTTATTTAATAACTTTATATAGATGACCCGGTGAACTTTATATAACTTCCATCCTAATATAAACCTTCCCTAGACTTCCACGAAACGAAATTTAAAATTCACTTTTATTTATATAAATTTATTTCTCAGCCTTTACAATTCTAAGTAATAAAGGAACCTAAAACTAATATAACCAAGTTAAAAAGGACGGAATGTTTACGAGCGTGGCACTTTCGTAGCGTATTCGTAGCGCGTAGCATTTTCGTAGCGATTCGTAGCGCGTAGAACTTTCGTAGCGGATTCGTAGCGCGTAGAACTTTCGTAGCGGGTTCGTAGCGCGTAGAGCTTTCGTAGCGGATACGTAGCGCGTAGCATTTTCATAGCGCGTAGAACTTTCGTGGTGGATTCGTAGCGTGTAGAACTTTCGTAGCGGATTCGTAGCGCGTAGCATTTCCGTAGCGCGTAGAACTTTCGTAGCGGATTCGTAGCGATTCGTAGCGCGTAGCACTGCTACGTAAATATGTGCTAGGTAAAGTACCCCGCAAACGATCAAATTTGTTTAACATGTTTGATGTAATTTACGTTTTCATCAAACAGCAGCGCAGACGAACAAACGTGCATCAAACAAGTTGTCAAACAATTAGCTAGAATCGGTTTGAGATCATGAGATCTTGTTTGACAAATACAGCGGAACACGTTCAAACACGTTTGTCAAACGCTACACAAAAACAAATTTTCTTCAAACATGTCAAACACGTAGTTTGTTTGACAAACGCTTCAAACAAAGCTGTACACTATCAAAATGTTTGACAAACACGTAAAATTTGACAAACAATTTGATCGTTTGCGGGGTACTTAACGTAGTCGAATATGACGGGACTAGATTATCTATTCCAAGATTAAGGCGCCCACAACTCCGTTGCGCCAAAGTTCGTTTATCGCGCGGGAACCATATATTTATCTGCCATAAAAAGTATGTCCCTTCGTGTGACTCAAAGTATCTCCATGACAAATTTCAGCAAAATCGGTTCTGTTGCATGGGCGTGAAAAGGTTAGATAGTCAGACAGATAGTCAGACAGATAGTCAGACAGATAGTCAGACAGATAGTCAGACAGATAGTCAGACAGATAGTCAGACAGATAGTGAGACAGATAGTCACACTATCGCATTTATAACTCTGAGTATGGCAGTATTTAGCCGGATACGAGTCTAGATTATCTAGAATTATCTAGTCTCTCTGTCATGTCTGACATTTTAAGTGCACAACGCGACGTCATGTAATGTTTTATGCTCATGATGTTGTGACAGCGCGTTATTTTGATATATGATTTTAAGATAAGTACGCAAAATAAAACGTACTTTGTAACAGTTTTAAGTTATTACATAGCTTTTATCGCGGGCTTTGAGCGCGAAATTCCGTGACGAAAATAAACCTAACACATCGTCTAACGTCGTTTCAGTTCGGCAGACTTTGGCACGGTGTTTATGTGCGTGCGACTAGACGTATGCGTATAGACTAGCAGCTATTATATGCTTTACCGCGGCAGTCCTCTAGTGCCCCAAATATTTTTGATTGAATACCTATTAGGAAGTATTATGTTACTAACAGATAACTGACACGTGACATATGTAGATCACCGCGGTAGTTAAGATCGATCAGCAATTTGTGATGTAATTTATATCAGTAATTGTAGTATGTATGTATGTATGTAGTATGTAGATCTCTCAGATAATGAGGATGTAGTGCGCGAGAGACGGGCACTGGCTGTTCGGTGCAACATGCTTGCACGGCGTTTTGCGCGTTGTAGTGTTGAGGCAAGGCTGACGCTCTTTAGAGCATTTTGTCAATGCTTCTATACGTGTCAGCTTTGGCTCAACTGCTCCAAAGCCACGAGAAGCAGTATCAGGGTACAGTACAATAATGCATACCGTACCCTGATGAGACTGCCAAAGTTCTGTAGTGCTTCGGGCATGTTCGCCGACGCCGGAATCCCAGACTATTTCGCGATTATTAGGGCGCGCGTCGCAGCTTTTTGGTCACGCATCCGCTCTTCGGAGAATGAGATCCTTTGTGTGTGTGCCGGGTGCCCGGAAAACTCGATCCCAGCCTACTGGCTTTCGGTGCATCGCGGCAGTAACCAGAAGTGACAATTTTGGATTTAAACTTTTTAAATGTACTTTTATTTTAATTTATATTTTATTTTAGATTTTAACTTTTTAAATGCACTTAAATGTACTTTTATTTTAATGTATATTTTATTTTATTTTTATATTACACTTATTATTTTAAACTTGTCACTTTTAAATTTATTTTATATATCATTTGAAACTTGTAAGTTATATTATGTTTATTATTGTTATTTTATGGGTCTATTGCCTGAATTAAACGATTATTATTATTATTATTATTATTATTATGTAATAGATTTACCTGATCTTGATCAAACTTGGTCGCAATCAAGGACACTTTACGATTAAAGATACATTTGGTTTGGATTCGGCTGTGTTGAATTTAAGTTGTAAATATGCTTGAATTAAAGTAAACATTTTTCCTTTTCATGTTAAACTTGTTAAACAATAAAAATTTTACCTCCTTACTGAAAACAAAAACACAGCAGGTGAATCCTAAAACTATCAAAGTTGAAGGCTTAGGTTCGAACAATAGTATGTAACGATTTATTTAAATAGCGTCGCGGTCATGCCACGACGACCTCTATGGCTCAGTTGGTGGCGCGTTGGTAGCGCAAGCCGGGGGTTCCGGGTTCGAATCCCGCCGATGAAAAAAAAAAAGTTTTCAAAGTTCCCGGGTCTGGATGTGCATTAAATATGTGTATGATATAATAAAAATCTTAAATATATTATGTATGTATGTATTATGTAGTATTAAGTATTAAATATATTTCCGTTGTCTGGTACCTGTAACACAAGTCCTTCAGGTACTTAGCACGGGGCCAGACTGACGTGGTGTGAAGCGTCCATAGATATTATATATTTAATCTCTTGTGATCTCATAGTGTAGCGGCCGAACCGCTCTGTCGAGCGGACGCATATATAAATCCAGCCTTAGGGTTGACTCAGACCACAACGCGACGAGGTGATGCGAGGTGCGGCGCGGCATAAATTTGTATGGATTTGACAGATTTCAATTGCGTGAGACGTCTTGCGAATCTGTTAAATCCATATAAATTAAGAAAAAACATCTACGCGTCGCGTTGCGGTCTGAATCAACCCTTACATGATCCCGCGGCCGGCCCACGGCGTCAAGCTGCCTAGTTTTTACGAGTAGTAAGTAAAAGTTGCCTCGACCACATCTAAAAAGCTATAGAGACACAAATACTTGTTGATGGAAGCCCTATAACATTTTGACGGCCGCAATCAGATACATTTAATTATTACTTAACTATAATTCTATGAACAGTTTGAAATAAATTCTATAAAAATATTCATTAAATAAAGTTATGGCCGTAAAAGTATTTTCTCGGCGCAAAAAGGTTTATCCCAACATCCAAAGTACTTATTAATTAATTACTCATTAAGGACCCACATCATCAGTAATGCATTACGTCCCTGAATTAAGTATGCGAACTCAGTGAACGGTCATTTTCTTACGGGTTTTGGGGATTTTTGTTTATTTTCGTAAAATAAAGTAAACAAGTCTTAAGGTACAAGTTAGAAGCTTCTATGTATTTCTAAATAAAGAAAAAGTTTCTATGTATTTCTATGAATAAGTGTCGCTAGCTTTGTGTCGCTAGCTGCGGAGGGTATTACATATAAATACATAGAAAAGTACACGTCGTCTGCAGTTGTCGCGTGCCGCTGGGTTCCAAATTGTACCTTTAATCTCTCTGTTACCTCCTTATACTTTAAAGTTTGAAGCCGGATTAAATTAATATTTGGCAGTTCACCGCTAAACTGATTTTTGCAATTATAATTCACATACGTCTAGTCGCATGCACACAAACACCGTGCCGAAATCTGGCAACGTCGCACCGCTGTGTCGGTCGGCTCGGTCCCGGTAGGTGCGGTGAGTAACACACCCCGAGCCACACCGTGCCGAAGTCTGCCGAATGTTAGGCGTGGTTAGGTGTTTTTCGTTACGGAATTTCTTGATTCGGTCGCCGCACTCAAAACCCACTATGAAAGCTATGCAATATCTTAAAAGTAGTTTTGAATCGCGTCGCCTCGTCACGTTGCAATGCAAACTGATAGTAAGGTTAAACTTTATCCTTGTTAGTTGATGTATTAATCTCGTGTCAGAACTTATCGCAAGTTGCGACCGTCCATTCGCTATCGTTCACAACTTTGGCGTTTAACATTCGACCCAACTATTAATCATTGGACATTCATTAGTATGTTAGGAATATTCGTAATTAAATTTCGAAACTAGTTAGAATTTGTATTAATAGCTTTGGAGTATGCTTTTAGTGTGTATTTTTTATATTCTTATGCTAGATTTGTATGGGTCAGCGTGAAAGAGCGGTTTGGCCGCTACAACGCGAGGCCACAAGCAAATGTATGTAACAATAATTCATTTAAATAGCGGCGCGGTAGCACTGTCATCTTGTATATAAAATTCTCTTGTCACAATGTTAGTTACCGTACTCCTCCGAAACGGCTTTACTGATTTTTACCTAATTTTATATACATATTCAGTAGGTCTGAGAATTGGCTACTGGCTATTTTTATATCGATAAGTGCATTTTTTGAATAAATAATAGTAAATTATTACAACTCAAGACTGACGGCGACAATTGTATGTGCGACGGGATAGCGATGGACGTTGCCATGGTGCCATACTTATTTAGTCACTTCAATAAAATAATATCGACGACCTCTGTGGCTCAGTGGGTATGGGTACTCACACTTTAACACAGGTTATACTGTAACCTAGCAAAGCCGCCGGTTGCAATCTTAACATAACTATGTATGGTTATAATGGTCCTTGAGATTAAATATTCAAATTTTAAATCCTATTGTTAATATGTTTTTACCGTACGTTTATGGATATATTGTTATGAATTTGTATATTTAGAAATAAAGTATTATTATTAATGGGTGGGCTGTCGGTAGCTCAAGCCGGGGGTCGCGGGTTCGAATCCCTCCGACGGAACAAAAACTTTTCAAAGTTCCTGGGTCATGGATGTGTACTAAATGTGTGTATAATATAATAAAAATCTTAAATATATGTATAGTATAAAAGTATTAAATATATTTCCGTTATCTGGTACCTGTAACACAAGTCCTTCAGGTACTTAGCACGGGGCCAGACTGACGTGGTGTGAAGCGTCCATAGATAAAAAAAAATATGGGAGAAATACTTTACATGGCAAAATAGCGTTTGCCAGGACAGCTAGTTTACATATATTTTTCATCTCATGGTGTAGCCACCAAACCGCGCGTTTGAGCGGACGCATATGAATCAAGTCTCGGCTTATTAATAAAAAAATACGTCAGTACTATTACCCATCAACCACCATGACTGTCAACTTTATCTGTGCTTTAACCTATCAACTCCCAAGCAGCCTAAGTGGGCCGGTGGGATAACAATAGATTTCTAAGAATCCGCGATCGAAGGATACGATAATTCCATCTCTTCGTCTGTCCTATGTATGCCCATCACTTTCCTCTGTATTCCAAAATACTTGCTCAATTTTTGCTTAGAAATATAATCCATATTTATTAATCAAACTAGCTGTCCCGGTGAACTTCGTGTCACAGGTCACTTTAAAACCTTCTCTGGACTTCTACGAATATTTTAAGACTAAAATCAGCCCAATCCGTTCAGCCGTTTTCGAGTTTTAGCGCGACTAATACATTTGAAAATCCATTTTTATATATAAGACTAGCTGTCCCGGTGAACTTCGTGTCACAGGTCACTTTAAAACCTTCCCTGGACTTCTACGAATATTTTAAGACTAAAATCAGCCAAATCCGTTCAGCCGTTTTCGAGTTTTAGCGCGATTAACACATTTGAAAATCCATTTTTATATATAAGATATACGTAACAATTAATTTAGTCTACGGAAATACTGTAGAATTTAGAAATAGTTTCTAAATCTAGATGCAATAGAATCGACAAGCTACAGTTTGTACTCAAAGTGAATAAAAAACCGCTGAAAAGTAAAACTTCACTTGGAAATGCGATTAATGAGAAAAGTAAGCTATAGCTCGACAGCAGAGGTTTCCAGAGCTTTAGCTAACCAATTAGATCTTTCAATAATCCGCGTTTTTTATCCCCCAGGACTTTTTGCTTTGGAATGAGTTGTTAAAAATTGATCCATTTTTCTCTTAAGTTTCAGTACTTTAAAATATTTTGTGCTACAAAATGTCATAATATTATATGCTTACTAGTTAAGGGCATCAACTAGAAACCTAATTTTTCGAATTTCTGTGCAACTCAGGATAAAAAGTACTCTTTGTCCTTTCCCGGGATTTAAAGTATCTCCATACCAAATTTAAGCAAAATCGGTTCAGTGGTTTGGGCGTGAATAGGTAACAGACAGACACACTTTTGCATTTATAATATCAATATGACTGTATGTATGTGTGTACTGAGTGTAAAGCCGTTTATTATCGTATTTAGTACGCTCCCAAAATGTTTTATGTACATTTTATGTATTAATCGAGGAGGTCCCTAATTTTTGAATATAATATTTTCTATCGATGAAAATGTTGGAAGTTGACAAACAAAAGACGGGACTTTGAAGGACTTTGCCCCAATTTATTTGAGTCGAATATTTTTTTCTTTGTACCTAGTTTTCGGTTTATTCTAGATTTTCTTTCATTGTTTACTTGTTTTTTGTTGCGTTAGAAATACTATACTGTACTCGGCGAAACATGGCGGTAGAGGTCATTGACTCCCTGTAAAAAAATTTACAATTTCTATATAAACCGCAATTGACAATGAAGTGTCAGATGTTGTCAATCGCGGGTTTGCATTGAAAATGACAAGTTTTTGAAAGGGAGTCAATGACCGCTACCGCCATGTTTCGCCGAGAACAGTAATATAGTATTATATTTTTTTTCCATTCTAATATTATCACTTTGAAAACCAAAATATTAATTAATTACATATAACTATCTTCAAATATTTAATTGAATTCTATTCCTTTAATTCCTCTATTTATTTGTGTACAAAACGATTCTTCTTGTGGAAGAAATAGTTCAAAAGTTTTTCTCTACAATGTCATTCTTAAAAAAAACATTTCCAAAAGACCCGTTTCAAACCAATATCACTTATACATTTTATGCCATAAACCCGCTAACTACATATTAGGTGATATAAAAGAATAAGGGATGCCGCCATCAGAGGGTTTTATTAGGGTTGATCTTGGGGCCCGTTTACGTCCTCGTGAGCCCTTATAAATCCTCAGAGACTGTTAGAGTTCTTTATAAAGCTATAATAACTATGAACGTATACAAAATGATGTGAAAAAGTAGGTAATAGTGGTAACCTTTAGTGTTCTTTGTATTCTGATTTGTATATCTCTAGATCACTGGTTCTTAACCGGTGGTCCGCGGACCACTGGTGGTCCCTGGAGACATTCCAAGTGGTCCGCGAAGCCATCCTAATAATATATGAGAATTCAGAAGTTAGTAAAGAGTATGCAGTCACAAAAAATAAATTAAAATCTGTAAATTTCAGATTTTTGCCAAATGAAAAAATGAGTGCTTAGTATAAACTTGCGCTTGTTTTCTTTATCAAACAACCCTTAATTTAGCTAAACCAAGTGGGTGGTCCCCGGCTAGACAAACATTTGGTAAGATGGTTCCTCATGACCACTACTCTAGATGTTTGAAGCGTAAACGCGTAGATGTAGGTACCAAAATTGAAGACGTTAGCCCAGGACCGAAAGGTAACTCGACCTGCTGACCGCTGAACTGTTATAGGAAGAGGGCATTAAATGATGATGATGATTATTGAAGCGTAAAAAACAGAAAAACAGCCCCGAATAAACATATTATGTCCTTTTTCGGGACCCAAAATAAAGCTATTCACAATCTCAAAATCAAAATAATTTGTACTAGAAGACGCCCGCAACTCCGTTGCGCCTAAATTCGTTAATCACGCGGGACCGTACGATTTTTCGGGATAAAAAGTATTCTATGTCCTTTCCCTGGACTCAAGTATCTCCATACCAAATTTTAGCAAAATCGGTTTAGTGGTTTGGACGTGAAGAAGTAACAAACAGACAGACAGATTTTCGCATTTATGGAAGTTGAGGTTGGCATGGCTTTCAAAAGAATCTTTGATGTGTAAAGCAATGACTCAAAGTAAGGCAACATTTAAAATTTTTCACTGACGTTAATTAAATGAAACGGTCAGTACTATTTTCTTTTTAACATTTTCATAAACGAAATATGTATTTCCATTTTCAAAAGCATAACTTTAGCCAAAAAAAATTCTTTATCCGGCTAGTATAAGTGACGTTTTATGTCCAGTTCATATTACAACGTGAAAATTTACCACGTAGAACACATTGAAGATAGAGAGAGAGAGAGAGAGATAGAGAGATAAAGATAGGGAGAGAGAGAAATATCTATTTAGAGATATAGATTTGCAGCTTGTGGTATCTTCTCCTTTGAATCACTCATTTATAAATGGCACACAAACTTTCAATGTAAACGGTGCCTAAGCTATAAAAAACAGAAAAAATCGGAAAGAAATAAAAAATGGAATATATTCAATAATCAATGCTGGGTTTGGCAGAGCCCACCGATCTTCATAGGCCAATAGTCCTAATGGCATACACTTGGCAAACTCCCAAGGGTTTATCCGCCTATATCAGAGTAACTTCCCAAAAAGAACCAATGATATTGTTTATTTTATACAAACTTTATCTATACACGGAAAATATTTGTTGATAAAATCTGCTTTGCCCGCGTGAAATAGTAGGGGTAGAATTATTTTGAAAACCCTTTCTTTACTATGATCTACATTATTATTATCGCAGGAATGCGTTTGGTAAATTTTAAGTTGGCTACAAAAAATCTTAGTATAAAACAATACAAAACATACAAAAAATCGTCCCTATTGATAAAAAATATAGTGTCTATATTAAATGTATATTATAGTGTCCTTAATATTAAATTACTACATGATGTCCGCATATCCATTCCGCCAAAGTTCGTTTATCGCTCGGGAATCGTACATTTTTCTGGTATGAAATGTGTCGTATATCCTTTCCCGGGACTCAAAGTATCTCCGTACCAAATTCAGCATAATCGGTTTTGTGGTTTGAACATGAAGAGGTAACAGACAGACAGACATCCTTTTGCATTTATAACATATTCAGTATGGATTTCTTTAACATTTTATCTTATGATAAAGTTATATTAGTTTCCACGTCTGAAAAGTCCGGGCTTTTCCCTAACAAAATACGTCTTGCTTACGTAAATACTAATGTTAGCAATATTTTAAAGCCACGAAGACAAAAACATGGCAACACGTAGCCTACATAGCCACAAGTTTGCCATGATACTTTTCTTTGAATGTGTGTCACATCCGCACATAGGGAGTACAAACACGTTTGAAGAGAATAATATGTTTTGAAATATATGCGAAGTTTTGCAGAAGCGAACTTGTATTTTTAACATAGAATTATTGTTTAACTTTTGATAACACAGATGTTAACATTTTTATATCTAGCTTGTTCTAAATTGTCTGTCTGTCTGTCTTGAAAACTCTACCTGCTGACCGCTGAACTTTGATAGAAAGAGGACACTAGATGATGATGATGATGACGATTGAAGCGTTAAAAAAACAGAAAAAAGCCCCGAAGAAACATAAATTATGTCCTTGTTCGGGACTCAAAATATATTCACAATCACATCAAAATATTTTTTTGAATTTGGTATGGAGATACTTTGTGTCTTGGTAAAGGACCCTTTTCTCGAACTATTTTTCATCCCGAAAAAATGTTCTGTGTGTGTGTGTGTTCTCGCGCGATAACGAATTTTTGTGCAACGGTATTGCGGGCGTTATTAAGTACCTACATCAATGACGTCTGTCTGTACAATGTTCACTTTTTATTAGTAAGTTTTCTCCAGAAACCCCTGTTCACAACTATTTACAAAACATGTAACACTAAAGACTACGCGGTATCTTTTAAATAATATTGCTCTATACGGAGCTCGGTCGGATTTCTTGCAACCTTTTATTAGATTTTTATTTCCTCTTGGGTAAGATAATTGGGTAATAAGTAGGGATGGGGTTGCACATTAAATTTATCGATATACTCACTTTACACCTATCGATAATATCGATATTATACATGTTAAAAAATCAAATAATTTTGTAAATGTAATTATATAACACGGTGAATGCCGTATCAATTTCCTTATAATAAAAACCTTTCTTGGACTTCCACGAATATTTCCAGACTAAACTTTGTCAGATCGGTTCAGCCGTTCTCGAGTTTTAGCGAAACTAGCAAAAATATTAAATTAGTTTTTATTTAAATATATATATTTTATCTTAAATCCGTCAATGCATAAAGGCGCCTTTAGTAATTATAATTAATTAAAATTATATTTAATCAAAAGCATGTAATAATTTTGAATACCATTATGAAGTTGAAAAGGCAATTATTATGTTTGTCTTTATAAAAAGCGTATTTTGTGCAGAAGCGGTATTGGCGTTTCCTTGATAAAGTCATACAATTTAATTCAATGTTAAATGTTTGATGACATGTGGTTTTGTAATTTTGCGTGTGTTCATTTGTTAGTAGGCTAACATTGGTATATACATTTTACAATACGGTAGTCGTCGTTTTTTTTTTTTATAATTTTTAAATTATTACACGTCTTTATATCTTATTATTTTTAAATTTGTAAGTAAGTTGTTAAAGCGGATTTGAATTAGTTTAAGTATCTATAGAACACACGTTACAAATAAAAAAAATTTTAAAACGTTATTGAAATTCAATTCGAAAAGAAGAGAAAAATACCACAGTCGGCCTCAAATAATATTCATTTTAAATATAAATACAGAAACATCCGCAATGATTAAATTCCATTGTTTAGAACATAATGGATATCATTTTGTTTTCAATTTCATATTTTCTCCATTAATTTGATAAAACTTTACACAGTCGGAACGCTTAAATAAATTACTTTTTCAAATGGAGGTCCAAATTTAATTTCTTTAGTCGGATTACTCGGATTTCATCACTTGTAATTTGAAAGCTTCCAGGGGTAATATTTTGTTTGAAAATATAATATTTTACTGTGTTTTCAGTCCATTAATTTTAACTCGTATAAATAACAATATTTAAATAGTGTAGATTAGCTATGTCCACAGTCTACATTAGGCACTTTCGTCTTCCATTTTCGTCGTCTTCTTTCATTCAACTTTCATTCAATTCAATAAAATTGAATGCGTCAACGAACGCAACGCCAACATTGTCATTTTTGAAGTTTTGGATACGGTCAGAGGGCATCCGTCGCGGGCGTGCCTCACGTTTGCTGTTGACTGCGCTATAACGCATGCCCTTGACAAACAGAAAAAGGCACAGTGTGAGCAAAGCTATTGGTAAATATTCTTGATGGACAAGGACAAAAATATATTGTGTAGCGCATCCATTGTGTAACTGTAACACATATTTTGTAGTAAAATTACAAAAGCTTAATATTTATCGATATGGCTAAATTACTGCACTAATATTGGCAAAATTTTGAAATTTATCGACGAACTCTCGTCACTATCGTTAAAATAACGTCATAAATCAAATTTGTTTACCCTATCGATAATTTTATCGGTAAATTTGGAGCAGCACTAGCGAGTTATGCACGTAAGAGGATTTGGCCGGTATCTCTCCCGGACGGGAACCCGGGTTACTTCAGTTACATTTAACTGTGATAGTCAAATTCTAATTATTAGCTATATTTGTTAAGTTTTAAGGTTAAAAGTTTCGTTATCCTTTTTGGCTCTTGACTCGGAGGTCGTGGATTCGATTTCCGCATTGGAAACATGTTGTAGTGTACATTAAGACCTTCTTCAGCATCTCTCGAATTGTCTATTAATGTCAACAATTATTATTGTCATACGTTTGTCATACCTTTTCATATTGACAAATATGTGCTACAATTTATTTGGAATAAAACCAAATATTCCTTGGTTTTGTCTTTAATTTCATAACAATTTATTCCAAATAAATAAAGTATTAGATACGATGTCTACAATTGCGCAACTACTGAAGCCAGATAAGTTCGACGTCGAACCCGGCACTCCGGAGGCTGAATTAAAGTATGAACATTGGAAAACGACATTCTCAAACTATCTTACTGAAGGTATGGGAAAAGAAACTTTTTCGGAAGAAACCAAGCTAAGGTTACTATTAAACAATTTATCTTACAATGTTTATATTCACGTTCGTGAAGCGAAAGATTATGTTTCAGCTATTAAGCTATTAGACAAACTTTATATTAAAGAAAAGAATAAGGTTCATGCCAGATATATACTGTTAAAATCTGTACAAAAATCAGATGAGAGCATTTCAGATTTCTTGCGCACGCTCCAGCAACGCGCCCAAAATTGCTGTTTTGAAGCTGTAGATGCTCAAACTCACAAAAGTGAATACATACGTGACGCATTTATTGCCGGGATTAATTCAAATGAAATCAGACAACAATTATTACAAAGTTTAGATATCAATTTAGATCAGGCCGTTAATAAAGCCCTTTCCATTGAATTGGCAAACAATAACTGTAAAGACTACAAAATTACTAGTATGGATTTCAATAATATTGTGAAAACGACGACTGAATTTCGCCAAAAGAAATGCTTCTTCTGCGGTGGGCAAGTCCACCAACGCATAAAATGCCCCGCATTTAATTTCACATGCACTAATTGCAACAAGAAGGGCCATTATGCCAAAGTATGCAGGGGTGAGAGAGTCGGGGCCTCATCTAACGCCGCCGTATCGGAAAATGAACTACTAGGAGCTATTTCGGCCGCCTCCCCTATGAGCTTGAAAAAGACTACTATAGTCGTGACTATCAATAATTACAGAGCCGATGCTCTTATAGATAGCGGGAGCTCTACTAGCTTTATAGATGAGAATCTTGTTCGAGAACTGAAATTAAAACGCATTCCCTGGAACGAAAATGTAACTTTAGCTTCCAAAAACAACACTTCTTGTGTAAAGGGGATGTGCTTTGTAGATCTCAAAATGAATGAACATTTCTATAGACAGAAACCTCTTTATATTCTTAACTCACTTTGCTCTGATATTATAATTGGACATGATATATTAAGTGACCACTCGTCAGTTGAACTTACCTTTGGAGGTACGAAGAAACCTCTTAAAATATGCAATGTTATGGCGGCTTCTGTTCCCGAAGTCTCTCTTTTTGCTAACCTCTCTGAAAATGTAAAGCCCATAGCAATTAAATCTAGGAAACACTCAGAAGCTGATACGATATTTATTGAAAATGAAATCGAGAAACTTTTGAATGATGGAGTGATCGAGCCAACCAATTCTCCTTGGCGAACACAAGTGTTGGTTACTACAAGTACTACTCATCGTAAGCGTCTCGTGATAGACTATTTACTGACGATTAATCGATTCACAGGATTAGATGCGTATCCTCTGCCTAATATAGAATCGATCGTATCGAAAGTTGCTCAACATAATGTCTATAGCCAGATCGATCTAAAAAGTGCTTACCATCAAGTTCCTTTATTGAAAACAGAGAGATTATATACTGCATTTGAGGCATGCGGGAACCTCTATCAATTTACTCGTATACCGTTTGGCGTTACTAATAAAGTTGCTGCTTTTCAGAGTACACTCAATTTTATCATTACTAAAGAAAAACTAATGGGTACGTATGCATATCTTGATGACGTAACTATCTGTGGCAAAACAATTGAAGAACACGATACAAATCTTAAACGATTTAGAGACGCCGTCCATAAATACAACCTGACGTTAAACGAGGAGAAGTGTGTATATAGACAGTCATCTATTAAACTTACAGGATACAAAGTTGAAAATAACTCAATTCAGCCAGACGAGGATCGTGTCGGTCCTTTAATGAACTTACCCGTTCCAAATGATTCCCCATCTCTAAAAAGAGCTCTTGGAATGTTTGCTCACTATGCTAAGTGGATAAGAAACTTCTCCGAGAAGATCCACTCGCTCGCTAGAAATACACAGTTTCCACTTACTAAAGAACAAATTGAATCTTTTCAAAGGATTAAAGCAGATATACGGAAATCAATTCTCAATGCCGTAGATCCAGACGCAAAATTTACTGTTGAAACAGATGCCTCTGAACATTCTCTTGCTGCTTCTCTTTCGCAGGACCAGTAGCTTTCTTTTCGAGGTCTTTAAATGATTCTGAACGACGCCATTCTTCTGTCGAAAAAGAAGCTTGTGCCATTGTTGAATCCTTGAGAAAGTGGCGACATTATTTAACTGGGCGACATTTTAGACTCATCACTGATCAGCGATCTGTATCATTTATGTTCAATCAGTCACATAAAAGTAAGATAAAGAACGAGAAAATAGAAAGATGGCGTCTGGAGTTATCTAACTACAAATACGATATAGTCTATCGTCCAGGTAGAGAGAACATTATAGCTGATACTCTGTCTCGGGTGTGCTCAAGCGTTACGACTAATAAACTTTATGAATTGCATAATACAATGAGTCATCCTGGTATTGTACGCATGACTCACTGGATTCGGTCAAAGAACTTACCTTACACTTCCGAAGATGTTAAGAAAATGACTGCAGGATGCCGCATTTGTGCTGAGATCAAACCCCGCTTTGCAAGAATAAATGGAAATCTTATTAAGGCTACTGCGCCTTTCGAAAGACTCAATGTCGATTTTAAAGGCCCTTTACCTACTCATACTAAAAATCGTTTCATTTTGACTATTATTGATGAGTATTCAAGATTTCCTTTTGCA
This sequence comes from Polyommatus icarus, assembly GCA_937595015.1. Lineage (NCBI taxonomy): Eukaryota > Metazoa > Arthropoda > Insecta > Lepidoptera > Lycaenidae > Polyommatus > Polyommatus icarus. The sequence goes on along the minus strand of OW569341.1, from coordinate 11,032,735 downwards.
TACATCACTAAAGACGTATCCGCTGCGACTGTAATAGGATGTTTTAAGGATTTATTTCAGATGTTTGGGACACCGCATTATATCCATTCAGATAGAGGTACGGCGTTTATGTCGAAAGAACTGAGAGATTTCTTAGTGATGAATGGTGTAGCATGTAGTCGTTCTACTCCATACAATCCTCAAGGAAATGGACAAGTCGAGCGGTTAAATGGAACATTATGGAAGACGATAAGACTGATCCTAAAGTCGAAACAAATGGATATTGATCATTGGGAACACGTTCTTCCTAACGCTCTACATTCTATTCGATCACTACTGTGTACGTCCACAAACATGACCCCCCACGAAAGGTTTTTTAAGCACCCTCGTCGGAGTACTAACGGTGAATCTCTTCCAACGTGGCGCCTAAGCCCTGGCCCTGTTTTAAAGAAGAATTATACAAAACAGTCTAAATATGACCCGGACGTAGAAGAAGTAGAATTGATTGAAGCTAATCCTCAGTATTCTTACGTAAGACTAGCAGATGGGCGGGAGGCTACCGTATCTAACAAACATTTAGCACCACTTCCTCAAACTCCTGTAACTGTCCTAGAACCACAACTAGAAACGGAGATGGCACCATTGAGTTCAAATGGTAATGCCGAAGTTGAAGGGATGGAAGCAGATTCATCACACCGGAACACGGAGGATTTCGATTCTGATCCTCTACACCAAGATGAAGAAGTACTACAAGAGGCACCTTCTTCGCCCCTGGGCTTTAGCACAGAGGAAGCTGTAACTCGTGATGAGGAAAGAGATCGGACCAGAAGATCTGGAAGACAAAGAAAAACTCCAGATTATCTCAAGCACTATGTCCCCCGTTAATTCTAAAGGCCGGATGAATGTAGTGTACATTAAGACCTTTTTCAGCATCTCTCGAATTGTCTATTAATGTCAACAATTATTATTGTCATACGTTTGTCATACCTTTTCATATTGACAAATATGTGCTACAATTTATTTGGAATAAAACCAAATATTCCTCGGTTTTGTCTTTAATTTCATAACACATGTTATTTCGAGTTTTTGGTTAGGACAATGTACGCTGATCACCTGATTGTTTGAAACAATCAGGTGTTGTTAGAAAATGGATATGGAATCAGCCACGTAAAATTCTAAAAATCGATAATTCGGTACAGTAGTTTTTGGTCGATGCCAAAACAGAAATTTTCTTTTGATTCTTATTTATAAATGCGAAAATGTGTCTGTCTGTAACCTCTTCACGCTTAGACCGCTGAACCGATTTAGCGAGTCCTGGGAAAGGACGAAGTATTTTAAACCCGAAAAAATGAACGGTGTTCGCGCTATAAACGAGTCATCTAGTTAAAATATATATTATTACTAGCTGTCCCGGCAAACGTTTCTTTGCCATATTATTTTTTTTAATTTGATTGCAGCGCTAACTGTCGGGACAGACTAAAATTAAAATTCGAATTCGAATATTATTTAAAATTTGACACATGTCGGATCCAATGTAAAACATTCCAAAATCAACAACTACTAATAAATTAAAAATTAATTAAAAAAACATTATCCAGCGGACAAAATTGTGAATCTAAACCATTCCCAGATCCCCTTGAACACACACAAAAAATTTCATCAAAATTGGTCCAGTCGTTTAGGAGGAGTTCAGTCACATACACACGCACACAAGAAATATATATATTAAGATTAGTAGACAAAAACTAAGTACATATACATATATTTTGTTACACTACAAATAAATTGGTAACTGAACAACGCTTCGATATAAACTTTAGGTTCGGTCTGGGCTCGGTTTCCCAATTTAGGGTCGACTACAGTTCTAGGAATTAGTTCTACTATATTAGTTTCACCAACTAGAATTGAACATACCACAAAACGGTTTTTTGGGTTAATTTATTAATTATTAGCAACTAAATGTTGCCTGCAAATTGGTATACGCAGTACATTTTGCTGTACTCAAAGTGTGCCAAACTTAATCAAAATCTGTTCAGCGGGATTATTTTTATTTACGTCTATTCCCCCTAACCAAATCAGGGCTTGTTGTTTTCAATTTTATTTCTTTTATCTACGTTACATCTTTCTTATTGCTAAATTGCTAATGCTATTCAACTTTTGGTACAGCGGGCTATAATTTTGTCCGTCTTCTTTTATCCCAAAAATAAGAGTAAGGAAGAGGAACAGAAATTATGAACAAAGTCATATCGTTTAACATTTTCAAATTGTTCTCTTAGCGCAAATCGTAGCGATTAGATAAGGAAAAAATAAAGTTCATTATTACAGCGAAAACGGTATAAAATTACACAAATTTTTTCTTTTAACTCCAGAATAAAACAGAGGGGTGTTTTTAGTCTTATCTGTCTGTCCGTCTATGTGTGTGTCTATCCGTGCTATCATAGCATCCAAACGGGTTTCAATTTAGAATTTTGATATAATAGTTATACTTATAACTTGTTTGAAAGCTGTTAGTGTGTTCTTAGCAATATTTAATCATCTGCTCGCTCAGTGCTGGAAAATTAAGGCTTATCTAATGTTTTGTTTATGTGAAAGATTCTCGACTAAAAACTGATAACATAAGCAGCATGCTCTTAGGCTGGGTTTATATAAGGCGGCTCGTATGCGCGGATTGGCGGCTACACCGCGACTCGCAAGATGCAAAGCAAATTATAATTATGTAAATGACGGTGAGACCGCGCCGCTATTTAAGGGCCTACTGTCAAAATACTAGCCCCGCCTACACACAACGCTATCCTCCAATCGTGATACAATAATTCCATGAATCGTGCTCCCGGGCAATGTGTTCTAGGCTGCAGCTAATAGTGAACAATATCGCGTAACAACGGTTCCCACATTATAGCATGAAAGTAAAGGTTGTAAGTCCCAAAACTGTTTTTTGATGATTACTTAAAAACTAAATACAATACTAATATTAGTATATATTTCCTTTAGCTATTATTTTATAAAGTCTGTGATTGTAGTAGTACAAGTTATTTAATGATAGTAACTCAATAAGTGTAACAGATATATTTTGTTGACATGCCCAAAAAGATTCATAATTTGAATTATTATTATTTTTAACAAAAAATTAAAACCGACTTCCAAGGTAAAAACAATAATAACATTAATGTGAACTAAAAAGTATTAAATAATTTTTACTATCTAATAGTGCCTTTTTCCGAATTCGGCTAAACCTCAACTATTTCTGTACTCAATCTTCATTATTTTGAAGTCGGTACCAGATAGCTGAATCTTCAGTCCTCTGACAGTATATTTAAAATTTTTGGAACTGGCACCGACTTCAAAATTATGAAGATTGAGTACAGAAATAGTTGAGGTTTAGCCGAATTCGGAAAAAGGCACTATTAGATAGTAAAAATTATTTAATACTTTTTAGTTCACATTAATGTTATTATTGTTTTTACCTTGGAAGTCGGTTTTAATTTTTTGTTAAAAATAATAATAATTTCACTCTTTTTAGTTACACTAGTAGATAAATCTTCGCGTATATTTTACGTATCTTATTACAATTTGTTAAGAGTCACAACTCACACTCACAAAATAATATAATATTATCAGTGAAGTGAACATATTGTGCTAAGTAATTTAACAATTTTAATATTTCAAGCCCGAAGCGGTCACCGGCGATTGCGATAACAATAGAAAGGCTATTGTGTCTCGTTTTTCCACGATCGAAGGATCTATCAGATAAAAAATTGTACAAACTTGCATAGGATGTAGCGTAGCATAATATTTAATATTATCATAATTATTGACAGCTGTTCTTGTTATCAAGAATTCAAATCGATAGGTACTTAGTGCACCATCTATCGATTAATAAGTATAACTAATTAAAAATACACTTAATGACTTTGTTTTGTTTAAATGCTCTTTTTAAAATAACTTTATTTTAATTCTATTTGTCTATTAAAATTTTATAAAGTAGTAAAGTATTCGATCTGTATATTATAAGGTAGTTAGTAAAGTATTCGATATTCTGTCTTCGCGCGGCGGCGCTGGGCGGCGACCGACGCCGACCGCCGTGTATTAAAAACAAACAGGTGTTGTTAATTGTTATACAGTACATCATTATTATTATTAGTATATCCATACCTATGCCTTGTACTATTATCTATTCTGTGCCATGAGACATTCGTGGCCTTAACACGACGTGGTAATGATGATGATGACAATGATGATGATGATGATTATGATGATGAATATGAATTGCATAGTAGTTTATGCTTTCTGTTCTTAAAACAACGCCGAAACTCCCAAACGTGTATCTATAAGGAATCAGGAGTTCTCTCAGCATCATCGAAACCATGGTATACCTTGACCCAATATTTGACTTTTTGGTAGCGTATTCTTAGTACACTTCACATAAAACCAAAATCACCATATGTTTCCATATAAATTTCGAGGAGTTCCCTCGATTACTCATGGATCCCATCATCAGGTCACCACCTTTGTGAAAATGGGACCAAATTGGAGTGAAACCTAATACAACAAAACAAAAATTTCGAAAATCGGTTCACAAACGGCGGAGTAATCGTTGAACATACAAAAATAAAAAAAAAAAAAAAAAAAATAAAAAAAATATCCACAGCCGAACATATAACCTCCTCGTTTTTTGGAAGTCGGTTAAAAATAAAACTATCGAGTCGAAATAAGTGAATCGTGTTTTCGGTTGGCTAAATATCAGATAAATATACAATGATTAAATAAATCTCAATTTCATTTGAGTCTCCGTCGTATCGTATCCGTCGGATCGTAGTACTTATTTGAAAACACAGCAAAATTGCACAGCCCGCTCTTAAAATCTTTAAGTACATCATATTGCTTGTGTGAACTTGCGGTGTAGCGGCTAAAGCGCGCGTGCGTGCGGACGCATACATTCAGCCTTGAAAACGTAGGTTCCGGGCCCCTGTGGTTCGTACGCTTCGATCCAGAATTATCATTTTATAACATAATGCAGAGGTTATTTAAGTTGGTTTAACTTTCTTAATTACTCCTTCCTAGCCTCATTAAAATTTTACGTCTTAATTTATAACACTTTATATAAGAGGTAGAGATTTAATTATAATTAATTGCAAAGTTAAAAATGAGATAAAATAAATCATAAAAAACGAAAGTTTTTTTTAAATCTTTAAGAATTTACTAAGTAATTATTAATTAAATGTAGGTACTACTATATAGTGTATTGTATTTCGATGACAAGGGGCTGACAAGGGATCAAAGAATAATAAATCTGTAATATATAGCAGAAAAAAATACAAAGCAACAAAAGCGTCTTATAGCGTTACAAGTAACTTTTATAAGTTCCCAAATTCCAATATCATGTTATATTTTACATGTTATGTTGTAAATCATAGACGAGTATGGCGGGAAAATGTAAAAAAAAACAATTTGTCACTGGCAATCGGAGGTGCCGTTGGCGCTCAATTTCCGTTGGCGTTGTCGCACCCATATTGCCTCGTGTTTGTGGACCTAAAATCTAGATTACTACTTCAGATTATTACTTTTTATTGAGGATGAAAAGCGCGGTTTATGCTCTCTGCAGATAACGATAAAAATGTGATCGAACTTTGCAATACAACAACAATATGACATCGAATGGCAATAAATTGCTTATTTTTAATTTTAGATTTTTAATATGATAATTGATAAGGTGTCGTTGCCATCACTAAATTCGCTGAAAAGTCGCTCGTTTGCTCGGTATAAGTTAGGCTGCATATTTTATATGCGTCTGCCCGAACGCGCGGCATGGCCGCTACACCACGAGATCACAAGCAATTATTGTATGTAAATGACTGCGCTATTTAAATAAACTGTCAAACGCCCCGAGACGGTCAAACGATTTGGTTCAAACCTTACGTGTTTGATGTCGGTTTGAACGGTTTGTCAAACGACACTGCGCAGTTTAATTCAATACGCGCTGTCGAGTACACGTCTTCTGATGCAGACAAGATTTTTAGAGTCTAGATTCTAGAACGAGGATCACGATTTTCTTACGTTTATAACGTTAATGTCCTCTGTCAAAAGAGAAAAAAAAAGAAAAAGAATTTGGTCCAAGGAATAGTATGAACTAAGATATTATTTTATCGACGAACATTTACAGAAAGTGCTAGAAACTACATCTTCTTTCTTTTTACTTCTTCAAAATCCAGCACTAAACTAGCCGAGTTTGATCAAACGCTTCGGAACACGATCAAACGGCGCGTCAAATACAGCAAAAATATGAAGATTCATCAAACAAGCTTCTAAGTGCTCCCGCAAACGATCAAACATCAAACACTTAGTAAATCCAAATTTTCTTCAAACACATCAAACACGTAGTTTGTACGTATTTGACATGTTTGACGTGTTTGATGTTTGATCGTTTGCGGGCTACTTAACACGTAAATGTTTGACAAACCGTTCAAACTAGCTTTGTAAACGATCAAAATGGTTTGAATCAAACCAAAATTTACGTGTTTGATACAAACCGTTTGACCGTCTCGGGGGCCCTTTACATACTATTGCAGACAATTATATTTGCTTGCGATTTCGCGGCGTAGCCAAGCCGCGCGTTCGTGCGGACTCATAATATGAATCGAGCCTATAAATTCTAAGAACATTCGAGTCTATTAGTTCTAAGAACATAGTTACTGTGCACCGGCAGTCTATATTTGTGCAGATCAATAGCTCGCCCGCGTGAATTGTATATCGCTCATATCGCGACGAAAATACTTAATGACCCAATTAATAACTAGTTCTAAGCTAATGGGCTAGCTCTTTTAGCTCCGTCGAAAGTAACACAGTCTTGATTTTAATTATTATTTTTCTATTTCCAAACTGTGCTTAAACGCGCTGTACTTGACGACTTTTGACGATTATATAAGTTTAGTTTAAAGAAGAGTTTGTTTTTGAAGTTAGTTTAAAAACTTGTCAAAAAAGTAGTAGAGTACCTACTCTACTACTTTTTTGACAAGTTTTTAAACTAACTTAAATTAATTTAACTAAGATATTGATATATACCTATATATCAATATCTTAATTAAATTAATTTAAGTAATCATTAAAATAAATTATCTTCAAGTGCGACCGTTAAAAATCTTTCCCGTTTGTCAAATTGTACTTGATTGCAATGCTACAAGGATAGATCCGCCATCTTGTATAACTTGAGAGACGGCTGTTTCAATAACCACGTTCCCTTGTCAATGTCATCCATAAATTGTCATAAAATATTATGATGTGTCATGTAACCAAAGGATATATTAATGCACGGTTTTCACGCTAGAGGCAGCACTAGCACATATAGTAAACAAAATCTTTTATTCGACTTTTGACAACGTTTCTGTCCATGTTCTGTTATGACGTGTGCAACTTGTCGAATTATTTACTGTATGTACTAAAGTAGCATCCTTTGCTAGGACTTTTGTCTAATATCTCCCTGTTATGAATGATTTTTGGTGTCACTGTGCGTGAGTGTATGTCGTATATGATAGTTATATCGCATCCACGCCCTCATGACATTGTCATCCAAGTACAATCCTTGTAGATCTGTATAATTTTTCAATGTATTTCGGATAGATTTTCCTTTCAATTTCAATGTTCAACTCTTTTTTCGGTGGTTTTCAAAACATACCGAATCGAATGTAGCCAATTTAAATTCGAAAGTAACAAGTATAAATACTAGGGGTGTATGATTGTTGAAGAGTTCTCGACGCAGCGCGGGAATTCTGAGTGTTGCCTTTTTTCAGAATTTCCCCATATAAATGCACGAAATAGCGCACTTTAACTAATTTTGCTTGGAAAAATGGAAGTACACTTATGCGTACTTCTTTACGCTTATTTTTCGAGCACAGTACAGTAAAAGCAAATTATAACAATATTTTTTTTTACTAAGTTTGTATACTATTTTATAAACGGTTGAAACTATAATTATTATGCTTGGTAAAAGTGCAATCAATAATTATTTTGGATTAATATATCCAAAACGTGAATAATTTAATAGAATGCAAGTTGAGTAAGTACCCAACTTCGAAAAACGTTCGAAAACCCGATAAAGTATGGAAGTTCCTGCAAATGTTTACCGAAGTCTTATGATCGGAGCTAACTTTAATGGAGGTTACCTAAGTCCATTAGGCGATTTATTATATGATGGCAATATCGATTGACGAATATACCAGTAACCGATTTTATTTTGTTGAAAAAAAAAACTAAAAACTGCTTAGGCCATTCTGATTTGTATTAATCTTTTAGGTATTACTTGACAAAATATGCAACCTTACTACATTCTTAAAATATGAATATGACACGCAGTTTAGGCTAGCAAACATATCTAAATGCACTTAAAAAAAATAAGTAGCAACAGTAACTCATCAATTTCAAATTCCTCACACTGACGCAGTCTCAAAAAATATTTGAAATTCTTCAAAATACCTTCACTAAAGTTTTTTGTTTTTATTTTTTATTTTTAATGTACTTATGTTTATTTTCGTACATTCTTTTCATATGTTTTTTATTATATTCTCTATTTTACTGAATGTTTTATTTTAGTTGTGTGGTTATAGTGTACACAGCCTGAAAGAGGCGGAAGATATACAACAAAGTTAAATAAAGGCAGAAAGCTGGCGGACTCTTATGCAATGGGTAAGTGTTTTAATTTAATAAAGTTTATATTTGTTATAGGGTTAATATTTATTTATTGCTATGAAATATGAATAGCCAACAAAAGTTAAAATAGTACATACACATTTTAGGATTATAATGTTTATCACGGTTATTGCACTTTTACTTACAGGCTATTACATCATGCTATAAAAAACGGCTTAATAATGTTTAAAAGACAAATAAAGTAAATTTAAAATTAAAGCAATATCATTAAAATTAGTAAATATCCGGGCAAATCAGAAACAATTTCAATAGTACTAACAATTAAGAAAAATAAATTAAATTGATTAGATTACTAAATACTTACATTAACAATATACGACTAATTTTGCATATATTTAATAAACAGTGTTTTGTGGCTGGTGGCTATTTAAAAAAGTGAATTATAATAAAGCTAATAAATAGAAAAATTTATGGTATTAAACAAAGGACAAGCACTTTGTACTTATGAAAGTGATTGATGTAAATCTATACTAAAATGATGAACGCAAATCTGTCTGTCTGTTTGTAACCTCCTAACGTCTACACAGAACCAATTTTGATGGAAGTTGGTAGACTACGGAGACACTATAAGTGTCCAGCAGGCGTAGCATGGTCACCATAGAAAAGTTTATTTCTACGGAAGAACAGTCAAAGTGATAGTTAGACACAACAAAGTCACAGTTAGACAATGGAAATCCGCCATTTTGTCGATAAAATCTTTCAAAATGTTGATTCTTTTCCATGTCTACTGTTGTTATGCTAGCTCTGCTTGGTTTGTGGGAAAGGTAGTTTCTACCCTTTTAAAGTTACGGTTAGATAAACGGATTTCTGAGTTCTCACTAACGATGACGTCAACATCTGATTTCGTATAATTCCCTGAAGCTGTCAAGCGGACTATACCTCAATTTGATAACAAATAGACACTAGAACTCGAACTACAGACAGTGATCAAACGAACATCCGCCCGAAACCGGTGCAATCTGGTTGACGTGAAATTGGATTGGTCCAGAATTTAGATTAGCTGCGATTGGTCAAAGTTGGTCCCAGCCGAGTTTACTCTGGGCAAATAGTTCTGCAGATTGTTGACTTGTTCGGTGGGATTAATAAGATATTAAAGGCCTGACAGACGTATGAACTTAAAGCACGCGGGTTTTAAGTTCGCGAACTTACTCGGCTCGCGTCGGTGACACACGAGAATAGCTTGTACACTGGATTACCATGCCCCCAGGCTCGCTGCTCGCGGCCCGCGGCTTCCGGCTCTTTGCTGACACACAGGCGATTAAGATCGTCGAGCCATAAGTCCGCGTACTTACTCGCACGTCTGTCGCCCCTTTTAGGTATACTTACGGACTATAGGAAAGTTGTCTAGTAAGAAAAATTGTTACAAATGGTAATTTAAAATGTTCGAATAAAGTCAGGCTGGATTTGAATGCGGTGGCGCGAACACGCGGTTTTGCCGCGGTTACATCGCAAGATTGCAAGTAAAGTATTATGTTATATGAACTAGATTATGCCCACAGCTCTGTTGCGCTAAAACTGGTTTATCGCGCGGGAACCGTACACTTTCAGGGATAAAAGTATCCTATGTTCTTTCCCGCCGGGACTCAAAGTAACTTCATGCCCAATTTCAGCAAAATCGGTTCAGCGGTTTGAGCGTGAAGAGGTAACAGACAGACAGACAAACACACTTTCGCATTTATAATATTAAGCATAGATATTAGTATGGATGTGTTTGTCATATCGCAGTTTATCTGCCAAACTGCGCGTTCGAGTGGACGCATCTAGATCCCACCTCAATGTAGCGATTGCTTGGGCACCTAAAATCCTTTTCAGGAGCTATAATCAATTCCAACGACAAAAACAAATCATCCATACGCGTGAAGAGGGAACAGAAATAGATGACAAGCAAATAAACAAACGCACTTTCGCATTTATAAATACGGATTATATTTTAGTTTAATAGTGGTCGCCAATTCAATAGAAAAACGAAAGAAGCACAAGAGCATTTGAATAGTTTTCCAAGATAATATATTGGAGAAAATACGAAACAAAATTTTAAAGTTTCTAAACTTTTGGGCACTTGTTACTCGCGCGGAGTAAGAAAGTTTTTAAATTTTTTACTCTGTCAATGAAAAACTTATATTAGTTAAGTGACCTCAGGGACCGCACCTTTTGCGGTTATATTTGAAGATGTTAGTGGAAGACAAAAGGATAAAAGATAAAAAGTTATTTATTTTTCACACACAACTATTAACATAGTCTTTAACATAACAATATATATTAAATTGGAGTGTGAACTGGAGCCTAAGCTAGAATACCCTGTGTTGAAGGTCTCCAGGAATGACATTTCGGATAGTGTGCGGTGTGGCGGTCCGGCCGACGTTCAAATGTTTCTGATCAGAAATTTCGGACAATGTGCGGCCGGGCTTATAGGAATTGTCGTTTGTAAAACTTTATGCAGTGGGGCATTTTACAAACGTCAGTTGTATGGAAAGGGAAGTGTTGCGTCGTGTCGGACCACGTAGTGTCGCTTAGTGCAGCCTTACCTTTACGTTGTTTACCATTTTGTATTGAAACGCTGCTGAGTGAAAGATGAAAAAGGGGCAAAAATTATACAAAAACCCGTTATCAAAATAACTTCATACGAGTAAAATACATATTATCCACTAATTAACACACAGCGTATTTTGATTAATGTCATGTTCAGTAACCGAATTTGATATCATTCAAGTAGACAACATGTAAAATGCATATCGGCCGCGTTTCCCGCCAATATTCCACAGACGAGGCGCGCACAGAGTCGGCATATTAATGATGAAGTCAGCACTCCGTTTCCAAATCAGCGGGTTACGTGATCGATCGGTGACAGGTTACAAGTTCATGCATAGAGTAGCTGCACACAGAGACCTTATATATACATAAAAAAATTATATATATATATATATATATATAACGGTGGAGGTTGATTTTCGTCGGTCATTTCAAATTTTAACAACTAACTGTGTGGGCACTTGTGGGTAATGTTGGAAAACACTTTAGTCCAATCACAAACTATATTCGAATAGTTACAAAGTTAATATAATAAGCAATCACTATTAAATCTCAGTATCTAGGTCACACAATCTATTTTTAGAACGCAGGATAAAAAAAAAAAAAAAAAAAAAAAAAAAAAAGGATGGTTTAGTTGCAACCATCCGCACGCGCCGCTCCCGAGAAGTAAAGTGAGTCCTCTCTGCCGCTGTCACTAAATAGTGGCGCGCGCGGTGCACTAACTCCATCGAGCGCCGAGAGATGGCGCTGGCGTTCTGAATGCAGCTTGATTTCCGACACGGCCGTCCTGATAAGCACACGCCCTCGTGTGATGGTTATTCTGAAACAAATAGTATACGCGAGAACTTCGTTTCACTCGGTCATTCCTGACCAGACTCTGTATTTAAAAACCAAGCAGTAATCTCAATAGAATTTATTTTTAATCACAAAAATCTTAAAGTTAATCAAAGTACTCTAATTTTAACTACTGTTACAAACAGACTGGGTAAAGTAACAAACTCTACTATGTACGACACAAACTCTCAAGTAAGATCTCCAACACCACGGCTTCTTTGCCGACCGGCAACAATATTGCCCTCACGTCCTGCAAAAGGACCGTTAACGTATCACTACCATAGAGCTAACAACAGCTCTACCCATGTGCATCACCCGCTGACTGCACATCGTACGGTCCTCTAAGACCCCGACCTCCGCCAGAATCATACGCGCACCGCGCACCCACGGACTACTTGAGCTACCTCAAGAGAAACCGATTTCCACCGGGCTACGGCTACGTAATAATTACTGGTACGGTCGAATATTGTACGGTCGTTAGAGATGTTTACTTGAGTTTTTGTCACAATTAAAAACTTAAGCTTCTTCATCATTATTAGAGTCACAAAAATCATCAACTTCAACTTGACCCATTGGCATCTTTCTTAACCTATCGTGTGCGTATTTATAGGTACGCTTAGAATTTAGTGCTTTTAGTGTGTAACGGTCACCCTCCAAAACTTCCATCACCTTAAACGGACCTTTATATTTCGGATCTAATTTGTTTTGATTTCGTTCCTCGTTCTCTAATAGCACAAAGTCACCAACCGCGAAATTTTTAATTTTAGCTTTAGTTTTATCAAATCGGTTTTTATCATATTCCGCACACTTCTTTATTTTATCTGACGCGCGTTCGCGAACTTCGTCTATATCAACGTCTAGCTCTGCAGTATCGCTACACATTAACGACAACGGTCTCGCCACTTTACCGATTAGGAGTTCTAGAGGCGAAGCTTGTGTAACTCTATTCACGGTAATTGTACCGTGAATAGAGTTAATAGTAAATAGAGTTAATTGCTAGTTGAACTTCGCCTATAGAGTCCTGCCACGATCGGTTATCATTAGCCTCTATCGCAGTCAACATTGACTTCAAGACGCTCATAACACGCTCAACCTGTCCATTAGCGCGTGAAGATCCTGTCGCTATAAGGTGCAAATCAATGTTTTTATTAGCGCAAAAATCGCGAAACTCCTTGCTAGCAAAACAACGCCCTTGATCGGCTATTATGCGAGTCGGAGCACCAAATAGTGAGACACTTTGAGATATAGCGTGTAAACTGCTCTTGGTATCAATGTTGGTTGCGTGGTATAGAAGCACATACTTCGTAAACGCGTCTATTATTACAAAAATGTACTCCTTACGATCATTTTTACCGCTGAGCTTACCCGTCGCATCTACGTGAATGGTATGCCAGGGGCTCGTGACTTTAGGTATCGAATGAAGCTCTGCTTGAACCTTCCCAGAATGAGTTTTAGCTATTTTACAGGTGACGCAGTTGTCTACAAATTTTCTGACGTAAGTATTTAGTCCCGGAAACCAATAATAATTAAATAACTTCTCAGTAGTTTTATCAGCACCGAGATGTATGATCGAGTCATGAAAATTATTAACTACGGACCATCGGAGAGCGCGAGGTAAGTAAGGCAACCATTTGGACCTACGTTTTCTTTGTATTTTACGGTGTAGGACGCCCGCGCGTATTTCGTAAGTCTTAGCTTGTTGCTCGTCGAGTTGATTATTCTCTAGATCCGTCATTATTTTAGAAATCTCTACATCTCGTTGTTGTTCGGCTTGGAGCCAATTAGGAGAGAGTTCAGTTACATCAACGCGTTTCGGGCTTTCACGAGGCTCTACTAATATCGACTCAGTCGGGAGAGGGTTTCGCGAGAAGAAATCTACATGACTCATTCTTTTTCCTTCTCTATAAACTACGTCAAAATCAAACGACTGTAGATAAGCCCACCATCTATGTGCTCGGGGAGTTAGCTCCTGTTTAGTTTTAGAAGATTTGAGCGAATTGCAATCTGTAACGACAGTGAATTTTCGGCCATGGACGTATTGCCTAAAATGTTTGATAGAATTAACGACCGCAAGAGTTTCGAGCTCATACGAATGGTATTTGCTCTCGGCTGGGGATGTTCTCTTACTGTAGTAGGCCACAACGCAACGTTTACCATCGGGTTTCACTTGAAACAAAATCGCGCCATATCCTAAACTACTCGCGTCCGTATGAAGCTCTACAGAAAGATCTGGGTCAAAAATTGTTAAAACTGGGTCGCTAGTTAAAATTGACACAACCTTCTGACGTATGTCCTCGTGTTCCGGTTTCCAAGTTAAGTCACCCTTAAGCGAAGTCAGTCGGTACAAAGGTGCCATTATTTTAGAAAAGTTTTGTACGAATTGGCGGAAATAAGATGCGAGCCCTATAAACTGTCGTAATTGAGACACGGTCTGAGGAGGTGGTAGAGCAGTAAGGGCCTCTATTTTCCTACGATTAGGTTTAACCTGTCCAGTCTCTACTTCAAATCCCAAGAACTCTACCTTCGTCCTGAGGAAGGAGCATTTCTTCAGATTTAAAGAGAATTCTGCCTTAGTCAAAACTTCCAGAACCGTACGAAGTCTTTGTAAACCTGACTCTACATCGGGTGAAATGATCAAAACATCATCCACGTACACTATTACGTAATCATGAGCTAAATCACCTAGTGCATTCATGATAGATCGTTGAAATACGGAGATCGCATTTTTCAATCCGAACGGCATAGTCAAAAACTCGTATTGACCCTCGGCTGTTATGAAAGCAGTGCTCTCTATTGACTCTACATTTACGGGAATTAAATGAAAACCACTTGCACAATCTAATTTTGAAAAATAATTAGCACCGTGAAGACGCGCGATTTGATCAGAAATAAGGGGAAGGGGGTAACGATCGGAGACGGTATTACTGTTGAGCTCACGGTAATCTATGCACATTCGATAAGAACCGTCTTGTTTTCTTACTAACAAGGCTGGACTTGCAAAGGGCAAACTCCTAACAATATATATATATATATATATATATATATATATATATATATATATATATATATATATATATATATATATATATATATATATATATATATATATATATATAATATTAACCATTAAACATTATATATATATATAATGTTTAATGAGAAACAATATATATATAATTCAATATTATATATATATTGTTATATATTGTCATATATATATATATATATATATATATATATATATATATATATATATATATATATATATATATATATATATATATATATATATATAATTTTTTTTATTTATGTTACTTTTACATATAATAATTATTCTAAGGTATTCTAAATAGTTTGATATCAAGAGCTTGTAACACTTATGTCTAGGTTTGACCCCACTTTAGAAGCAGCATCATAAGTTGCAGTTTGACTTGAACATTTCTTAGTCCTTAAAATCCCATGCATAAGTAATTCATGTCCAAAAGAAATCTTGTACCTATTGTCGCGAATCGCGCGAACTTGTAGGTAACAAAGGTAAACAACGGTATACATATATAATAATAGGAGGGTAGTTGTAATATTCTCTCAGCTGCTGTTAGACAGACGATCGAGAACCGCAGACGGGCGAGCACGCGGCGCAGTCTTACCAGGCTGTGTGTTCAGTTCATCGAGGATATCCAACGCCTCGAAACTGTTATGTATAATAATATTATAATCGTCTAGATATTAATATGTAACAGCGAACAATGAGTCGATTCGTTTAGTTACCTTATTATACGAGGTGTTGTAGTCGTTTGTAGCCGGTTGGTCACATCTGGTGTTTACTGCCTACTGTTGAGTGGGTTTGATTTAGACCTTAGCTATAGAATGCTCGGTTGAGCCGTGTGGTAGTTTGTGGCCGGTTGGTCACATCTAGTGTTTACTGCCTACTGTTGAGTGGGTTTGATTTAGACCTTAGCTTTAGAACGCTCGGTTGAGCCGTGTGGTAAGGGGTCGCTGTAAGGGGTGGTTGGAGGCGACTGCACAGTATAGAAACCGTGTTCATCGTTTGTGGTGATTACCAGATGGACACGTGTGTATAGTTTAGTTGGCAGCCATGCGACTGCACAGTATAGAAACCGTGTTCATCGTTTATGTGGTGATTACCAGATGGACACGTGTGTATAGTTTAGTTGGCAGCCTACGCGGTCATTGACCTGCTAGGCCATCACGATATAGAATGCCATAGTCTAGTGCGGACTAGCCGCATAGACGAAATTGTCATGTGTGCTCACACAGGTGGACGCAGCAGAGTTATAGTTATAGTTTTCGCCTCCACAGAGGTGGTTACGACACCTATGTCTAACCTTACGAAAAAGCCACACAATTGTTATTATTATATATATTAAAATATATATTTCTGCTACATTTGTTTTAAAAATCCTTTGTAAGGCAGCTTAAATAAACGTGTACAGGGTGTGACAATAATATAAACGGCGATACATTCACAAGTGCGAAAAATGTGCCTGCGGTTTTAAAAAGCGGCCCCGAGTTAAAATATCGTATACAATATTTTCGAGCTTAAAAAATGGAACACATGCATTTAAAAGATCGAATGCATACTTTCAAAGAATACCTAGTACTGTATAATTAAATTGAATGTATACGTATTAATTTATAAATATATTTTTTATCAACAAATATTTATCTGATTACGTTATTTTTCATACGTATCACGGTGTTATAATTATAACTTTATAATCCTTGGGTAATCTTTTCAATATTATATCTCTGAATGAAGTTGTTGTCGATGTACTTATATTAGTTAACGTTCATAATATTCTGTTGCTTACGAAAGGTGATTTTGAGCTCTTTCTAAAAATCACTGATAGCTTACAGCTTAAACCTCTGCTATAACTAGCTGACAACCCTAAAAATTTGCCATTAGAAACATTTGTAAGACGTAACTTCTTACAGCCTCAAACCCAAACTATAATAATAACCGTAAACCCAAGCACACAGTTGGGTGGACATTTTCCCGTCAAAAGCAAGAAGACTCAGTGGCGTATTCAGGTAGCGAGGGACCCATAGCACATGTTGGAATAATGTAGGTTTACTTTTGATTTTGGTTTACACTTGCATGTGTGACGCTCAGTTTCCGTAGCTATTTAAAATTATAATAGTTTTTTAAAGTTATTAATATTTAATTAACATTACTGACTAGATGAAATCCTGTCATAAAACTTCAAAAACCATGCAAACAAACGTAATTTTTCTAGTTTTACTATGAAACTTAACATGAAAATTGAAATCTACATCACACTGTTTTTACTAAAGTAAATGAAAATGTTTTGGCGTTTCTGAAACTGCTGTAGACCTCGTTCAAAGGAACTAGACGATGGAACCCCTAGCACGTGCTATAATATGGTTAATCCGACCCTGAGCAGATTATGACTATTGTTATTACTGAAATATACGTATAGTTTTATCGTCCTGTCCAATCACATTGGTCTCAGATTTTAGGCTTCAAGGGTGTAAAAGATCATGCGAAAAAAATAGATTTAAAATTATTATTTTTGGCATTTTATCACTTTATTTTGTTACATCCTGTGTAAATATGTAATTGAAAACTGTATGGCAGTAGCTTACAGTGACTACGTTAAAATAATATATTGTTTATTAATAAGAGAGAGATGGATAATATATTTTATTAGTTCTGTTTTTAAACGCATGGACCATTATTATTTCAATAATTTTAGATTTCACTTAAGTACATTATAAATGTGCTATTCGTCTTTTGTCGATAATTCTAATTTGTCACCAAACTATTTAATTTTAAAATTACCCTATAACTTAGCTTTATAATCATTAGAGTTTATGTGTTAGAACCTTCTCGTAATATCTTAATAGCTTTCAAAATCGAAAACTTCGTAATGGTATCATACATTTTATGAATGAAGTTCAGAGTTAATTTTCTTGAAAATTTTGTACAATTTTGATTTTATTGGCCAATGGCCATAAAATGTTTTTTTGAATTGAAAGATAAATCTATTTGGACTATTATCTAGAATCTAGATTCTAGAGCAGGGGCTCCCAAACTAATTTTGGCTACTGCCCACTTTAAGAACAAAATATGTTTCAGTGCCCCATTGTTTTAATTTAAAATGTATTCAGATGAAATCATTTACCCTCTACCCTCTACACAACGTCCCCATTTTTTTCTGGGTACCATTCCACCCCACTTTAGACCTTCAGCGCCCACAAGGGGGCGTTATCGCCCACTTTGGGAAAGGCTGTTATAGAGCATCTAGAGTGTGTCAAAGAAAAAAAAAAGAAAAAAATACGAGTGGCACTCGGGACTGCCGCGGTAAAGCTATTGCATAGCATATTTTATCAACTTATGCAATTATAATTCGCATACGTCTAGACGCACGCACATAAACACCGTGCCGAAGTCTGGTAACGCCGCACCGCGCGCCGGTCGGAGGTGTTAGGGATTTTTTCGTTACGATTTTTTTTATTAGGTCGCCGCGCTCAAAGTCCGCGATAAAAGCTAAGCAATAGTTTAAAAAACCTTTTTCATCAGGCGTGGTAGATATTAAACTTTTCATAATCTAAGTAACTTTCAGAGACACTATTTTAGCATTAAGATTGTGCAGTTTAATTTCGTTTCACAGTGTAATTAATAACAGAGGTTGCAGAAGTGTAATTTAAATATACTGAGATGTCAGCAAAAAACTTGGTGCTCGCTTCTTTCAAGTGAAAACTTGGCTATTCAAGTGAAATTATTAAGTCTTTATTTAAATTATCTGCTTGATTAATAGATGTTTCTTGACTAAGTTTTTGTAGAATATTAAAGCAAGAATGTTTTAAAAAATATTATGGTATGAAATATTTTACACTCGTAATTTCTATAGTACAATAGCTTTATTTAAAGTTTTTGTTTTAATTTAAGTATTATAATATTATGATCATATTTTACAAACATTAATTTATCTTTATAACTATTTGTTTTAAAGAAAATTTGTTACAACATGCGTATAATAATATGTGCATTTAATGTCACTGTCAACACACGGTATCGACAGAAATACTAGTAAATAATCCTTCTTATATTCTATCTTAAGACGAAGATGGTTAAAAAGGGCACAATCATGGAGTCATGATGCTATCATATCCTTCGCCGCGATCAATTCCTTGCGATCAGGAGAAATCTAGTTGACATAGGATATATTACTGCAATTTTTCACGCTAGACGGCAGCACCAGCATAGGCAGTAAAACAACATTTCTGTCGATATTATGACGTGTGCAGCGTGTCGGATTTTGGTTGGATTATTACTAATTATCCGACCTAATTATCATACTGCACAGCTTGCAGTTGTATGTGCTACTGGCGTCCCCTGCTCCGAGCTTTGTGTAATTTGCATTTTTTGTAAGGCCCACGTGAAAACCTTTTGGCTAATGGCCCAGTGGAACCGGCAAAGGCTGCGTGTGCATTATTTATGTCCGCTTCGACGAGTGGACAGCCCTCGTCGAAATGATGGATACTGGGAACACGACGAGGGACAGCTTTTAACACGTTCGGATACGCCTGACGAATTTTATTTGGAATCCAAAAATTTTACTGACAGGTAAAAATATTCTGTACCAGATGACGTCCCCGACTCTGTTGCGCCAAAATTAGTTTATCGCGTGGGAACCGTAGGGTTTTGCGGGATAAAATGTCCTTTCCTGGCAATCTAAGTCATAAACGAACTGTCACCAGCAGTATTTCTGGACCTATACGACCTGCAAACTTTCAAGAACAGAGCGTATTCCCTCTTAAAAAGCCGGCAACGCACCTGCAGCTCTTCTGATGTTGCGAGTGTCCTTGGGCGACGGTAGTTGCTTACCATCAGGCGACCCGTTTGGTCGTTTGCCCCCTTATTTAATTAAAAAAAACTGTTCAGAAAATAGACAAACAGACATACTTTCCTATTAATTAATTATTTAGCTGCTGTTAACTAGTATAACAGCAGAAATATTATATTATACTAGCTGACCCGGAAAACGTTGTTTTGCCATATAAATATTTTTTGGTATGAAATATAGATGTTATAATATACATGTAAGCCGATTCTCAGACCTACTCAACATGCTCATAAAATTTCATGAGAATCGGTCAAGCTGTTTCGGAGGAGTACGGGAACGAACATCGTGACACGAGAATTTTGTATATAATACTAACTAGTATATATTTCTGTTGTTAACAAGTATCATCTACTATGTTAAGTTCACGTCTCGCGATGTTTGTTGCCAAGCTCCTCCTACGTTTAAACCAATTTTGATGAAATTTTCTCCGTGTTTATCTGCTCGATCTGAGAATTTTCATAACCGAATAAACGTAGTGGATCAAACAATGCGTATCCGAATCGAAGACAGCGCGATTCCTGGATTGTGCGCTATTCGGTCAGTTTGTCTGAAAGTATGTCCGAAAATGATACCTTTTGTCCAAAATTTGTAGGTTCCGTAAGGAGTTGTTATTTTGGACGTTAATTGGCAAAAATATCCAATATCACAAATCATTTCGTAGCTTGTCTACGGCGTAGAGGCTGCTACGAATGTGCTACGAAAAGCAAAAATACTCACAAATTATTATTTTAAGTATAGTTTTCACAGAGCCAGTACTGGCTGCCAATAAGACTGGCAGCCAGTATTGGCTTGGTATATGCCGCGTGTGAACAGTTTGGCCTGGCTTGAAAAACTGTTCACACGCGACATATACCACGCCAATACTGGCTGCCAGTCTTATTGGCAGCCAGTACTGGCTTTGTGAAAACCATACTTTATTCTTGTTTAATTTATACAATAATACTTCGTCATACCGTATGTGATATATTAATAAATGAAACAATAAAGATATTTGGACGATGTAAATATGAAATATGGGTATATTTGTTTGAGCGACGTGACGGTAGCTAACGCGCTCATACATACATAATGATGCACAGAGCAGTTATTTATAGAGACTCAGATTTATTATTCAGTAAATTGTCCGATTCTGAGGTTGATCTATATAAGCTCATACGCTTCAGTTGATGGCTTCATTCAGTTTTTAATATAGCCTAATGGGTGCAAAAAATAAATATGAACAGTTACTCGAGTAGAAAAAAAATCGTTTAATCGAGCATAATTTTAATACATCTTATCTTATACACAAAATTCTCGTGTCACAATATTAGTAACCGTACTCCTCCGAAACGGCTTTACTGATTTATACCTTTAAGCATTATAATAATATAATTGTTTGTGCGACGGGATAGCGATGGACGTTGCCATGGTGCCATACTTATTTAGTCACTTCAATAAAATAATATTACTATGGGCGAAATACTATACTACTATGTAATAATACTAGCTATCCCTGCAAAACAACACTTGCCGGGACAGCTAGTATTATTTAAAAATAACTTACCGTAATAATTAAGCAGTTATTTGTCATTGTGAACACGACTCATAAAATGTGACTTTTATAATTTTAACTTCACTTCACCTAGGTCTTTGATACAAACTTTGTATGCTAGAAACGTTATATCAGGTGGGCGACCAGCTAGTGCAAGGCTAGGCAACAAAACAACGTGGCTTTACTCATGCTTCTTCATACTGGATAGATATAATTCGCAAAATATAATTAAAGAACAACGAACCTTATTGGCATACCTAAACTAACAAGTACCTACATCATATATAACCCTCCCGGCAGTCGGGTAAAAATGTCGTATTTTGGTATACACCTATGAAACATAGTATGTTATTATATTATGTTATTACGCCAATTGATAAAGAAGATATTGTTTATAAACAATAAAATATACTCTTTGACAAAATGTAGTAAATTATTTATACTTTCTGATCATTTATGAATTTTTGTCAAATAGTATGTGTTTATTGTATAATACTTAATTATTTCCTCTGTCGATTGATGTGTGTTTAAAAGGTGTACACGAAAATAACTTTAGGTATGCCACGTTCCATACAAAAAGGTTCGAACTCTTTTATAAATTAAAAATGTAATCATTGAGCTGTGTTACATTTAAAGCAAGTAATAATATATTTTGCGATACTCGTGAATATGAGATATTAAAAGTAATCAGATAATTCTCATTTTTTATGTGTTTGTAATAACGCAAATGGTTTCGCGAGTGTATTAAATTTCGTATAGACTAAGAGCCAGCGACAGTCAGGTTTTCATAGATTACATTCTTACAGTTCTCCAGTATAACATGAGCTCTATAGGGGTAAGGACGACCAGAAACTATGGAGTTTCGGTCGTGATTACTTTAGGAGGTATCTAGTTCTAAAAGCCTACCTAACCTTTAATATAGTATAAAAACCTACTATAAAACTCATCTTTTATCGCTTTTTCTACGCGATAACTGCAGGATTCCCGTCTCACACTGCCGGTCATGTTTGACAGTTCCTTCCCAGATACCCCAAAAGGGACCTTAAGTATTAGAATTTGAGGTGGAGGAGCTTTTATAAAATGACGAAAGTCCAACTGTCACCGGCTCTTGGACCAGTAGGGATTTAACTCCGTGCCCGGCCGGATGGGGTAAATTTTACACCAAGCGTAAGGTTAATTTTGTGCGGATTCACACGGCGTAAGGTTAATTTTTAAGTAAGGATGAACGTTGGGATTAATTTCACACCAATTTATCATTTTGTCTTCGCCTCGCGTGTTATAATCTCGATTTGGAGTAAGGTGAAAAATTGCTGTTGTCGGGACGAGGACCCCTACAACGCGTAGGAAATGAAATGGGGGGTTACCTGGTGGTTGAAGCTGCTCAACTGGGTAGACGGGCTGAGAAGTGCTGATGTGGTCACACGACACTCACTATAATTGTCTTTAATCTTATTTCGCTTTCACTGAGCTGAGATACACGGGCAGATATAATAGGTAATCGCGAAGTTTTGGGCTGACGGCTAGCCGAGAGATTTTCATCTTAATATTTATAATTCTTCTGTGAGTGTGTATGTCACCAAACTTCTCTCAAACGACTGGACCGATTTTGATGAAATTTTTTGTGTATGTTCAAGAGGATCTGGGAATGGTTTAGATTCACAATTTTGTCCGCTGGACAATGTTTTTTTTAATTAATTTTTAATTTATTAGTACTTTGTTGATTTTGGAATGTTTTACATTGGATCCGACAGACGGCGCTACCATTGCAGTGTCAAATTTTAAATAATATTCGAAATCGAATTTTAATTTTAGTCTGTCCCGACAGTTAGCGCTGCGATCAAATTAAAAAAAAAACTTTATATACTTAATATGGCAAAGAAACGATTGCCGGGACAGCTAGTATTATATACAGTTCGACAAGGCTGTTTATGAACGTGGCGAGAAACGGAACTATACGCTTCTACAAAAACGTCATTTTTGACAGTTCTCCGGCCTTTACCAGCAGCGCCCATTGACATAATTGACATATTCATTTAAACTTTTAAAGCCTTGTCGAACTGTAACGATCACGAGCGTCAGTAGTGGACTGATTGCTATATGTCACTTGTCAGGCTTGACGTATGACAACTGACAGCGACTCATGCGCAGTGCTGCCAACTGCTTCTCAATACATTTTGGATAATGTAATATATGTTAGAAAAAATATAAGTAAATTTAAAGCTAAACGTGACATTCACTGTAGGAACACCAGAAATAAGCACAAGCTGGATTTGCCGATGGTCAGACTTAGTAAAGTTAGTAAATCTTTTAAAGGTCAATGTATACGCCTGTACAATAAAATCCCAAAAAACGTTCAAAATCTTTCGATTAATAAATTTAAAAAAGTAGTCAAAGAACGTTTGTGTGCCAAAGCCTATTATAAGGTCAATGATTTCATAAACGATGGCACATCTTGGGAGTAGGATGGCTGCTTGCAAGGCCACTTCTACATGTTATATGACTTACAATTATTATGTATGGATATTGACATTGTATAATTTTAAGTTACAATTGTAAATTTTATTTTAAAAGATTAATTTTTTACTCACTTTTTTGGTAAAAAGTGGGACCCCGGCGAGTTTCTTACGCCGGTTCTTCTCGCCGGGATAGTTCCCGAACCGGTGGTAGGCACCAGTAGTATCAACATTCTGAAAGCATTTGCTACAAATCTATTCGGAAATAAAACAATTTTTATTTTTATTTTTTATTTATTCATCGCATCAATGTTTGGCGCGAACAGCTTTTTTAAATCCTCATTCATTAAATAATTTACGAGAAGGTCGTATCTGCTTGGGCAAAAATATGTGAATTTTAATTAATTTCTCCCGTGGTGCAAAAGATGCAGAGCCTTAAAATTTTAAAACTAAGGCTCAATTTACATCGGAATTGAAGCGGAATGGAAGCGTCAATTTCGCTTCATGACGAGGGAATTTTGCGGGTAGGTATGCTCGAGCATTCCAGCGAATTCCCGCGTCATGGGGACATCTCATTGTTAAACAATGAGATGTCCCCAGACTAAACAATGATTGTTTAGTCTGTATCTATTACTTGACTAGACGCGCGTCCAATTTTTTGGCTCGTATTTAGTTTGTTAATTATGCTTTGTACAGTTTCGTTGCAAAAAGTCGCTTCCGTGCTATTTTGCGGCAGTATAAATTGAGCCGGGGAAGACATAATCTCAGAAAATTTACGCTTCTGAGATACCATAATATAACGCGGGTAGCCCCGCAACATCTAGTGCATAAATTTCATTAAAATCAGTCAAGCTGGGCCTGGAGATTACCATAACAGAGATTAGAACCAATTTGCTTGCTCCAGTGATTTGCTGATATTCGGGAACCTGGCACGACAAACGAGGAATAATTTTGACGGCCATTGAAAGGGAAGGGTTCGGAATATCACTTAAAAATCCTTTTCAATTCTACTGGTGTTGAGTTCAAGGAAATCCATTTATCAATCATCCGTCCATCATCCATACTAATAATAATTATTATAAATACGAAAGTGTGTCTGTCTGTTAGCTCTTCACGAACAAACATGTACGGTTCCCGCGCGATAAACGAAGTTTGGCGTAATGGAGTTGCGGGTGTCATCTAGTCAAAAATATTTTTCAGTTTTAGCTTCGATCAAATATATACAGTGATCGAAGAGTTTTAGGACATTAGGAATTTAAAGAAATTGATATTCTAAGAAATTGGTATTCTAACTGTTGCTTCTCAATACATTTTGGATAATGTGTTGTATGTTAGAAAGAATCTAACTCAATTTAAAACTAAAGGTGATAGTCACGGTAGAAACACTAGGAATAGGCACAAGCTGGAAATGCCAGTGATCAGACTTAGCAAAATAAGTAAATCTTTTAAAGGTCAATGTATACGCCTTTACAATAAAATCCCGAAAAACGTTCAAAATCTATCAATTAATAAATTTAAAAAAGTAATTAAACAACGTTTGTGTGCCAAAGCCTACTATACGGTCAATGATTTCCTAAACGATGGCACATCTTGGGAGTAGGATGGCTGCTTGCTGCTGCTTCTACATTTATTATATGTGACTTACAATTCATGTTGACTTTCTATAATGTATTAGATTAAGTTATTTACATTGTAAATTTTATTTTTTTAAAAGACTAATTTTCCACTTTTTTAGTAAAAAGTGGCCCCGTGCGAGTTTCTTACGCCGGTTCTTCTCGCCGGGTTAGTTCCCGAACCGGTGGTAGGCAACATGTAGCTCAACGTTCTGAAAACATTTGATTCAAATTTATTCAGAAATAAAACATTTTTTTTTTATTCTGTAGGTTGTTTATTTTGGATAATACACAAGTAAGCTAGGCGACGAATTAAAAATGGATTTTCAATTGTGTTAGTAACTTTATAACTCGATAAGGACTGGACCGATTTGGCAAATTTTAGTCTTAAAATGATCGTGGAAGTCCAGGGAAGGTTTATAAGTGACACAAAGTTCACCTAGTTCTAGTATCTTATAAAATGTAAAATGTTATTTGTAGTTCTTTGCTTCGTTATGTTGATTGTGCCTCCTAAGATATAATAATATATTGTAATTAATATAATATCTAGTTATATTATATTAGCTGACCCGGCAAATGTTGTTTTGCCATATATAAATTATTTCTAGTATCAATATAAAAAGTAGATAAAAATCTATTTCCAGGCCTAACAAATGTACCATCGAGGAAATTGATTCCTATGCAGTTGAGAGACCAACGTCATTTGGTCGGATCATGTCAATTCAATGTTAATTGTGATCTGTCGGCTGAGTTTGACATAACGCGACCAAACTACGTAGGTCCCCGATCTGCATAGGAATCAACTTCTCTGATAGTACATATTTAATTAAAATCGGTTGAGCCGTTTTGCAGGAGTTCGAGCACAAGCACTAGGACACGAGAACTTTATATATTAGATAAGGTACCGAACCTAGTTTCACTTAGTTGTTAACTAGCAATTATTGGTGATGGTGATGATGAACTAAGATGGCCGTACAGCTAGCTTGTCGCAGCTTGTGGCTAAGCCTATATTAATCTCTAACAGCTGTGATTTACTAGTGGTTGTAGCGGTCGGTTAGTGGTTGTATACTGATTAGTAACTAAAGGTTATTTAGTGAATATTTTAAACAATATCCATACTAATATTACAGCAAAATTGTGTGTCTGTCTGTTACCTATTCAGGGTATATCATTATTAAACTTCTTTTAGAGGGCCTCTAGATGATGAATTTTATTGCTCAATATCACGTATTACCCAATATTATTGACCGTATAGAACTTCGCGCACCTTCAATCTTATTGTCAAATAAATTGTACAGTAAAATATTGTTATTGTAGGCTTAGGGGCTGCCTTAGGCCTTCAATGATTAGTTAAAGCCATTAAAACTACCTGTCACTGTTACTACACTAACATATTATGACCTATTATTATGATTGGCGCCTAATAATTACCTACTACAGTTCCGTAAATGCGTGCTCCACAGAATATCACAAATTACACATACATCTATACCAACTATTATATTATAATAGGGATGATGACAAGGTCAAAGATTAGCGATTTTTGTTAATAAAATAAAGGAAGCACGGCAAAAAATAAGCGTTACCAAAATTTCAGCTTGATAGCATTTGTATTTTTTTTGTTAGGCGCCTTTAAAGTTGGATAATCAAGTCGTTTTTTTTTCAATTAAATTTCTTAATATTTGTATACCATTCGATAACTTATGCAATTAAAAGCAACTTTTGGTATGAAACCACTTTCATAAACGCAATATTTAATATACCTATCGAACAAAGTTCTCTCCCGACCCGTACAAACTAAGAAAGACTGACGTCAGTCTTTCTTAGCACTTTGTATGGGGCGTTTCGGGCAGGTCGATTTTATGAGATGTTTGAATTGTTCATATCTTGGTGAATTTTTAAGCTATGAGAGTCATTCTTTCAGCAATGTTTCTATTTTTTAAGGGTCTTTCAATTACCAATAAGAAAAAAAATTAGTCATCAAGCCTATTCTGAAGAGTTTTTTTGTTTATTTGTTTGAACGCGCTAAGCTCAAGAACTACTGGTCCGATTAGAAAAATTATTTCAGTGTTAGATAGCCCATTTATCGAGGAAGGCTATAAGCTATATTGTAACATCACGCTGTGACTTTTAGGAGCGAAGAAACAGAGAAAAATGTGGAAAAAACGGGGGAAATTGTTTGAAAGGGCTTATTTGAACGCACTAGTCTCAGGAACTACTAAATGAAAAAAAACAGTGTTAGGTAGTCCGTTTATAATATGCTATATTTTATCACGCTAAGACTAATAGGAGCGAAGAAATAGAGGAAAATGTGGAAAAAACGTATTTGAAAGGGCTTATCTCACGAACTACTGGAGCAATTTTTCTGTTATTTGGCACACATAAGAAGAAGACCGCGTGAAGGATCATAGGCTATTTTTGTGGACTAATTTATCTGTGAAATATCTAATTTACGCGGGCGAAGCCGCGTGGAACGTCTAGTTATAATATATCACGCAGGGGATGTTCAGTAAAAATGTTTGATATCTGGAATATAACGTCATGTTGTATATTCTATTCCAATTTACTGTGTGTCTAAATATTAACTGAGCTTAGGACTATAGAGTACCAATAATTTAAGTATCACATATTACATAACCATTCTTTTATTATTAAGTTTTGAATAGATTAATAATTAGTTAAGTAATATTTTAGTAGCAGGTGATATTCCATAAACAACTTACAGTACCCGGCAATAAATATTGCACATCGACCTTTGGAAAGAGACATTCGGCTAATTTCGGTTTCATAGAGCGTTATCTTTGTAGCACACACCTATTTGACATTATGTCAGTCGTTGTTCAAATTCAATAGAGTGCAGTCGCGTCCATTTCAGAATAAATATCTAGAGTTGTTAACACCCCTAAATTTGCTACAGCTGTAATTTTCCAAACGAATTTTAAATACGTAAACATAATTTGAACACCCTTTTTTATTTTATTTTACCCGAACCTAAAGCCATAACTTACAGTAAATTTGGTGTATTTTATACAAAGAATAATAAAATTGTCAAAAGAAGCAAACCATAATTGTTTTAACAGCTCCTAATATATACCGGACTTTTTGTATTTCGTGCGTAAGAGATAACGCTCTACAAAACCGAAATTAGCCGACTGTCACTTTCCAAAGATCGATGTGCAATATTTACCGCCGGGTACTGTAAATTATGTTTTTGACTTGAAAAGAAAAAGGCCTTTATCTGGGCCTTTAGTTAAGGGCAATCGACAAATCCAACAAAAGTGAGACATCCATACTTATTACTTACTATACTTACTAATATTATAAATGCGAAAGTGTTTCTGTCTGTCTGATACCTCTTCACACCCAAACCGCTGAACCGATATTGCAGAAATTTCCAATGGAGATACATATTAAAGCCCCGGGAAAAGACGTAGAATCCTTTTTATTCCAGAAAAAATACACGGTTCCCGCGCCATAAACGAGTTTTGGCGCATTGACGTTGCGGGCGTTATCTGGTAATTTTTTTAACTGTCTTTGATATGCCTACTCGTAATTTTAAATCCCATATTAGTTTTCTAACTTCACAGCCGAAATCGAATGCAGTTTGACTATCTACCCTATAGTAGATTGTAAAGTTTGGTAGCGCGTTAATTTAAACTGTCATACGTTTACCCCGGCACCACATTACAGTGGTTATCGTCGCCGTTATCACAGCTGGACCAGAGCCAAATATAAACTGTAATCGACGATTGCCCAAAACAAGATTTAATAATACTATAGTTCATACTATGAGGTGCGCCACAAGTCAAAAATTGTATTGTGCTTACAGTTTGACAAGGCTTTAAAGGAGATGGGGAGAAGGAGATGGTTTTTTTTATTAGTACCTGCATGGTAGGGGTAGAGGGCGTTGATAGTATTCCTGTGCGTCAACTAGATGGCGTTTTTTGAGAATAAACAGCGACGCGTTTTAGTATTCCTGGGCGTCAATAGAGCGTTTCTTTAAATAATTTTTTTGAGTATATACTGTATTATGTACAGATTTTTTGAAATAAGAAATAACTCCTTTCCATTCGGGTGTCCCTTGACACCTCTCAAGTTTTTTTTAAATGCATCGCATCGCATAGAATCCTTTCATTGTATAAACATGGTATAAAATTTACTGACCATAAGAGGAGGGAAGTTTTTAAATAACTATCAATTAAAAATACTCATGCTAAGATACCGCAGTTTTACGGAAAGGTCTTTTTACATTTTAAAACATTAAATATTGTTATCAGTAAACAAAATGAATTAAAATGCGAATGTTTTTTTTAAATGAAAAAAATATCGTTTTACACTTAGAAAAATAAAATAAAAATTCTTGAGGAAACTTAAGAAATTAAGATGTTCTTGATCGTAACTCCCTTATCTTTGCTATCTTTACGGCTCGGTCGACAGTTAAATCAGACATTAGTACTGACTTTACGAGTTATATTTTACAGTCTTCTTTTCCTGTAAATTTTTGACTACTAGCGTTCGCTCAAGCGGGCCCCTAGACGAGCAATTTTATTGCGCAATTATATGCATAGATATCACGTAGGTACCTATTGCGTAATATTATTGACCGTTTAGGGTTGATTTGTTTAGGGTTGACATCGCGCGCCTACAATCTAATTGACAAATAAACTGTTCAATAAAGTGGGATATTGCACAATACAATTGATCGTCTAGGGGCAGGCTAAGACTTTGCTCAAGATATCTCTCAAACTTTATTACTCTGCAAATTTTGAGTTTTTTGTTAAATCATTCCGTTTTCTAACAAAATCAGAATGCCAGTTGCCAGAATCTGATGGCAAAAAGTGAGAAAGTAAATTGACTCTAGCAATACCGGGGTAATAGGAATAAAACATTTTCATCCTTTTTTATTCCTTTAAGGGCCTATTTTGTGTGAGAAACATGCAAATATAGAAATTTATCCAATGATCAAGGATATTTTTTGAAAATCTGCTGTCAAAAATTTCCATCAGATTCTGGTAGACCTATTATAGATGAATGATGAAGTTTCACATGTCTGTCCGTCTGTGTTTCTGTCCGTGACAATTGATATAGTTTTTTTCGTTTGAAAGATAACATGATCAAAGATGTCTTATCATAATCATAGTCAGGATTTTTTAAAATTAACTTGTTTTTTTTTCAATTTCTTAAATCTTGAAATAAGATACTTAAAAGCCTTACAAATCCTCAAATCAGTCTCACGTATAGTCTGTCAAAAACACTGGAAATTGAATCCCAAAGTGGAAAACATACTTAAACTTCAAGAAGTACTCTCAAATACTCTAAGTAGAGTACGTTTTCTACTACTTACTCGTACACTACCTATGATTTAAATACAGTATTTTCAGAGCGTAAATACTGTAGTGCCTAGGACAAGATTTTTTAATGTCCGTATGGTTGCCCAAGCACATACATTCTTGTAAAATGTCAGCCTAATCCAGAGGAAAGAACCCATAGATGGGACCAACTATGTGCGGGTTTCCTCAGGATGTTTTCCTTCACCGTATGAGTGTCCGTATTATGTACTTGAGATCAGAAAATGTCTCATTGGTACACGCCTCCACCCAGGATCGAACCTGCACCCTCTACGAGTGTACGAACCAAAGGTCTACTACTGTAGAATATAAGTCTATTATATTAATCTTCGAACACAATATATTATTAATTATTATATAATACTTAGTAATATCATAAGTGTCTGTCTGTCTATCTGTTACCTCTTTACGCCCCAACATCTGAACCGATTTTATTGGGTATGGAATATGGATCCATACATTACTCTGATTCCCAGAAAAGGATAGGATACTAATTTTTTATCCCTGAAAAATTTACGAATCCTACGCGGTAAACAATGGCGGTAAATGAATTTTGGACGTAGTTGCCGGCGTCATCTAATTATTGTTGCCCGTACCTATTAGTAAATCTCATAACGCTAAGATTATGCTCAAGATCTTTCTTAGGATACTGTTTTAACACTTAAAGGCTACAACGGTGTTTTTACACCCGGGTCACGAAATCGCTTCGTGATTTCGTATATTTTTCTAAAAGGTAAGTAGCCAGGAAAAACAGTAACAGTGGCACAGCTAGCACACGTAGATTTTGATATACAAAGGTGGACTGGGTGTTTTTACACCCGTTGTAGTTATAGTGGGGTATTACAATTTGTCGAAAGTAAAATATTTATTTTGATGCCTATATGTTTTCATTAACTAATTATTTAAAAATTCGTTGTTATGTTTCATTTAAGATCATAGGCTGTCTCAAAAACTACTATGGACATCGACAAGTCTGATAAATTGGACCACATACAATACAAAAGTCATTCGCTAAGTGATTCATAAAGTATTGTCGCCAAAAAAGGCTGCCAGGCTGGACTTTCTAAGCTTATTTCGATTTTGTTTACGTTATTATGATATAAAATTGTATTTTTTTGCTTTATGGATTATTCATTTCGTGACATACAAACTTTTACTATATAAATTTTATGGAAATTTCAATTACAAAAAGAAGATATTTTTTATAAGTTCATAAATATTTTTGTGCGCAAATATTGTCTGTTCTATGATTATAAAAAATAATAAGATTTTTCAATAAATTAAAACACTTTTGCATACAATATAGTAGATTTTTCATACAGATAGTAATATTTCTTCAGTTTTCAGGATTCTGCTTAATTGTCATGGTAGAATGTATTTTTAACCGACTTCCAAAAAACGAGGAGGTTATATGTTCGGCTGTGGATATTTTTTTTTTTTTTTTATAATAAAGATGAGGTTTTTGTGCATTTATTTAAGGGTTAAAAGTCCAAATAATTTGGGCCCATTTTGGCAATATTTCGATTTTAATTAAGTCATTATTTTCCAATTTTAAGAACCGGGTGTTTTTACACCCGTGGTAGTCATAATAGTAAGTACACGAAATCATTGTAGCCTTTAAAGGTTAATGAGTAGAATATACTTAAGTGCCGTACTTTTAACGAAACTCAGCACTTAGCTATTAAACTAGGTACCACACGAAAGGTTATTTCTTAAGTGTCATCAAACCTTGACTTAAGTGCTACTTATAATTAAGACTATCCTAAGTCAAGATTGCAAATATGTATATAAGAGCGGCAAGGCGATTTTGTTACAATAGCAATGCAATAACAGATATTTATTTATTTTTTTGCTATGAACAGCCAACAAAAGTTACAATTATGAATATTAACAAGGATTAAATATTGACCAAGGTTATTGCACTTTTAATTAGATGCTATTACATCTTGCTATTAAATCGGCAATATATATATATATATATATATATATGTGTGTAATACAGTACAATCCACGGAGTACAATCCTTATTACCACAAAATACAAATTAGAAACTGTTACAATACAATTGCAAGATCCGAGCCTCCATCCGTAACAGTCGGTTGCCTAGTAACCGTCACTCACCCGGACTGGGTTGCCTACTCGCTACATCCTCCCCCTCTATGATGTAGCGAGTAGGCAACCCAGTCCGGGTGAGTGAGCTTTTATAAGAGCTATTCCTCTTTAGCATAAAAGATGTTTGACCTTTGTCTGGCCATGGTCTACGACGGATTGGATCTTTGGATTCTATGTCTTTTAATATTTTCCTAATATCCGGATCTTTTAACCGATTCTCCCCCTGCATTAAAGCCGCTCCCAAACCGTATCTACTGCTGTCTGCGGTCGGCTCAGGACTGGTAAGGAAATAAGACTTAACGAAATCAAAGATCTCCTCCGGTTTATCCCTAAAATACCATACGTCGTGCGGAATATCCAGGATGATATTGGCTTTTTTTATAAATTTATGACCTAACAACGTCCTAGTTAAGGCTCCTGGTAATACAAGCAAATCCTCAATAATTACATCGCGATTTCCAATAGTGACTTTTACATCAGCGGTAAGTACTCTTCTTTTACTATGCGTTCCATCTGCCAATCCTATTGTGCGCTCAGTCTCCTTAAAATGAACACCCTGTTCAACTAACACGGAGTACAGCTTAGTACTAGCTATGGAATGAGTTGCGCCGGTATCAATAATAGCCACTCCTTCGCGGTTCGCAACATTAATACGTACGGTGGGAAGTGACGTCGCATCAATATCGGTGAAGATGCTACAAGCCTCGGATTCCTGTACATCAGAATTATTTATTATAAAAGCGGCTTTGTCGTCACCATCGCAATAAACACTACTCGAAAGCAAATTACACTTGCGATTATTATTATTATACAAAAATATATCGCGCTCGACTTGGCGGAGGCACTGCCGTGCCCCAAGATTTTGTGAGTTTGTACTCATACCATTCTCGCTCGGAACCGTACAAGAAGTATTTGATGAATCGATATCACAAGAAAATACATTGAAATCAGCTGGTTTCGACCCATTTCTGTCTCTGTTCGAACAGACTTTACATCTCGACTTTACTACTCCTTGCTGGCCACATCCATAACACCTTATAGTACTAGAATTATCGTCAGACTCTGATTTACCGATGTTCTCGCTTTTACCTTGCAGGTTGCGGCAATTGTCAATAATATGGCCATACAATTTACAATACGCGCAACGTACCCGAATACGTTTCGATGACGGGTTCGAGTTTGGCGTAAGAACCGAATTCGTAGTAGGGCCCGAACGTATAGTAGGGCCTCTTTCTTGCGCGGCCGGTTTTACGAATTTAACCGGGGGCGCGGATGCGGGCGAGAGGGAAGGGATTACAATAGAATTAGATAACCTATTGGTTTCCGCAATCGCATCTTCTACGGCTCGCAATCTCTCTATGAAGTTGTCCATAGAAGTTAAATTATTATCTCGCGACAGTCTTTTTCGAACACGCCTATGTAACAAGCCGTAGAACATGTCGATTTGCATCGTGTCCGGAACTTTATAAGGTAAGTTAGCTAGGAGGGCGCGCAGTTTCGTCACAAATACGTCGGCACGCTCCGTTTCACACTGTTCATCGCGGAAAATTTCTCTGAAGATCTTGTACGGCGGCAGCTGGGTGCCGTACATGCTTCGAAGCCTCGCGACGGCGTCCGTCCATGTCGCGACGTTGCCCTTGACGCCGCGCCAGAAGAGCGCCGCGTCGTCTTCCAGCAGCATACTCAGGCCGCGTAGTGCGTGCTCTTCACTGACGTTCGCGCATTCCTTGTATACTTCCACGGCATCCAGGAAGGCCTCCAGCTTCTCGGCGTCGCGTGCCTTGCCGTTGAATCGCGCGGTGCACTGCGTGAAATTGCCCGGCGGGACGGTGGCTGCGGCAGGGGCAGTCGAGGCCGCCGTATTAGGGCTGACTGTTCCGAAAACGCCGGATGGATCGTGCCGTGGGAAGGCTCGGAGTATTTCCAGGAGGGCTCTGTTGGTCTCCTCCTGTGTTCGCTGTGATTGCATCATCATTTCTAACATGGCTGTCATCATCCGTTCCGTCGAGGTGGTGGTAGGAGCTCCAGCAGCCGCAGTAGGTGTAGGCGGGGGGTGCCGCGGGTCGGCGAAAACTATCGTCTCGTTCCCGGGTTCTTCGCCGTCGCCTGCTTGCTGTGTATCTGCCTCTTCACTCTCGTAACGGGGATGTTGGCCTGTGTTTCGTGGCATTTTACTTTTTGTCACAGTTCGGCTAGCTACACAATTCAGAGAACACTGGGACTGGGTTCGTTATTTCTTTGGAAATAAAAAAATAGCCCCACGTTGGGCGCCAGTGTAATACAGTACAATCCACGGAGTACAATCCTTATTACCACAAAATACAAATTAGAAACTGTTACAATACAATTGCAAGATCCGAGCCTCCATCCGTAACAGTCGGTTGCCTAGTAACCGTCACTCACCCGGACTGGGTTGCCTACTCGCTACATATATATATATATATATATATATATATATATATATATATATATATATATATATATATATATATATATATATATATATATATATATATATATATATATATATATATATATATATATATATATATATATATATATATATATATATATATATATATACATATAATCTATCAAACAATGTAATTCATAGCAGTAAGCCTACATAGTTTAAACCCAGATCACGACTCACTAACGTCAAAGAATATAATATACACTACCTCACATTGAATTAGAATCCGACCATAATATGACGTAGGTCTTCATCTGACTGTGAATCTTCGATGGTATGATTTTTGCCTTTTGCATTGCTGTCGCAAGATATGAAATCAGGGTGATTTACATTTCTCTCTGTTAATACAAAATCAAGTAAAATTTATACGATCATTATTTTCCAAAGGTTTTATCCGTGTATAAATTTAACCGGCATCCGTATCACGTATCTTGCGAGAGCAATGCGATAGCAATAATTATTGCGCGATAATTGCTCCAAAATCGCAATTTCGTATCACGTATCAGCCAAAACAATACGACTGCAATCGATCGCTTACATGACATCACCGTTTTTTATACCTAGCAATCGATCGCACGATTATTGCTAGTGGATTGTTGATCGCTATTTTACGTGATAACTGATTTTCCATTTATTCGGATTCAAGTGATAAATCAGAATGAATGCGATCAGTCTGCGGGGAAACTCACAATTATTTACATTTTATTTGCAGTGAATGAACGAACAGGTATTCCTCGTTTGTTGTATGGGAAATTGACAAAAGTTGGCAGTATAAAAGGTACATGTTTTACTTTTGAAGACTGTACTATTGTAAATATTATTATTTAAAAAAAAACTCAAGAACCAATCTATAAAATCTTACTAGATTTTATAGATTGGTTCTTGAGTTTTTTGAGTTCTTGATACTTTTGTACTAACAGAGGAATTATTAAAGTAAATCACATTGATGTCTTGTCTTAATCCGACCAACGTCTGTACTTTATTTACAAGCTTGACTTTAGTTTAAATCAACACCAAGCTCATCTTTTTTAAAGCAAATTTCACACTTCTAAGCGTGTTCAAAAAAGGCTTTAACGGAAAAATGCGTGTTTAAACATTTATACATGGTAAAAGGGGGTTGAAAAATAAAATGATCAGGTGTTTAAATAAAAAATGTCTCGTATGGAGTGTTTATACAGGGTAAAAGGGGGTTGAAAAATAAAATGATCAGGTGTTTAAATAAAAAATGGCTCGTATGGAATGGAGCGTGACACAGCCCCGATTACGTGCCCATACATAGTAACAGAGCACAGAGTAGCGAGACACGGAGACTCATGATGTTGTATCAGAAGCGGCTGACACGGTTAAGGGTGTTTTGATATAATCATACTAATCATACTAATATCATAAATGTGAAAGTGTGTCTGTTACCTCTTCACGCCCAAGCCGCTGAAGCAATTTTGCTGGTTGAAAATCCCGGGAATGGACATAGGATACTTTTTATGCCAGAAAAATGTACGGTTGTAATTAACGGTTTTTATCGCAATGGAGTTGAGGGCGTTATCTAGTATTAAATACGACATACGAGAATTTAGAAGGACTTGTGTAGCTCAAATTATTTAAGTTAGACAAGCCCTACTAATATTTTAACTTACTTCAAATGATGCGCCTCTTTCTCGTATTTACAACACAAACTCATTTATATCACTAGTGAAGTGGTAAGACACGTCATTTCAAGTTAGACAAGCTCTACTGCCTAGTAGAACTAGTAGAGCTTGTCTAACTTGAAATGACGTGTCTGTTGAATCACAGTATATGCCGGGTAGCTACCCGGCATACGTTGTTTTGCCATATTATAATATACGTTAAATGAGAATTTATAGCCTAAAAAAAGGAGTTGTCATTTCTGCGGCTGTATATGCCACGGCGATTTCAGGATTGTCTGCAACAACGTTATTAGGGGTATGAAAATAGTATTGGCTATTTTTTAAGCAAACAAAATGTCATTAAAATCGGCCCAGTCGTTTAGCAAGAGGTTGGCAACAAATACACACAATATATGAATATTTACCGTGACAAAACAAATCCTATAATTTGTCCCATCCTTTCAAATTTCAAATGAAATAAATGCAATATCTCTGCATAAAAAATATAAACAGAATTTTCTTCGTAAACGGAAATGAATAAATGTAAATCCGGCATTTTCCATTACAAATCTAAGCTTCTAATTAAGGTCTGGATGTGATTTTCTCGCCGTCAATAAAAGAAAAAGCTCTATGCAGAGCTGCACTGTATGATGGACGGGTGCCATTGCAATGTCGACTCTCCCCCGCGGGATTAGGGTGTCAATCCGCGTGACAGTTGGATGGATTTACTACCTGCCCCTTCAAATGAAGACATGAGTGGATGAAGTGGGTAACTCACAATTTGAAAATGTATATTTTGCACAAATGCAGGCTTAAGGATCGGGAAAATGATTTGATATAAAAAGTGGATTCTATGTAAATTAGAATCTACATATAAGCCACACGATGAAGTAGGTCAGTCGCAAGGTTCAAATTAAATGGGAGAAAATTAATAATTGTTCTTATGTTGTAAAATATTAGTTAGCCGCTACATCCACGTAGATCTTCAATTACGTCACGCGGGATAAGGCCGCTCATTTGGATAGAGCATTAGCGGAAGCGATCGAGATATGGTAATGCCTTTGTCTGGAAAGAAAAGCAATTTCGTATGCAATAAAGCGCTTTTATTTACGTGAGCCATTGTCTGGGGCACAGTGATGTGGATTTCTTGAATGTGCTAAAAGTATGGCTGAAATTACATTTTACGTTTAGATGCAAGGCTGACTGCAAAACTGATGTTTTATTTAATTATTAATCCACCGTATAATTTCCATAAAAATAATCGCTTCCCACTCTTGAGTGAGTCAACGGATCTCATTATTTATCTTAATAACCAACGTATAATATATTTTAATTATAATTCGTAATTAAAATTATTACACGAAGGAATTTTTAATTTCACGCCGCTCTTCAAAAGTTCTAATTTGTTTTGGAGATTTTGGGAGTTGACGCTTAAAATAGAAATAAGGGTCTGTTCTGACGACGCGACGTATTATACTCATATAAGTTGCGTTATACAAATTGTATGCTATAATATGACTTAATACTTCAACTAAGTCAGAATCTATACCAATATTAAATTTGCGAATGTGTGTCTGCCTGTCCGTTTATTTTTTGACCGACTTCTCTGTATGTATGTTAGCTCTGCGCGCCCAAACCGCTTATCCAATTTTGCTGGGTATGGAGATACTTTGAGTCCCGGAAAATGTACGGTTCCCGAGATAAACGAATTTTGGCGCAACAGAGTTGCGGGCGTCATCTAGTAAGAAATATATCAGAAATAAAAGGAAGCAGAGAAAAGAAAAACTTGAACATTTCTAATTTCTCTCATTCATTTCCTTCGAGCCTTCCCGGACGTCGTTCATAATTGTGTTTCCCCGGAAAGTCTCAAGCTTCTTGAAAATGTAGACATAAAAACATAAAAAAGCAAGCAAAATTATATTTTCTATATAATTACTAGCTGTCCCGGCAAACGTTTCTTTGCCTTATTATAAAGTATATCGCCCGTATTATTTTATTGAAGTGACTAAATAAATATGTCACCATGGCAACGTCGATCGCTATCTCGTCGCACGTAAACAATGGTCGCCCTCAGTCTCGAGTTGTAATAATTTACTATTATTTATTCAACAAATACACTTATCAATATAATAAGTACCGAGTAGCCGATTCTCAGACCTACTGAATATGCATATAAAATTTGGTAAAAATCAGTAAAGCCGTTTCGGAGGAGTTCGTGGACTAACATTGTGACAAGAGAATTTTATATATAAGATTATTACTGTTCTTCTTAATTATTGTGTTAAATTTAGCTTTATGTTAACCATAAAGCTAAAATTGGTATTTGGAGCTACAATTCTAATTTTAATGAAGCAGAAAGGAAATTCTCCAGAATATTGTTTTGGCATTCTGGATGAGAGAAATTTTCCAGAATGTCATAACAATGTTAAAAAGTTGTTTTGATATTCTCGAGAATAGGGTTTTGCTGTTTGATAGAAAATAAACAGTTTCAAAGAATTTATTTCATTAGTAATGATTGCAAATGGCAGAACTGGAATACAGAAGCAATGCCCAGTTTCTAAGGGTTTTGACTGAAGATTATCTATACTGTACTCGGCGGAACATAGCGTCAGCGGTCATTGACTCCCTGTCAAAAACTTGTCATTTTCTATACAAAGCCGCGATTGACAACATCTGACACTTTACTGTCAATCGCGGTTTATATAGAAAATGACAAGTTTTCGACAGGGAGTCGATGACCGCTACAGGCATGTTTCGCCGAGTACAGCTGTATAGTCATTATGGCACTTTTTTTCATTGGCTCATTATGTCAAAATATAAACCAATTAACAACACTGTTGCATGGATAAACCCCCGTCAAAAACCTTAGAAACTGAGCAAAGACACCACAATCGTAACTTGCCGCCAACGAGGCTACATGAATAACATGATACATCAATGGTTTGAAAGTGTAATACAAAGCAGTCACTCGAGTCGATAGGCTATTATTGTAGCTGTTCTGTACGCAAATGTTACGTGTTTGTACTGTAAGCCTGTCATCATACTAAGCATTGCACTGCTATGCAATGGGCAAAAATATAGGCGATACCAATCAACATTATAATTTATACATTTTGACTAACTGTAGTAATAAACCAGTAGTATAAATTAACCTTAACGAAACCAACTTGGTTCAAAAGTATTTGAATGGGTTACGAAGGGGAAGTATGAAAATTACCGGCCACGACAAAACAAAGTTTGGGAAACACTGCATTAGACCTTTTTGAAAGTTTTTCACCATCCCTCAATAGGGTTTTTCAAAATTCATTTCCATTACTATTTTCCAATTTTATGCACAAAATATTTAAAATGTCACAAATTGCTGTTCTGTTGGTATTAAGTCTATAAAACAAATAAGTAAACTATAAATAAATGTGGGGGTTTTCAAAATTCCTTCCCATTTCTTGTCTACAGCTCTAACAAAGTTTACTTTGTCAACGTAAGCCTTGTTTGTGTAGCTAAACCCCAGTTAAGTCCAGATTCAACTGTTCCTTAACCAGCCAGTTAGTTCAGCAGTCAATTATTGTGTGCACAATTTACTCCAGTTTGCATCTACATTCTAGACGCTGTGTACACTTGTACTTTAAGCAAACGCCTTTGATATCACTGGTGGCTTAGCTTTTATTTAATGAGGTTTTTGATTATTACAATTTACAAAGTTTCCTACAAAATCTAAATTAAAATAAAGTTAAGAAAATATAATTAAATGTCCAACCTCTGGTGTGGCAGCTCAAGTCGGAAGTCGCGGGTTCGAATCCCACCGACGGAACAAAAAGTTTTTCAATGTTCCTGGGTCATGGATGTGTATCAAATATTATGTGTATCATTATAATAAATATCCTTAATGTATGTATGTATATTGTATTATATAAAGTATTAAATTATATATTTCCGTGGTCTGGTACCCGTAACACAAGTCCTTCAGGTACTTAGCACGGGGCCAGGCTGACGTGGTGTGAAACTTCCATAGATATTGTAATATTGTTATTATTATGTCCTTGAGTTAGGATCTTGACTTGAAGGTTGTGGGTTCGATTCCCGCGTTAGGATGTTAGGATGCTTGTTTCCAGGTATCATGCAGGCTGATATTCTGCCTGACTAGAAATATGATCTGTCCCACGGGTTATGAAAGTAAAGGAAGCGAAAAGGCTCTAGTGTACTGCGCACACACTTAGGCACTATAAAATCGCCCCTGCGTCGCTGAATCAATGAAATTAATCCTGAATAATTTCAATAAAACAGGTCACCGTTACCAAAAATAATGTAGGAAGCATGAATACGGCTGCCATTATGAGAGCACTAGACGAAACCCGCAACTCTATTCCTCCAAAATTCGTTAATCGCGGGAGAACCGTATATTTTTTCGGGATAAAAGTATCCCATGTCCTTTCCTGGGACTCGAAGTATCTGCGTGCCCAGCGAAATCAGTTCAATGGTTAGGGCGTGAAGAGGTAACAGTCATACAGACACATACACTTTATAATATTAGTATGGATATAGTATAGGCACTTTCATCTATTACAAATGTTCGGGTAATAGTAATGCGGATACTAGGAATCCGAGCATAATATTATAGGAATCTGGATTAAATCGAAATAGAATGTTTATGATATATTGATATTAAATTTCAAGATGGACGCGGAACATATTAATATCTGGGGGCACGGCAGTGCCCCAGCCAAGCTTCTTAGCAAAGGCACGGGCGTACCATACTTTTCTCGAAGCGGTTCGCGGCTATTTCACACTCCCTTTTTCTTCGATGTTAACAAAGGTAGGGATTTAAAATTTCGGTCACTAGGAGCAAGTATTAAAACTAGCTTAACCTCCAAATTACATGATATTTCGATAAACAGTTTAGTAGTTACGGATGGTCAAATTTACTACATTTTGTCACTCACTGACTGACAGATCATCAAAATTCTAATTCTAGCAGACTTAGAACCTTGGAATTTGGTACCCGGATAGGTCTTTATTCATAATGAAAGGAAAAATTATGAAACCGGCCAAGTGCGAGTCGGACTGGCGTACATAGGGTTCCGTACCGTAAATTTGTATGGGAGCCCCCCTTAAATAATGAGTTTACTTAATTTCTATTATTAATTATTAAAGTTAACATACAATTGAGAATTTTCTGAAAATTTCAAAACCCTTAGTGTTACCATTATAGATATAGAGCAAAAAAAGGGGAAAAAATCTGTTTGTTGTATGAGGCCCCCCTTTACTACTACTATTGGGCTATTAGCTTTTATAACGACACTAGAAATACATAATTTGTGAAAATCGCAACTATCTAGCTATTGCGGTTCTCGAGATCCAGCTTGGTGAGTGGTGACATACGGATGTACGACGGACAGACTTATTAATAATAGGGCTCCGTTTTCATCCTTTGGGCAGGGAAAGCTAAAAACTGAAATTGAAAAATAATATAATAGGTAATAATATAATACTTTATTAAATAAAATAAAAGATTTTTATGTTTGTAACTTTGCAAGAACATTATGAGTTCCGACTGCATATTTGTTTGACGTACAAAAGGCTTTAAGATAGTTATGCACTTAATGAAATGGTATTAATATTTAATTAAATAATCGGCCAAGTGCGAGTCGGACTCGCGTACTAAGGGTTCCGTACCATTATAGATTAAAATTAGCCCAAAATTGTGTTTTTGTATGGGAGCCCCCCTTAATTTTTTTATTTTATTTTCATATTATTATTAAATATTAAAGTGCACATAAAACTAAGGATCTTGAGTAAAATTCAAGTACCTACCTGTTGCTATCATTGATATAGAGCCAAAAAGGCCAAAAATCACGTTTGTTGTATGGGAGCCCCCCTTAAATATTAATTTTATTTTGTTTTTAGTATTTGTTGTTATAGCGGCAACATATATACACAATCTGTGAAAATTTTAACTTTCTATATATTACCGTTCTTGAATTACAGCCTGGAGACAGACAGACAGACGGACAGACAGACGGACGGACAG
The DNA here is from genome assembly GCA_937595015.1 of Polyommatus icarus. NCBI lineage: Eukaryota > Metazoa > Arthropoda > Insecta > Lepidoptera > Lycaenidae > Polyommatus > Polyommatus icarus. Next base: position 10,989,621 of record OW569341.1, on the reverse strand, counting down.
ACGGACAGACATCGAAGTCTCAGTAATAGGGTCCCGTTTTTACCCTTTGGGTACCGAACCCTAATAAAAAATAATATTAACAACGTTAATAATGAAACAATAATTAAATTCAATTTAAATACAAATGTAATCACTAATCAGTACTGAGATATACACTCCTTGCTTGATACAATATGGGAGTTTGAAGTTATCACATGAAATAAGGTGTGCTCCTTTCCTGCGAGGAATGTCGAGACGCTTACAAAAGTGCTGCTATGTATTCAACGGTAATGACCACCTTCAAGTATTAGCTTAAGAGTCAATTATATAATATGAATCTAATAATCGACTCAGAACTTAGAAGTATTCACGTTACGTTGTCCACCTATAGAACTAACGAAGCCTCAAAGAAAAAATATAAAGGAGATAGGGAATGGGCGCTAAGCTAAGTACAGGAAAGTTATAACGTGACCTGAAAAGAAAAGAAAAAAACCTTCAAAAAAGAAATGAAATCCCATCAAAACATGAAATGTAAAAGGAGCCAAGCAAAATATTGCATGGCTATTCAATACTTTTGTCGTAAAAAGTTTTCAGATCACATTCAAGCCAAGCCTTCAACTTATTTAGTAATTTAAATCAACATTCAGTAAATGTATCAATAGATTTCTTTATTTTATAATTATTATAGTGGCTTGGCAATGAGCACAATAGAAATTATTTTTAACAAAAAATTAAAACCGACTTCCAAGGTAAAAACAATAATAACATTAATATGAACTAAAAAGTATTAAATAATTTTTACTATCTAATAGTGCCTTTTTCCGAATTCGGCTAAACCTCAACTATTTCTGTACTCAATCTTCATTATTTTGAAGTCGGTACCAGATAGCTGAATCTTCAGTCCTCTGACAGAATATTTAAAATTTTTGGAACTGGCACCGACTTCAAAATTATGAAGATTGAGTACAGAAATAGTTGAGGTTTAGCCGAATTCGGAAAAAGGCACTATTAGATAGTAAAAATTATTTAATACTTTTTAGTTCATATTAATGTTATTATTGTTTTTACCTTGGAAGTCGGTTTTAATTTTTTGTTAAAAATAATAATAATTTCACTCTTTTTAGTTACACTAGTAGATAAATCTTCGCGTATATTTTACGTATCTTATTACAATTTGTTAAGAGTCACAACTCACACTCACAAAATAATATAATATTATCAGTGAAGTGAACATATTGTGCTAAGTAATTTAACAATTTTAATACTACAAGCCCGAAGCGGTCACCGGCGATTGCGATAACAATAGAAAGGCTATTGTGTCTCGTTTTTCCACGATCGAAGGATCTATCAGATAAACAATTGTACAAACTTGCATATGATGTAGCGTAGCATAATATTTAATATTATCATAATTATTGACAGCTGTTCTTGTTATCAAGAATTCAAATCGATAGGTACTTAGTGCACCATCTATCGATTAATAAGTATAACTAATTAAAAAGACACTTAATGACTTTGTTTTGTTTAAATGCTCTTTTTAAAATAACTTTATTTTAATTCTATTTGTCTATTAAAATTTTATAAAGTAGTAAAGTATTCGATCTGTATATAAAGTAGTTAGTAAAGTTTTCGATATTCTGTCTTCTGCCGCCGCCGACCGCCGTGTATTAAAAACAAACAGGTGTTGTTAATTGTTATACAGTACATAATTATTATTATTAGTATATCCATACCTATGCCTTGTACTATTATCTATTCTGTGCCATGAGACATTGGTGGCCTTAACACGACGTGGTAATGATGATGATGACGATGATGATGATGATGATTATGATGATGAATATGAATTGCATAGTAGTTTATGCTTTCTGTTCTTAAAACAACGCCGAAACTCCCTAACGTGTATCTATAAGGAATCAGGAGTTCTCTCAGCATCATCGAAACCATGATATACCTTGACCCAATATTTGACTTTTTGGTAGCGTATTCTTAGTACACTTCACATAAAACCAAAATCACCATATGTTTCCATATAAATTTCGAGGAGTTCCCTCGATTACTCATGGATCCCATCATCAGGTCACCACCTTTGTGAAAATGGGACCAAATTGGAGTGAAACCTAATACAACAAAACAAAAATTTCGAAAATCGGTTCACAAACGGCGGAGTAATCGTTGAACATACAAAAATAAAAAAAAAAAAAAAATAAAAATCCACAGCCGAACATATAACCTCCTCGTTTTTTGGAAGTCGGTTAACTAATAAAACTGCATATTGGGAGGAGGTCATACTTACACAGACGGCAAGCGTGAAGTGTTTAAATATGTAACGATGCATGTGGCCGATGGTACCCAATAAATCCATTAGTAGCTGATTATTTCTCTAGTGCTCATTACCAAGCCACTATAATAAATGATCAAACGAACTTACCAAGTGAAGTTCGATCATTATTATATGAGTCGCTTCATTCGAAGATATTATATAATTAACCAAGTAGTACCTTTGCTTATCTGCTAGGCAATCGCGTTTTTTTTTTAAAGACGTATGTGGGTATTTTAAAAATTACCCGCTCCGTGCTCGCTCGCTCACTCGACGTTCCGGCGTGTTCATTATGTTTAGAGAGAAGTAATGCAAAAAATCATTCTTTCTTTCTTTGGGTACTGCAGCAAACATAGTTTCGTGCAGACTGGGTGGGAAGGAGATTATATCTTCGAATGAAGCGACTCATATAATAATGATCGAACTTCACTTGGTAAGTTCGTTTGATCATTTATTATATTTCTTCGCTTCATTCTTCGATATATAATTAACTAAGTAGATTTTCAGAGTAACGAAAGAAAGACATTTTTTTACAACATCCAATAGATTACATTATGAATAATAGTGATAATAATATATTCAAGAAAACAATTAACATAATGCCCATAAATTTAATAATAGTCAGTAGAAACGAAACGTAAGAGACCTCTATGGTTTGTGATTCAAATGTTAACAGTTATACTGGGATCATGGTGATTATTTAACTGATTCAGCGAAACTTTGTTCGTCGATAAAATGATGGTTGAGGAAAATAGCGAAAGTATCGGAATCGCTAGTCCTGACTCCTGCCTGTCGACTGTCGTCTTACTGATAGTGTCCAGTATCAATCCCCGTGTCGACGCTCGTGTCGACGCCGCGCCGCTCTCGCTTAGCACCTGCTTTATCCAGCGGCTAACTGACCGACTGGGAGTTGACTGTTATGTGCAGAGCGTTAAGCGTTGGCAATAATAACCCGTACTGTAGCATTATCCTATTTAATATTATCCTATTTAATTTTATCTTGAATAACCATCACAGGGCGTAGTAACTTAAATATTATATCCTCTTCTTCTTCTTTTTTTATATAAAAATTAACATCCGATCAGGCTCGAAAGTTTATGACTTTGTAATGTAAATTTCGATACCGCTATTTAAAACCGTTTTTTTTTACTAATTTTATTTTGCCGAGTTTTATTAGGCAGAAAGTTTTAGTCAATGATCAGTATTCAGCTATAGGTACAGAGTGCAAGAAAAAACAAATAATTTATAAGTGGATCCCGGGTTCTATACTACTCAGGTATGTGCTAGGATTTTTACAGGAAAGCTTCTTTCAAAAGGCGCTTCACACATTCATCTGAACCAATGTCACCAACCAATAATGTCAACATTGTTCATAAACAATGACAGTGCACAGTGATGGCTGTAGAAGATATTATCGTATTACAGCCATTGTCAAATTGTTTGGCTAAGGTTCCGATGGAGCGGACGAAGTTCTCTGTAATAAATCTATTAACTAATAAGATTGGAGAGAACATATTTTATCTAAAATCTAAGTCGAAGAAAAGTATTTTAGAATAAATTTTAAGGAGTCTACTGCTTTAACTGGGTCCGGCTCTGTGGTTGTCGATAATGTGATTATTGCTAATATGATTGAAAGTCGAGAATATTGTATTCTCGGTCCCCCAAGCTGAATATTTTAACAATTATTATTCAAGAATAAGTGTGATTCTGTTATTGTATTTATCATTGCATATTTTATTTAGTATTAAATATTTTAATCGCTGAAAACCAGTTGCATTCCGCGGTGGGAGTCAGGAATCAGGATATGAAGGTGTCAAAAACACCTATCAGTTGAGCTAGCTCACGAATAGTACTGATTTAACTGTTCTATATTATTCCGTTTTTAATAGGCATATATTATTATAAAATATATCTAATATATAAAACTCCCGCGTCACGGTGTGCGTGGTTGAACTCCTCCGAAACGGCTCGCCTGGTGTTCGTGAATCTTTGCGAGCATATCTGCTAGGGTTGAGAATCGGACAACGTCCACTCTTCTATCTTTATATTGATGAGTGTATTAATTATTTACTTGAATAAATAATAGTAAACTGCCACAACTCGAGACCGACGGCGACCATTGTTTGTGTCATAGACTTATAATATATACTGTCGTATAGACCACCTGACAACCCGAAAATGCGTGACGATTTTTGATCTGTCAATGTGTGCGTGTGCTAGTGATGTATATTTTACTATCGATAGTATTGTCCGATCGAGTTATTTTACCTGCGTTTCTATGAGAAATAAATAATATGCAACTTTGACAGATTTTGTAATTCAAATTAGGTATCATATATTTTATTTGGCAGTAAAAAGGGGACGATTGAAAAGTAGATACACATTTTCGTTTGGGGTGATTTTTGAAGTGAAAACTTCTTTAGCGGCGTTGAGCACTTTTGTGGGATGGGTAAAAACTGTGAAACTCGCGTCATATTCTCGTGCTGATCGAAAAACCTTGGAAAAACCGTAAGACCGTTGGAGAGTAGTGTTTTGTGTCGAACTCAAACTTGAATTGATTGTAAGGGTTTCGATTAAATAAAAAAATCGATTTTTTAATAATCGATTTTCATAAAGAATGGGTTAAAAATGCGCAACGTTAATAATCAAGTTTTCACTTCTGCCATCACTCCCGGAGTGCAACCCGTCTTTTTTTCAATCGTCGGATATGTTATAACATGAGGTTCTTATAACGGTAAATAATAATACACATTTTAAAGTTACTTACTTGTTATTCAGGTAAAAACTATCTGACAAATCAGCTCTTACATTAATAGAAATGCAAATATAAAGTTGAAAGTTAACGACAAACATAGTATATTATTTATTCTTAAATTAAATACATATTATAATACCCTTACACCCCCATTACATTTTTAGATTAGTTTTATGTTCTTGTTAAATACCGATAGGCATATCGATAAATTTGATTCAAGCCCTAGCGTATATGTTAACAATTTTAATGAAATTTTTTTCTTTAAAAATCGTGTAATTTAAGAACAATAGTACCTTTAGTTATGCAAAATATGAAAGTAAAGGGGAGGATAAACAATATTTTATTTGAAATAGAGAAATATAGACAGAATATAGCTAAAATAAACACATCGTAGCAATTAGGACATGAAGATTAATTACCTGTGAAATGTATATTTTTCAGGATTACTCCTATGATTTACACTGCAATCACTCACAGAACAAGTTGCCATTGTTATATGTAATAGTATTTGTCGAAAATAATAAAGGATTTAAACAATAAATTGCAAATACCGAAAGGGCATAAAAACGGGTGTCGACTTGGTGACGACCTGTCAAATGAAAGTGGTTAAAGTTTTCATTAGACTGCCTCTCTCTTTTCATCTTGTTATAATTCCATAAAGGATTTTCTTCTCTCTCGCACTCTTTGTTGGTCTTTAGCATCATACGTTTATGGTTTGTGTGACCGGATAGCAATCATGGACTTTGCAATGGTGACATACATATTTAGTCACCTCAACAAAACAATACTATGGGCAAACTGCTTTATATGGCAAAACAACGTTTGCCGGGACAGCTAGTTACGTTTAACGTTAAGACTTAAATATTTACATATTTGTTGTGGATTTTACACCCATGGTACTATTAACCATAAAACGTTATCAAAAAAGGGGCGCCTGAGGCTGAAGAATTCTCGCCTAGAACACTGATATTGTTAAAGTCTAGTAGTGATAACGCTTCAACTCCCGTAAGGCCCAAGTGGGCCGCGATAACAATAGAAAGGCATTGTGTCTTGTTTTTCCGCGATCGAAGGAATAAAGCCTACGCCTGGTCTAGTTTCCTTCTTTATATTTTTTGTGAAAAAAATGTTAGCGCATCGGATAGTCTGTACGTAAAGACTTAAGGCTCTTAATTCGTAAATTAAAATCTTTCGATCGACTAGTGAGTTACTAGGAACCAAGAAGTAGGCTCTTAAATCTATTTTTGCTAGATATCCACTTTTAGGTATTGACTTGTAAGCCTTAAAGGTAAATTTTCCAAATTAACATGTAATTTCGAAATAACCTTACGAAGTGGTTACAAATTTAAAATAATTCAAAAATTGTATTTAAAATATAATACAATATTTTCCGCCGCTTTGTTTGGGGAAAAGAAAATCTTTGAAATAAGGTAACCTTCGGTGGGGGGTACACAAAGATATAGTTTTAAATTATAATAATTTATTGATGTCATGATGTATAATTTATTAAGCCAGTGGTCCCCAACCTGTTTTTGTATTTGGAACGAAGTTCCCTAATTTTTTGATTTTTTATTTTTCATGCGGGCCGCAAACATTTTTGGTGTTGGTGTCGCGAGCCGCAACAAACATTTTTAGGTTTAAAAAATAACGTTATTCAAAACTAACGATTATAAGTGAAAAAGACTTTCACGTTGACTGTATAATATTTTGCCCGTGGGCAACATGGTTTTACATCACGCGGGCTACAAATAAAGTCCCGGTGGCCCGTATGCGGCCCTCCGGTCGCTGGTTGGTTATCACGATAACAAGAGAAATCTGTTAGCATAACTTTGCACCGTACAAAGAAACTTTTAACTCTGTGTAAATTGATCATCCAGGTACATTATGTCGACGCGGGGCCGCTTTGTGTGCTGTTAATTTAATTTTGTAATACCTTGCGATAGAAACACTTTTTTAGTAACTCTACTTTAAAAAAAATTCTAACTCGACTAGTCCGTACCACATACTTTTTGTGATGTAAAAAAGTAGCATCTTTTTCTGTTTATTTTTTTAATGTGGCAAAGACTCTCTTAAGAAGTGTGTCTACGGTAAATTTTATCAAAATTGGGCCGGTAAATTCGAAGGCTATTAGAATGAACCAACAAACTTTTCCACTTTATAGTAGGATATAATTTACTGCAATGTATTCACGCTAGACGGCAGCACCAGCACAGACAGTAAACAAAATGTTTTGTTCGACGTTTGACAACGCTTCTGTCAATATTCTGACATGACGTGTCACGTGTGCAACATGTCAGATTTTGGTCAGATTATTAACTGTATGTGCTAGTAGCACCCTCTCCACTTAAATTGATGTTTTTATTCTCAGTTGGTCCTTTAAATGAAATATTTTTTGATTCTACGTAGCTATATTTACAACTCACATCTGTATTTTACAACCTTTTATTTTCCCCGCAAGAAATACCGCCGTAGTATATCCAAGTTCTTACTTGCAGAAACTTGCAAGAAATATAATTATTTTGTAACTAATGATTTCTTAAGTTTTCGCGAGTATCACTCATGATATTATAAGTTTAAACACTTACGGATTTTGTCGCGGAGAACTTTTATTAATCCCAACGTTTCGGCTACTTTGCAGCGGCCGTGGTCACGGGCGGACTGAGGTGACAGGTGTCCAATTTCTTGAAGTTATCCAACTACCCGACGACTCATCATTTGTGAACACACACTGGATCAACCTCGCCATTACATAAGATTTGATAAGCCACAAGTACTGGCAAAAGAAGCACGATACCGCCCAAGAATGATACGCGCGGCCATAGAAATTAAAAAACACCCTAATTTTAACCGTAAAGATGGTTGGGTGCTGCCATCTAGTTGGGATCCAGTAATAAACAAACTCAAGCACAAATCCATGACACCTCGGCTTCAAGACACTGTGAGTTCGTTCTGCGTAGATCGGAACGCAAACAAAAATTGATGAGTCGTCGGGTAGTTGAATAACTTCAAGAAATTGGACACCTGTCACCTCAGTCCGCCCGTGACCACGGCCGCTGCAAAGTAGCCGAAACGTCGGGATTAATAAAAGTGCTCCGCGACAAAATCCGTAAGTGTTTAAACTTATAATATCATATTTTGTAACTAGATGACCCGCGGTACCTTAGCCCCCCGCGTAGTAATCAAACTTCACTTCAAAACTAAATGTGTTGTTTTCCTTGAGATATTCACATCAAATCAATAACTTTGTATTTTCTTAAAACATGAGAAAAAAACGCAACATTAACAACGCGAAGCCGTTTTGTTTGCAATCGATTCTTGGAGCGGGGGCGCTTCAAATGATCTCACTTATGTAATAGCGAGTAGGTATCAGCAATTAAAAATTCAGGATTAAACCAATCGAATAAATTTTTTAAGAGTGGGTTGCACCAAAGGCGTTGTTATAGTTACCACAGAATTTGACAGAATATGTCTGTTGCGTTTATTTTTTTGTTAAAGCTACAGTTAATGGTGTTGAGAGTATAAAAAAAGAATTATCCGTAGGAATGTCAGAAAAATTTATGTTAAAACAACACTGTGAGCCATAGTTACGACTTGCGATTATTATTCCGTGGTTACAATAATTATTTTCACGAAAAAAATTCAATATAAGTTTAAGCGGTTATGGTTATCGTTAAATATGGCGTCCATTATCTATTGACTTTAAACCAAATATTTGACATTTTGCGTTGTAGTTATAGTTAAAGTTATTGTTACAGTTATAGTTATGGTGCAACTCACCCTAAGGGTTATTTTAGTAGTTATTACAGTCTCCGTCATCACACTCTGATGTAGGCGATTCACGCAGGAGCAATTTAAAAGAAGAAGAAGTATTTTTGTTCTATAGTCTATCGAAATATCAATTATAGCTGACTTGTTAGAAAATGTAGGTATTTGATAAAAAATATATTTTATTTTTGTGTAGGAAAGTGTCATGTTTTTATTTTTACAAATACGCGATAATTCGGCTATTATGGATATAATATTATGTTGTCGATTCAAAACCCTTATTTTATCTAGATCTACGTGTTATCATGCCAAAAATACAGAATATTCGTAACAAACAGGTAAGAACTATTGAGATGTAAAGAACATTATTTTTGTATGGGCAAAATTAAATTGTCGTTATTAGCATATTACTCGCAATTTTTCCATTATTTCTCATCTTTAAAACCTTCCCTGGACTTCTACGAATAATTTAAGACTAAAATCAGCCCAATCCGTTCAGCCGTTTTCGAGTTTTAGCGCGACTAACACATTTGAAAATCCACTTTTATATACAAGACAGGAAGACAAGACAAGAAGAAGACTAGCTGTCCCGGTGAACTTCGTGTCACAACTCACAGGTCACTTTAAAACCTTCCCTGGACTTGTACGAATATTTTAAGACTAAAATCAGCCCAATCCGTTCAGCCGTTTTCAAGTTTTAGCGCGACTAACAGATTTGAAAATCCATTTTTATATATAAGAAGAAGAAGAAAGATTAGAAGATATAGATGTTTAACTAAGGGAGAAGACCTAATGGCAGACACTATAAGGAAACATGCAACATTTGAATGTTATAAAATATATAATTTATGAAAATAAAGGATTGATAACTTCTTCCATGTCTTCAGTAACTCTTACAAAATAAAACTATTATGATTGTTCTCTGACAAATCAATTAAAAAATATATTATTGGTCTTTTTGTAAACTTAGTCATAAGCACTAATAGATGACATCACAAAAAACGAACATCACTAATAGTAGACACCAATATGAACTAATAGTTGACATAGAACAATACATTACATTTTACATATTTTTTTCTATTAAATTAGGTCTTTATTTGCCATTTTTCAAAAGATTTAATTTACTTCATCATAGTCACTACATGCATCAGAAATATTATCCACGTTGTCTTCAGATTCTATTCATTCTTCTTCCATGCTGAAACTATCTTTCCTTTTATTTTTATTTTTCATATTTTTGAAGTGAAAACTTCTTTAGCGGCGTTGAGCACTTTTGTGGGATGGGTAAAAACTGTGAAACTCGCGTCAGATTCTCGTGCTGATCGAAAAACCTTGGAAAAACCGTAAGACGGTTGAAGAGTAGTGTTTTGTGTCGAACTCGAACTCGAATTCGAACTCGAATTGATTGTAAGGGTTTCGATTAAGTAATTAAAAAAAACCGGCCAAGTGCGTGTCGGGCCACGCGCAGTATAGGGTTCCGTAGTACCGCTAGTTTTTGTCAATTTTTATATGGTCAATGAACGTATATTATATAGCGTGTTTTATACTACTGTTGTTAGTAGTTCAGTCATCAATCATCAATCATCTCAGTTACTTTCAAAGGAATTTAAACGAAAAGTCCCATTTTTACTTCGCCGAATACATTTTTTTTAGTTGATCGACTTTTACTCAATTACTTATGAAGTCTTCTTAGCCGTGATAGTTTTCCTTTTAAATTCAGCATATTTCCTACTCCCGTGAATTTTTTCACATTTCCAGAACCCACCGTTTAGCTGGTAGAAGGGGGGGGACACTTGACTCTAACGATTTTTTCCACTTTAAAACTTAATATTTCACAAACGGATCCCTAAATCGGAAAACGATCTATAAATACTCGCAATATTTTTAAAAAACCTATTCAACGACACCCCACACAATGGAGTGGGCGCGAAAAAAATTATCATCCCCGCTTGATGTGTAGGGGAGGTACCATAAAAAATATTTTGTTGCTATCATTAATATGTGTATTCATACCAAATGACAGCTTTGTAGGTCTCTGAGTAAAACCGCGGACAGACAGACAGACAGACAGACAGACGGACAGACGGACGGACAGACCGAAACTATAAGGGTTCCTTATTGACTACGGAACCCTAAAAACGATTTTTTAAAAATCGTTTTTCATAATAAATGGGTTAAAAATTGAATCCATTGTAAGGGTTTTGATTAATTAAAAAAAACGATTTTTAGTAATCGTTTTTCACAAAAAAAAGTTAAAAATTTAATCGATTGTAAGGGTTCCGATTAATAAAAATATCGATTTTTTAAAAATCGATTTTCATTAAAATTGGGTTAAAAATTTAAGCGATTGTAAGGGTTTCGAATAATTAAAAAAAAAAAGATTTTTTAAAAATCGATCTTTTGAAAATCGATTTTATGAAAATCGATGTTTTAAAAATCGATTTTCATAAAAAATGGGTTAAAATTTTAATCGATTGTAAGGGTTTCGATTTATTAAAAAAATCGATTTTTTATTAATCGATTTTCATAAAAAATGGGTTAAAAAATGCACAACGTTAATAATTAAGTTTTCACTTCTGCCGGCACTCCCGGAGTGCAATCCGTCTTTTTTCCTAGCAAATTTATTTTCAGTCTTTAGTCTCCATGCTCCTTTTTCTTCTTTCTTTTCTCAGCTTTCCTTTTTCTTTTTTTTTACTGCTAAAAAACTAAAGCAATCGATTTTTAGATCAGTACAAGGTCTAATATTAGACGCGTCCATTTTTAGGTGCAGTAGTTCTAAGTTCTTAGATTGTTAATAGAATTATATTTTCAGAGAATAGTGATGATTTTTGCAGTAGAAGTACAAAATAATTTGAGTATGTATTGCAAAACTCAAAGATGAGATCCATGTCATCTATTAGGTTTTTTTACATTTTCAAGAACTAATAGTAGACACCCTTTATATTGTTAGGGAATATGGATAAAAGATCATAAATAAACATTAATTAGTGTAAACAACATGACCATTAATCCAATGAAGTCAATAGAAATTACAAAAATCTAATAAATGTATTCAAAACTTACGTGCAAAATTTCGCCTTCCTTAACCTATTTGCTAAGAAATTGCCGGGTGCGTGTTGACGCGGTCACATCATTTACGAAAACTGATCCCATTTTAAAATTTTGTTCCCGAAGGCATCCCTAATATATTTTTTCACATCAACAGATAGCATAAGAAGCTTATAAAATTTACAGCGTTGAGAAATAATTAGAATAATTCTTATTTTTATGGCATTTTTGTCGTAAGTGTCTTCTATTAGTTCAGTGTCTACCATTAGCGCCTTTCCCTTATGTTTTCAAAACCTTGTAACAGTAAAGTTTTTAAAGAGTTCTGAATGCATCTGTTTAATTTTTTTGTTATAATAATATTGTATTTTTGAAGAAGAAGTAGAACGCGTTTTTTACTAAGCTCGTTAATTATGTTCCCTGAAAAATAGATGAGTTTTAAGTTATTAGTGATGTAGATAATGTTATTTTTCTTTATGGGTCATTTTTGTACGGCACATGTCGATTATATATTAATTATACGTAAGTATATTAAGAATATTATAATGTTATATTATAATTATAAATTAGTTATAACTTATAACTAATATAGAAATTGCTATCTATACTGACACAATATTTCTCCCATACAGTCGACAGTCGTACAAAAGAATTCATAGCTCATACAAAGATATCAGTAGCGAGGCACACTTCATTGAATAATATGAAAGAGTACGGCCGGGGAAAATAGTTAATTGGCAGCAGTTAGATAATCTATCTAATATATAAAATTCTCGTGTCACGTAATGTTAGTCAGCGAACTCCTCCGAAACGGCTTTACTGATTTTTACCAAATTTTATATGCATATTCAGTAGGTCTGAGAATCGGCTACTGGGTACTTTATATATTGATAAGTGCATTTGTTAAATAAATAATAGTAAATTATTACAACCTCAGACTGACGGCGCCCATTGTTTGTTCGACGGGATAGCGATCGACGTTGCCATTGCGACATACTTATTTACTTAGTCACTTCAATGAAATAATATGGGCGAAATACTTAATAATATTACTAGCTGTTGCCCGCGACTTCGTCCGCGTGGACTTCAGTTTATAGCGCGCGGTGTCAACAAGATTGGTGTCAAATTTAAAAGCTTTTTAAAACCCTGATATCCCTTAAATCAAAATATCCAAAAACAGCTGTGCAATGTGCACATAATATTTAATTTTTTAAAATTAAACTTTATTTCTACCAAATTTTAAAGCTTATTTAGCCCCCCATTACACAACTTTAGCTTTACCCATTAACTATATTTATTATTGGTAGGTTTAAGTTTATGTCACTGCATTATGCATTGTGATAAAAGTACTGAGTAGTGACTTATTTAATAACGTGATAACAATCGAAAGAATCGAAAATCTATGTTAACATGGTACCACCTCTTATAGAAAGACGCATGAGCAAGCAATAGCGCGATGTAGGCGACTCTTAGCGCCATCTGTTATGAATTTTTGAAACTAACTTAATTTGAACAAATTTACGCATTTTCACCCCCTTACAACCCTTTTTTCCAGTTAAAAAGTAGCCTATGTCCTTTCTCAGAATTTAGACTATCTGTGTACAAAATTTCATTACAATCGGTTCAGTAGTTTTGGCGTGAAAGCGAGACAGACAGACAGACAGACACAGATACTTTCGCATTTATAATATTAGTATAGATTATGGGAAAGCAACGTTTGCCGGGACAGCTAGTTATTATTATAATAAACTAGATGTCGCCCGCAACTTCGTTGTCTTCTTTGTGGCGCAGAAACTGCGAATTTTTTGGGATACCGTCTTTGTGATGTCCTTCCTCGGAATACAAATCATCTCCATGCAAAATATCATCAAAACCGATTCAGAGTGTGACTATCTGTTAGTTCTTCAAGCTCATAAGCTTGAAGAACTAACAGAGAGACACACTAGTGCGAGTCGGACTCACGCACTAAGGGTTCCGTACCATTAAAGAGCAAAATTAGCTCCACAATTGTGTTTTTTTGTATGGGAGCCCCCCTTAATTTATTATTTTATTTTAATTATATTATTAAATATTAAAGTGCACATAAAACTAAGGACCTTGAGTAAAATTCAAGTACCTTCCTGTTGCCATTATTGATATAGAGCCAAAAAGGCAAAAAAATCACGTTTGTTGTATGGGAGCCCCCCCTTAAATATTAATTTTATTTTGTTTTTAGTATTTTTTGTTGTAGCGGCAACAGATATACACAACCTGTGAAAATTTCAATTTTCTAGCTATTACCGTTCTTGAGTTACAGCCTGGAGACAGACAGACGGACAGACAGACGGACAGAAATCGAAGTCTCAGTAATAGGGTTACGTTTTTATCCTTTTGGGTACGGAACCCTAAAAACGTCTTATAATTGCACATTACCTAGAATTAGTTTGCATTCTCTTCCATCGTAAAAGTCCTAAAAACTTAAGAATTAAGCTTTTTCAACCTAAGACTGTTGTTGTTTTGATTGTTTTTTTTTTCTAGTTTATACGATGTCTGTTATATTTTGTTAGTGGAGAAACATTTTACTTAAATGAAAACAGAATAAACTTTTCGCACTTTAACTGACACACCCAGATAATCTGCAGAATACTTTGTTAATCTGCAGTCCAACTGGTTTACGCACATTAACGGTAACATAGATATTGAATATGGGATTATAGTATTGATAAAGATATGGAATTATGGATGACACTATCTTATAGTCATTAGATAAACCATTTATAAAAGCAGGTGGTAGCTCTCAAATGGATAAGGATTGATTAATTTTATCTCTTGTTTTTAAAGGAAAATAAAAACCTAAGGTCTCAGATTTCATTATGAGATATCTAATGTAATTAATTAATATCATCAACTCTTTCTGAGGCCGTACCACGAAATGGTTTTAAGACTCAAACAATCGTACGAGAATGCCGAACCTGCTCTAACAAACGAGAAATTACGTTGTTAGATAAGGACGCGGCATTCTCATCCGATTTAGTCCGGCTTCCCTGGAACATTTTTTTTTATTATTATCAAGGTAATTTTTGTGAGTAGCTTCATTTTGATAAGACGTACAATATTTTTATCTGCGAAAAGTCTCGAAAGTGGTAGCTAACAGAGATAGAAAGGATTTCATCTAAAATATAATGGTCCTAAAATATGGATTGTTATATACTTGTAGGACAATGTTACTCTTAAAATATATAACTAACTAGCGACCCACCCCGGCGTCGCACGGGTATAAAATATATAGCCACTGAAAAAATATACATATAACCTTCCTCAATAAATGGGCTATCTAACACTGAAATAATTTTTCAAATAGAATCTGTAGTTCTTGAGATTAGCGTATTCAAGTTAGCCCTTTCAAATAATTTTCCCCGTTTTTTCCACATTTTCCTCTATTTCTTCGCTCCTATTAGTCTTAGCGTGATAAAATATAGCCTATAAACCTTCCTCGATAAATGGGCTATCTAACACTGAAAGAATCATCAAAATCCGTTGCGTAGTTTTAAAGATTAAAGGGAACAAAGGGACATGAGGGGAAAAAAGCGACTTTGTTTTATAATAAGTATAGATATAGATATAGAATATAGATAACCTATCAATATGCAAAAAATCTGCTGGTTAAGGTTCCGTTTAAGGGTTCTGTAATCAACAAAACTTGGTTGAGTTTTCGTAGCACTAACGTCTGCCACTACATCAAGCAATTTCGTATCCGAAGTTGCTAAACATCATATTTCCCCGACCGTGCATAATCAGATCGAGTCGTCGCCAGCCCGTCTGCACTTTCAGCTTGTGCTGATTCTGAAAATCATATATTACTGACTTCTACTACGAACTTATTTATTGAAAGAGTATAAATGAAACGAAAAATGAAACGAAATACGAATATGGAATACGATAAAGATACTGTTGCTTACTTTGCGTGTTTTTGAGGTTTAGAAGCCACGAATAATAAAAAACTAAGGGCCTGTTTCACCGCTTCCTGATAAGGCTATCCACCACTTAACTTGACACATAGAGTATGGAGAATCTGTCAAATAACCCTATCGGGCACCTTATCAGGAACCGGTGAAACAGGCCCTAAGGAAGAGTAACTCCGTCAAAAAACATGCTCCAAAATACTTGTCAAAAAAGTGTACCTTAGGTTCACTTTTCATACATTTGGTGACCTTGAGCGGTATAAAGGCTGACGTTACATGACAGTTCGAATGGAACCAAATTTAAAACTGTATTAGTATGGGAGTTACGTTTCTTGGTTTTATTATTCGTAGTTTAGAAGTTTAAAATGTAGTGTAAGTATATTATAAAATACTAAACTGAAGGCGTTCGATAAAGAGTGACCACTGGCCAGCAGATAGATCGTGAACTATGGAAAGAAAGAGGGAAAGCCTTTGCCCAGCAGTGGGACACTGCTGGCTGTTAGTAATAATAATAATAACAAGATTAGTCATTTATTAAGGAGGTGAATTGTTATTAATAAATTAAAATAATCTTTCTTTCTGTGCTGGTGTTGCCTTGCGTGAAAAAATTGCAATATTATATCATTTTTTTATATCATTTTAGCGCGTATCTCGTATGTTTGTAATTTATATATTTTATTATCAACACGATTAAACTGACAAACTCTTTTGTATAGGATATAGATAATAGTAAAATCAACAACCAGTTTAATAGAATGAGCTGTTTAGCTGTCTAGTGATAAGCTACGAACGACATTCTTTTGTGGCTATATTTTTTACATCGAGTACCACTACTTTAATAGATTATTATAGAGACTACAGTATACACACTTCTAAAAGTTCTTGTGTATTTTATACCTATGATATTGTATCTTAGCTGTATTTCTAATATTTAAAAAAATGTTAGGAATACAGCTTTTTACATTTTTAATTTCTTGTACTTAATTATTATAATTTGAAAATCTTATATATAAAATTCTCGTGTCACAATGTTGGTCGACGAACTCCTCCGAAACGGCTTTACTGATTTTTACCAAATTTTTATATGCATATTCAGTAGGTCTGAGAATCGGCTACTGGGTATTTTTAACCGACTTCCAAAAAACGAGGAGGTTATATGTTCGGCTGTGGATATTTTTTTTTTTTTTTTTTTTTTTTATTTTTGTATGTTCAACGATTACTCCGCCGTTTGTGAACCGATTTTCGAAATTTTTGTTTTGTTGTATTAGGTTTCACTCCAATTTGGTCCCATTTTCACAAAGGTGGTGACCTGATGATGGGATCCATGAGTAATCGAGGGAACTCCTCAAAATTTATATGGAAACATATGGTGATTTTGGTTTTATGTGAAGTGTACTAAGAATACGCTACCAAAAAGTCAAATATTGGGTCAAGGTATACCATGGTTTCGATGATGCTGAGAGAACTCCTGATTCCTTATAGATACACGTTTGGGAGTTTCGGCGTTGTTTTAAGAACAGAAAGCATAAACTACTATGCAATTTATATTCATCATCATAATCATCATCATCATCATCGTCATCATCATCATTACCACGTCGTGTTAAGGCCACCAATGTCTCACAGAATAGACAATAGTACAAGGCATAGGTATGGATATACTAATAATAATAATTATGTACTGTATAACAATTAACAACACCTGTTTATTTTTAATACACGGCGGTCGGCGTCGCCGCCCAGTCCGTCCGTTCAGTTCCGTCTTCTGCCGCGTGGCGGCAGAAGACAGAATATCGAATACTTTACTAACTACTTTATATACAGATCGAATACTTTAACACTTTATAAAATTTTAATAGACAAATAGAATTAAAATAAAGTTATTTTAAAAAGAGCATTTAAACAAAACAAAGTCATTAAGTGTCTTTTTAATTAGTTATACTTATTAATCGATAGATGGTGCACTAAGTACCTATCGATTTGAATTCTTGATAACAAGAACAGCTGTCAATAATTATGATAATATTATGCTACGCTACATCCTATGCAAGTTTGTACAATTTTTTATCTGATAGATCCTTCGATCGTGGAAAAACGAGACACAATAACCTTTCTATTGTTATCGCAATCGCCGGTGACCGCTTCGGGCTTGAAGTATTAAAATTGTTAAATTACTTAGCACAATATGTTCACTTCACTGATAATATTATATTATTTTGTGAGTGTGAGTTGTGACTCTTAACAAATTGTAATAAGATACGTAAAATATACGCGAAGATTTATTTACTAGTGTAACTAAAAAGAGTGAAATTATTATTATTTTAACAAAAAATTAAAACCGACTTCCAAGGTAAAAACAATAATAACATTAATATGAACTAAAAAGTATTAAATAATTTTTACTATCTAATAGTGCCTTTTTCCGAATTCGGCTAAACCTCAACTATTTCTGTACTCAATCTTCATAATTTTGAAGTCGGTGCCAGTTCCAAAAATTTTAAATATTCTGTCAGAGGACTGAAGATTCAGCTATCTGGTACCGACTTCAAAATAATGAAGATTAATATATATAAGAATAGTTGAGGTTTAGCCGAATTCGGAAAAAGGCACTATTAGATAGTAAAAATTATTTAATACTTTTTAGTTCATATTAATGTTATTATTGTTTTTACCTTGGAAGTCGGTTTTAATTTTTTGTTAAAAATAATAATAATATATATTGATAAGTGCATTTATTGAATAAATAATAGTAAATTATTACAACTTGAGACTGAGGACGACATTGTTTGTGCGACGGGATAGCGATAGACGTTGCTATGGTAACATACTTATTTATAGTCACATCAAAAAATAATATGGGCAAAATAGATACTTTATATTATGGCAAAGCAACGTTTGCCGGGACAGCTAGTCTTATATATTATAAAATTCTCGTGTCACAACGTTAGTCCACGAACTCCTCCGAAACGGCTTTACTGATTTATACCAAATTTTATATGCGTATTTAGTAGGTCTGAGAATCGGCTACTGGGTACTTTATATATTGATAAGTGCATTTGTTGAATAAATAATAGTAAATTATTACAACCTGACACTAACGGCGACCATTGTTTGTGGCTTTGTGCGATGAGGTAGCGATAGACGTTGCCATGGCGACATACTTAATTAGTCACTTCCAATGATATATTAAGTACATAATTATTTTTAACAAAAAATTAAAACCGACTTCCAAGGTAAAAACAATAATAACATTAATATGAACTAAAAAGTATTAAATAATTTTTACTATCTAATAGTGCCTTTTTCCGAATTCGGCTAAACCTCAACTATTTCTGTACACAATCTTCATTATTTTGAAGTCGGTACCAGATAGCTGAATCTTCAGTCCTCTGACAGAATATTTGAAACTTTTGGAACTGGCACCGACTTCAAAATTATGAAGATTGAGTACAGAAATAGTTGAGGTTTAGCCGAATTCGGAAAAAGGCACTATTAGATAGTAAAAATTATTTAATACTTTTTAGTTCATATTAATGTTATTATTGTTTTTACCTTGGAAGTCGGTTTTAATTTTTTGTTAAAAATAATAATAATTTCACTCTTTTTAGTTACACTAGTAGATAAATCTTCGCGTATATTTTACGTATCTTATTACAATTTGTTAAGAGTCACAACTCACACTCACAAAATAATATAATATTATCAGTGAAGTGAACATATTGTGCTAAGTAATTTAACAATTTTAATACTTCAAGCCCCAAGCGGTCACCGGCGATTGCGATAACAACAGAAAGGCTATTGTGTCTCGTTTTTCCACGATCGAAGGATCTATCAGATAAAAAATTGTACAAACTTGCATAGGATGTAGCGTAGCATAATATTTAATATTATCATAATTATTGACAGCTGTTCTTGTTATCAAGAATTCAAATCGATAGGTACTTAGTGCACCATCTATCGATTAATAAGTATAACTAATTAAAAAGACACTTAATGACTTTGTTTTGTTTAAATGCTCTTTTTAAAATAACTTTATTTCAATTCTGTTTGTCTATTAAAATTTTATAAAGTAGTAAAGTATTCGATCTGTATATAAAGTAGTTAGTAAAGTATTCGATATTCTGTCTTCTGCCGCCACGCGCCGCGCGGCGGCGCTGGGCGGCGACGCCGACCGCCGTGTATTAAAAATAAACAGGTGTTGTTAATTGTTATACAGTACATAATTATTATTATTAGTATATCCATACCTATGCCTTGTACTATTATCTATTCTGTGCCATGAGACATTGGTGGCCTTAACACGACGTGGTAATGATGATGATGACGATGATGATGATGATGATTATGATGATGAATATGAATTGCATAGTAGTTTATGCTTTCTGTTCTTAAAACAACGCCGAAACTCCCAAACGTGTATCTATAAGGAATCAGGAGTTCTCTCAGCATCATCGAAACCATGGTATACCTTGACCCAATATTTGACTTTTTGGTAGCGTATTCTTAGTACACTTCACATAAAACCAAAATCACCATATGTTTCCATATAAATTTCGAGGAGTTCCCTCGATTACTCATGGATCCCATCATCAGGTCACCACCTTTGTGAAAATGGGACCAAATTGGAGTGAAACCTAATACAACAAAACAAAAATTTCGAAAATCGGTTCACAAACGGCGGAGTCATCGTTGAACATACAAAAATAAAAAATAAATAAAAATATCCACAGCCGAACATATAACCTCCTCGTTTTTTGGAAGTCGGTTAAAAATAGAATATCATTGGTCACTTCAATAAAATAATATCCAGGGCGAAATACTTTATATTATGGCAAAGCAACGTTTGCCGGGACAGCTAGTAATAATATAAATAATAACATTTCATCATTTTAAACTGCATAAGTATTAAGAATTTTAGGCACTAAACCTAAAAATATACCAATTCAAACGAATTGGTATATTTTTCAGTCGAAGTCTGGTGCTTTTATCTGACTGGGGGTATTTAAACACCATCATAAAAAGTAATAAGCGAACATAAACGAGCTGAAATATTCGTAGCAGGTGGTACAGATTACACACTACAATAGCAATACCCACAATCTCTATTGTACGATATATTTTCCCTAAAACTTGATTCAACTATCATGAAAAGTGTTTACCCTAAGGTTTTCGCATTCTACACAATTTTCACACAAAGAATCTGGTGATGTTTTGTTGTGACAAAAGTTTATTACTGTATATTACAATGCATGTAATATTATGTGGTGTGGTACGATTACATATAAAAAGTTACGGTTATGTTAAGATATCGTTTACGGATTTTTTAAAATAAATATTATTTGAATTTATAAACTGTAACACTATAATTATATTATATACGTGTAAGGCCGGCCATAGACGGATCTTGTAGTCGAGACTCAAGACCGACTGCAAGATGCGACGATCTGCAGTTTCTATACTAAATTCATATCCACAAACTGCAACTTTTATGACATAATATGGGCATAACAATTGTTCCAAAACAATGTAGATAATCGACACCAATATCGGCCGTACACGACGCAATATAAAACTAGTGTTTTAGAACAATTGTGTCCAATAACTAACCGCGCTGTGGTGAACTATGAGCTTAGTTATAAGATCACACTCGTTGTTCCCACAGCCAATTGATGCGTACTAAAGTGATAATAACACTATTTTAAAAAGATAAAACTTCAAAATTGTACGTAATTGAGAGTTAAAACTCCCTATCTCCAAAACTACTCAACCGATTTTGATGAAACTTGCACTATTCCCTAAGTTGAACAATACCTAGTACAACAAAAAAAAATTACTTAAATCGGGCTTGTAGTTCCGGAGATATGCGAACACAAACATAAAAACATACATACACATTTGAAATTTGGCACGTTTGTTCAGACGCTGATATAGACTAACATATTATACAAAAACTGGACAGTTCTGGAAATATTTACATACGCGTCGAATTGATAACCTCCTTTTTTGAAGTTGGTTAAAAATACGTGTGACACTAGGCGACTGACGCGGTAATGCTGTTGCATAGCATTTTTTATCAGCGTATACAATTATAATTCGCATACGTCTAATCGCACGGACACAAAAACCGTGCTGAAGTCTGGCAATGCCGAACCGACGGGCACAGCTTTGCCGGTTGGAGTGGGTTGTGTTAGGTTTTTTTCGTTTTTCGTTACGGAATTTCTTGATTCGGTCGCTACGCTCAAAGCCCGCGTTAAAAGCTAGGCAATAGCTTAAAATCAAATATTAAAATACCAACAGTTCATTCAAATTCAACTTTTGTTAAACTATCTAGGAGATATCGGACCCTTGTCCGCCTTTTTCTTCGATCGATTCTTCATTGTTCGAAACATTTCGATTATGGAAATCGTATGCAATTTGACAATATTACAGCTGTTATGTTATTTATAAGACTTCAAAGTTCCAAAATTAAAAATATTTTTTCATCAAATCCACCACCTTACGTTCCAAATTTAATTTTTTTTTTTTTATTTCCAGACGATGATTGCGAGGACACAGCCAGCACGGCGTGGTGTCCGGGCTCGCGGTACCGGCCCGAGCCGCCCGCCACCCTCGCCAAGGCCAGCCACTTCACCGCCCACGAGATCAAACTCATGTATCGGGGCTTCAAGCAGGTATTTTCCGTTGTCCATAGTCAGGGGAAACGTCTAGGGGCCTAATTCATGTCACTCGAATTTCAATTAAACTGCATAATTATCGAATTAAAAAATATATCCAAGGAAAATTTTGGCCCTGTGCGCCTAGCATGTGCCAACGAGAAAATTTTGTCTACATGTTTTCTCTACGTTTGATTTTACTCTTTATCTCTATTGACCCTAACATGACAATACATTTTATCTAGTTTTGTCGACATTTTGACATTATGAGAAGAGTAGTTTTTGACTACACTCGAGAGCGAGATATCTCGTTGGACGCATGCTAAACGCACGTCCGAAATTATGGGAATTTACTTTTATAATAATGGAGGCAATAATTACGCACTTGGCTGAAAAAAATACATGGAGTAGAAAAGGAAGGAGGAAGTTCCAAAAGCTGGAAGAAAATTTTTAGTGTTCGGTGAAATTGATTCAGCATATTGATTTCATTTCAGATTGTTTTCAGTGTAATGGGAACTATTTTCTCATACTTCTGGTTATTAAATTAGAGTATAACTTTAATAATAACTAGCGACCCGCCCCGGCGTCGCACGGGTATAAAATATATAGCCACTGAAAAAATTATGCCTATAGCCTTCCTCAATAAATGGGCTATCTAACACTGAAATAATTTTTCAAATAGGACCAGTAGTTCCTGATATTAGCGCATTCAAGTTAGCCCTTTCAAATAATTTTCCCCGTTTTTTCCACATTTTCCTCTATTTCTTCGCTCCTATTAGTCTTAGCGTGATAAAATATAGCCTTTAACCTTCCTCGATAAACGGGCTATCTAACACTGAAAGATAGTGTTGTTGTTAGTTACTGAACTTAATTGTTGTGATTTTACAGGAATGCCCAACTGGTGTGGTGGACGAGGAATCCTTCAAGAACATCTTCTGTCAATTCTTCCCTTTAGGAGGTAAGATAAAATCCCACCAAAACATGAAAATATGTAAAAGGTGCCAAGCAAAATATTGCATAGCTATTCAATAAGTACTTCTGTCGTAAAAAGTTTTCAGATCACATTCAAGTCAAGCCTTCAACTTATTTTGTAATTTAAATCAACATCAATGTATCAATAGATTTCTTTATTT
This sequence comes from Polyommatus icarus, assembly GCA_937595015.1. Classification (NCBI taxonomy): domain Eukaryota; kingdom Metazoa; phylum Arthropoda; class Insecta; order Lepidoptera; family Lycaenidae; genus Polyommatus; species Polyommatus icarus. The sequence goes on along the minus strand of OW569341.1, from coordinate 10,966,030 downwards.
TATAATTATAATTAAGTACAAGAAATAATCAGCTACTAATTGGATTTATTGGGTACCATCGGCCACATACGTCGTTACATATTATAACACTTTACGCTTGCAGTCTGTGTAAGTATGAACTCCTCCCTATGCAGTTTTATATTTGTTTCTATTGTGCTTATTGCCAAGCTACTATAATAATTATAAAATGAAGAAATATATTGATACATTTACTGAATGTTGATTTAAATTACAAAATAAGTTGAAGGCTTGGCTTGAACTTATTTAGAGACACTTTTAGAGTCCAGTGTCCCCCCCTTCTACCAGCTAAACGGTTGGTTCTGTAAATATGAAAAAATTCACGGAAGTAGGAAATATGCTGAATTTAAAAGGAAAACTATCACGGCTAAGAAGACTTCATAAATTATTGAGTAATAGTCGATTAACTAAATGAAATGTATTCGGCGAAGTATAAAGGAACTTTTCGTTCAAATTCCTTTGAAAGTAACTGAGATAATGTTGTTAGTAGTGTAAAACACGCTTTAAATGTACGTTCGTTGACCATAAAAATTATCAAACACTTGCGGTATTACGGAACCCTATATTGCGCGTGGCCCGACACGCACTTGGCCGGTTTATTATTATCTTTACCGTTGAATACATAGCAGCACTGTTGCAAGCGTCTCGACGTTCCTCGCAGGAAAGGAGCACACCTTATTTCATGTGATAACTTAAAACTCCCAAGAGCAAGTAAGGAGAGTATATCTCAGTACTGATTAGTGATTACATTTATATTTAAATGGAATTCAATAATTATTGTGTCATTATTAACGTTGTTAATATTATTTTTTATTTAATTAATGCCATTTCATTAAGTTCTTAATAACTAACTTAAGACTTTTTGTACGTCAAACAAATATGCAGTCGAAACTCATACTGTTCTTGCAAAGTTACAAACATAAAAATCTTTTATTTTATAAATTATTATATTATTACCTATAATATTATTTTTCAATTTCAGTTTTTACTTTTCCCTACCCAAAGGATGAAAACGGGGCCCTATTATTAATAAGTCTTCGCTGTCTGTCCGTCGTACATCCGTATGTCACCACTCACCAGGCTAGATCTCGAGAACCGCAATAGCTAGATAGTTGTGATTTTCACTAATTATGTATTTTTGGTGTCTTTATCAAATCAAATACTCCAATCAAAATAAAATAAATTATTAAAGGTGGGCCCATACAATTTTTGGCCATACAATGCATAATGGCATAGCCCATATAATACATAATGGTAACAGCAAGGTTTTTGAAAATTTCAGAAATCGCTCATTTGTATGTTAACTTTAATAATTAATAATAAAAATTAAATAAACTTATTATTTAAGGGGGGCTCCTATACAAATTTACGGTACGGAACCCTATGTACGCCATTCCGACTCGCACTAGGCCGGTTTCATAATTTTTCCTTTCATTGTGAATAAAGACCTATCCGAGTACCAAACTTCAAGGTTCTAAGTCTGCTAGAAGTGCCTTAGAATTTTGATGATCTATATGTCAGTGAGTGACAAAATGTAGTAACTTTGACTATCCGTAACTCCTAAACTATTTATTAAAATTTCATGTAATTTGGAAATTAAGCTTGTTTTAATACTTCTTAGCTCTTCTTTAGCTCCTAGTGACCGAAATTTTAAATCCCTAGCTTTGTTAGCATCGAAGATAAAGGGGGTGTGAAATAGCCGCGAACCGCTTCGAGAAAAGTATGGTACGGCCATGCCTTTGCTAAAAAGCTTGGCTGGGGCACTGCCGTGCCCCCAGATCACAGATAATGTTTTTTTTAGATTTTCAAACCTTATTAGTTACTGGTTACTACAATAGATATAAGTACCAAAGGGGATATAAACTAATAAGTACATCAAGAGTGTAAAAACTTTAAGAATCACGAATAAATAAGTTTATTGAGATAAGTTTGTGAAAATTAAGTTGTTAGTCAAACACTTTACAAAAGACTGAACATAATAAGGATACAGTAATTTATTACTTTATTAACTTACCAACTTTGCCTCAATAGGGAATGTCAATAAGCGGTCAGTTAATTTGCCGAAGCAACAAAAGACCGGCGCACAATACAATCTCGGCCGAAAACAAACTTGGCAACTCGTCTTAAGACTTATCTCTGGACCAACTTGGATTTAATCCGCAAACTATAGACTTCAGCTGTTAGCACATTGGAGCTGAGATATCTCAGGATTTTGTGGGAATTTCGGGATATGTAATAGCTTCCACACCGGTTTCGGTGACAGTGGCCGGTTTCATGGAAACCAGGCCAGCTACGCAGGAGTAATTTTATGGTCCTCAAATGTGTGCGCAGTACACAAGAGCACTCTCTATTCCTTTACTCTCATAATCCAGTGGGACGGAAGACCGACACGACCGGCGAGAGATCAGGCGCAGGACCGACATTTTACATGCCCCTCCGACGCATGGATCATCTTACTAATTGTCAGACAATCAGGTGATCAGCCTGCATTGTCCTAACCAAACTGGAAATAACAATATGTTTCCAACGCGGAAATCGAACCCACGACCTCCGAGTCAAGAGCAGCGCTCTCTACCACTAGACCACGGAGGCGTTCAGATTTCGGGATATAAAGTTTATATTTTGTAGTTGGAGTTATTACATTTCCTAAATCTTACTTTTTAGATGCACAAATTTTTCCGTGTAACATCTTTCGGGATGCTGTGCACTTTTTTGGGATGGGTAAAAATTTAAATATTCCTTCAGGAATCAGGACACGTACGTGACCTGATCAAAAATTTGTAAGACGAAGGGAGAGTAGAGCGCAAACTGTTTACTTATACATTTTTTTTCACTTTTGTCGACACTCTAGGATTGTAATTAACGGACTTCCAAAAAGGAGGTTATTAATATGTTCGGCTGTGGATATATTTTTTAACCTCACTGACATAATTTACATTTTGGTACGGTTTTTTTTATTGAATATCGTCTTGACCTTGATCAATCTTTATAATATTAATGATAAAAGTAAACTTTAATTTTCAGATGCCACGCAGTACGCTCACTTCGTTTTCAACACCATGAAGCCAAAGCAGAGAGGGAAACTTAATTTCGAGGTATTTGATCTTAATTCTTCTAAGGTAATTTTACCGTGGGAGAGCCATGCTTGGGCATGAATAGGCCGGCTCAACCGGAGAAATATCACGGGCTCACAGAAAACCGGCGTGAAACCGCGCTTTCGCCGAGTGAGTGAGTTTACCGGAGGCCCTTCCCTACCCTCCCCTACTCTTTTAACCTATTCCCTCTTAAAAAGCCGGCAACACACCTGCAGCTCTTCGGATTTTGCGAGTGTCCTTGGGCGACGGAAATTGCTTTCCATCAGATGACCCTTTTGCTTGTTTGCCCCCTTATTTCATATTTTTTTAAAAATAAACAAGTTTAAATATAAAACAACAAAATACGTATAAAATCAGGGTTATATCAATGTTTATTATATTATTATTATAACCAAATTGCAACATAAAGTACATTAACCCTGAAATGTCCAATTCGACTGAAATTACGTTATCTTCGTGAATTTATGCTTTGCGATTAGATTGTTGACAATAGCTTATGCGGGATAAAGGCACTAACATTTTGTTTTGCACTTTATTATAGTGTCGATAAAATACTTGACTTTTCAAAAGAAATTTATACAGAGTTCATAGAGTTATTATGTACTACCAAAGATCTCTTAAACCTATTCTTATGTCAATGTGTATTGTGTACTGCGTACGGTATAGTAGGGGAGGTCGCGCTCAGTTTAAAAAGTCATTTCATACCGAGCGAAAATCGTTATAAAATAGTATTCCACTAATACATAACAGCTTTGATCGTCAGCTGCTTCAGAAGTGGTGGAATAAAAATTGAAAGTATCTCAAAGGTTTAGGTTCGGTAGGTGTCGTTTTAGTTTTAGTATATAACAACAGATGGCGCTTTTAAAGTAAAATTTATATCATTCTTCTTCACAAATATTGACTATCGAATTAATTACTTAAAATTGCTATGTGAGACAATTTTATGGTTAATTCAAACGAAAATCGCCGTCAGCTGAATGTTTGCAGGTGGAAATGTCGTCTACGCGACGCCCTAGGATACATTGAGCGCGAAGTAGGGCTATATTGGTCATAACTTATATGGTTATAACTTATATCGCTGGCTGACGGTTTTTCCACCGTCGTATTAGCGACTGACGGTTTTCTTTATTATATACAAAGTAGAAACATTCACCTGTATAAATTTCGTACGGTATAAAATGACTTTATATTCAAAAAATTTTTACATGTTCAGTAACGCGACTGACGTTGAATCCCCCGTCTGCAATACGGCTGACGGTGATTTTTTGGTTAGACATGACCTCAATAATAAAATAAAATAAATAAAAATACATTAAAGTTTCATTCGGAATAAGATCACTTTTCGCAACTATTTTTTTTTGAAACTTTGAAATACTCTCAGTTAACATTCCACCACGGGTGCGGCGACTGACGCTGATGATATTGATTGATAAATATTAAGCTACCGCTGGACAAAAATTTGGTCGGTATGAAATCACTTAGCAAACGATAGCACTACCTCCCCTACTAGTAAGTAGTAGTGCTTATAATAATGTCAGTGACAGAGGTTGAATATTTTCTATTATTATTATTATTATCTGGGAAATAGTTGACAACATTACAAGGTCGGCACTTTCGGAGAAGACGGAATATCAAAGTAGTGTCTATAATAAATAATAATACAAAGCATTGATTTCCAGAAACCTTCGTAATATCCCGAATAAATTGTATCCTTGTATTCGAGGAACTTCCAACAAGGATCGTTGATTGGGTTCTACCACGATTCTAGGAACAACAAGTCCTCCTGATCCACTTTTACTTTCTCATACACAACATACTATATAATTATTGTTCCTCGATATACAGCCAATACAGGCATGAGGCATGAATCCTGGTGTGACGGACCCATTCCTGCATTATGCTACCGAAGTTTTCTAAGTGCGTCGATCGATATATAACCATTCAAACCCCAAGCGGCAGCCGGCTGCCGCATAACAATTGGAAATCAATTGTGGCTGCGATGCCCATGATGGAGGTGCTACCTCCAACATGGGTATCGCAGAGGATCGCTAGATATACGACAGCTGAAACCAATCACGTCGGGGTCACCAATGTGGGTGGTATGCGAGAAAGCCGCAAAGGAAGATCTTCTGACCGAGCGAGACGTGTTATGCTCGGCCAGGCCGAAGCCCACGTCATTGGTATCAGCAGCACTGTATATACAGTGTGTAACAAAAATAAGTGATAAATGATAATACTCTAGGGTGTGTACGTGTTCCTTGTAGAGAGTTCACTGTGAAAGTAGCAGCTCTGAAAGACGATTTTTTTTTTCACTTTTGTATGGGCAAGGGCCCGAGCGTCACGAGATTCCACATACAAAAGTGAAAAAAAAATTTGGTCTTTTGGCGCTGCTACTTTCAAAGTGAATTCTCTACAAGGAACACGTACACACCCTAAAGTATTATCACTTATTTTTGTTACATTCTGTATACCGACGCACTTAGAAAACTTCGATAGCGGCCTCATGCCTGTATATTGAGGAACAATTATGTTTATATTATATTGAGGAAGAAAATGTGGATCATAGAAAAAAAAACACTGGAAACAGTAAATCTGATCAAAATTTTCCCATTTCCAGGAATACCTGGAGACCCTCTCCCGCGTGGCTCGCGGGTCTCGCCAGGAGAAGCTATCCTGGGTGTTCGCGTTGTATGACGTGGACGGTGACGGGCGGATCTCCCGCAGCGAGATGCTGGCGGTAGTGCGAGCTGTGTACGAGCTGCTGGGCCGAGCTGCTGCCCCACCAGTGCACAAGGCCGCTGCGGAGGACCATGTGGACAGGATCTTCCATGTGAGTATGATGGACATATAAGGTTAGCTCTAGTTAAAGAAGTTATAGCCCAAGCAAAGACCTGGAGTCCCTGTTCCTGTCGTTGGTGTTCGCGCTGTACGATGCTGGCGGTGGTGCCAGCTGTGTATGAGCTGCTGGGCCGAGCACAAGGCCGCTGCGGAGGACCATGTGGATAGGATCTTCCATGTGAGTGTAAATAGGTGATATTTTGAGTTAAAATAAACCGAATTGAGATAAATAAAATGGTTTTGATACCCGATGCCGTAGATGCCAGATAAATTTTGCACTGTCCCATGTTTGGAATCATTGCTTATTCCCATTCCTTATCATTTATAATGCAATATCTTTGACATTACAAGATAAATGAGGGTTATTCAATTTATTTAAGAATTGATTATTATTTAATCAATCAAAATGTTTTTCCTGTTTACATTAATTAATTAATACTTACTTAAATTAAAATGTTATCCCCGTGAAGCGTATTGTCGTTAATAACTAGATTGTCTATTATATACTGTTACCATTTCAGCTCATGGACACCAACGCGGATGGCGTGGTGACACCAGATGAGTTGGCTCGCTGGTGTTCCCGGGACCCCGCCCTGCTCCACTCCCTGGACACGCTCGACACAATTTTGTGATCCCAATTTACGCCGGACTATTCTGCCGACGTGAACACAACTAATCCTGAACCTTTACCGATCAAATCCACCGATTCCACCAAATCCTCTGAGTCTGTCAGGTCATCTATCAAGTCTTCCTCGTCTGGGAGAATCGTGACGGCTACTATCCGCCATGCTGCTCCTAAATCTGTCGTTCAAACGCCCACGTTCTCTCCTGTCAGAGGAAGGAAGCTGTCCACGCCGCCGCCACCACCACCACGGTCTTCTAGAAGGTTAGTAATATGCTTCTGTATCATCTTCGTTCATGGCACGAGAATCGCAGTTTTTTGTGGAAAAAAGTATCCTGTGCCCTTCCCATAATCCCTTAAATATTATTGAGTAGTAGGTAAGTATCATTAGCAAATTTTAGCAAAATCGGTTCAGCAGTTTACGCGTTAGTAGGTAATAGTCAGACATACTTTCGCATTTATAATAATGTATTATGGAAGTATGAGTTGCTACATACACCTTGCGGAGTTATAGGTAAAAAAGTGTCGGAAATGTCAGGTGTGTTGTCCACTTCGTGTGAGTTGGGTTTGCCACATAACAGCAAATGAAATAAAGAAATCCCACATTCATAATATTATAACAATTAGTTTTCTTGATATTTTGCAAAATTTATTGGATAATCGAATGACTTGTCAGAGAAATCTTCTATTTATGTAACTAACTTCCATGTTATGTTTCCAGGAGTGTCGATTCTCAAGCATCGAGCTCGTCTATGATGTCTGGCAGCCCAGCCCCACCGGTGCCAGTACGTACTACTGCTGCTGTTACTGCTGTGAGTATCCTAAGCTGTACCAGGCCTGTCTCACTTCCATACAAACGGTGCGAAATCGCCGAGATATTTCCCTACTATTCTGGAAAACAACCTAATTTCAACCTTTTGCATAGCGTGTAGCGTTCATAGTACAATAACTGTCTGCCGTCTCACTTCAATCTGCCAGGGCTGTCAAGCGAGCGGCGCGGCGGCGCGGGCGGCCGGGTACTATTACTTTTGTTTCGCGGATGTTTGCGCTGCGTATGCGACAAGTCGAGCGAGTGCAGCCTATTGAGACTAGTCCGGTGACCGGACGCTTGCGTTTATCATACCTAAACTCGGGAGTGAGACTTCTGTACCGTAAGGTACTATTATGTAATATGTGGCAGTACTGAGCTAAAATTTCATTCTTCCTAAGAAGGTGCGCGTGCTTCCTCCCGTATAAAAACAGTATCCAATAAAACAAGGATAATTGTTACAGTGCCAAAATGACTCAACACATGAGTACATATTATACCATTATATGACTAAAGCCCGTGGCTATGTAAAAAGCGTGCCTATAGCACTTTTAAAGCAATTTTGTGCCACCTGGGAAGGACACTCTCTGTTTATAATATATTCACATAATATTTAAACGACTTATCTTTCGGGATAAAAATTACTTAACTTTTTTATATCAGGCTTAAAATTAAACCTGAAAATACAAAAAACAATAGGACTTTATTTATTACCAATTTTATTTCTTCTTTGTAGTTGTACAAAAGAAATAAAACTGGGCATTCCATTTAGCTATTTTGATGTATGTTTTTCTGAGTAACATAAAACTAAAGAATACCATAATACCATTAAAATTTCAGGTTACCGAGGAGGTACCTTCAAGAAGAAGCAAAAGAAGATCTAGCAGAGCCTCGCCACCACATCCACGGTGAATAATCAGTACTAACGCCATACACATAGGGAACAAAATCGAATGATACTTCTTCAAGGGTGTTAGAATAAGCTGTTCTTCTTGTTACTTCTTCTTCTCTAAGAGTTCAGATATTTATTTGGTACCAAGGTATTCCAGTTTATTTAGCGAGCTTCTGTTTATTTTTTTTTTTGTTTCTGGTACCTACTAAATATCTTCTATTAAACTAATGAATAATATAGAAGATATAAATTCATGATTTTATCTTGTAATTCCGAATGTTAAGTCTAAACAACAATAAATCGCGACGTGTCAAAGTAATACTTAAATAATAATAATTATCTAAAATATTTGTTACAACAATAATAATGCAGGCGTAGCCCGAACTTTACTGTGCGTAAAGATGCGTTCACACTAAGTTCTTCTAGAAAGTGCAATACCAAATTACTATGCAATTTTATTAGACAACATAGCTAAAAGTGTATTATGAAATATTATTATTATTATCAAAGTTAATATTTTATGATTCACTACAGATACTTTAGTCTTATTAAGAATAAGAAAACAAAAGCGTCAAATTGTGGACGCATCTTTACAGTTCGTATTCGTCGTCTGTCCATCTCACACATGCATGACAGTTCTTCCTTAATGTCTAATAGAATTTAATAGATTAATGATTGGTCAAGCTTTTATTTATAATTTCACGGTTTTTGTATAAATGCTTCTATCACCACAATATTACTTACTTAACAGGAATATGGTTACTTGCTTAACAGGTTTATTCGTCTCTGAGTGCAGCCAAAGAATATATTAAAATACTAACATAACAAAAGTTGTAACTTATTACTTAGGTTTATAAGTAAAAGTTTGACCAAACCAAACTATCTTCACAAAAATTCTCGTTATTCTTCTAGTAATATTCTCGAATCTTCTAAATAATTGTTCTTCCCAGAGTTATTCTATATACCTAGCTCTCTAGTGTTAGACTTTAAATACGTTTTGGTCCAAGGAGTTGCTCTTATTCTCTTAGAAATTAACGTACAACGTTCGACGAATGTCTGCTTAGCTGTGATTGGTTGATTCATAAAAATAAATAATAATGACTGGCCAAATTCGTAGAAAACAAGACAAAGCCAACGTCTATTGCATTGTATAAAAATAGTTATGTTTATCATCATTCTGTCATCACCCATCAGACTATTATTTTCAGAAATCAATAGTACCTTCTCTAAACAGAAATTATTTAATCGCGAAAAAATATTTGCAGTAAAATAACTAAATTTTATACTGCGCGTAGCTACTATAGCTAACCAGATACATAAATAATCAAGAAACCGCATAAACTATAAAGAATTAAAAATAATTTCAGTGGACGACGGTCACAAAATATATTTTTCTGGTGGTTCATTGTGTTTAGTGTTTATGTGTAAACTTTATATTAGTATACGCATGAAGTTCGGTGAGTACTATAATGTACTTTATCTTTTCAATAAAATGTAATTCAGGTATTATTCCGATCACAGCCAAACAGCCTTCGTAACATTAATGTAACTCAAAAGTGATCTTCTGTGAGTGCTTTAATATATAACTAAGCTCGAGGCTCGTGACCCTGGCCATCCTGGAGAAAGGAGTTGGTTAAACCCTAGAAGTAGAGGAAGGCGTTGCTAAACTTTCAGTCCCAGAAATAGGCTTCGCTCAAATTCCAGTCCTAGAGGAAGGCGTTGCTAAACTTTCAGTTCTCTAGAACTTCTTCTAAGAAGGCTTCGCTCAAAATCCAGTCCTAGAGGAAGGTGTTGCTAAACTTTCAGTCCTAGAAAAATACTTCGCTCAAATTCCAATCCTTGAGGAAGGCGTTGCTAAACTTCTAGTTATAGAAGAAGGCTTCGCTCAAATTCCTATCCTTGAGGAAGGTGTTGCGAAACTGGCAGTCCTAGAAAAAGCTTCGCTCAAAATCTAGTATCCGAGGAAAGTGGTGCTTTACCTTTCAATCTTAGAAAAAGACTTCGCTCTAATTCCGGTCCTAGAGGAAGGTGTTGCTAAACTTTCAGTTGTAGAAGGCTTCGCTCAAATTTCAATATTAAAGAAAGGTATTGCTCGACTCCCTATCCTCAAGGAAGTCGTTGCTTAATTTCCAGTCTAGAAGAAGGCTTCGCTCATTTGAGCGAGCTTTGTGTCTCCTCAATTTTGAGGAGACACAAAGCTATGTATAAATGTTAAAATTTGTATGCACATCTGTGCTTCGTACCAGAAGAGTATGGGTGAAGCCAAACGAGCGTAATTTGTGAATTGTGAGTCGCAGAATTTCGGCTGGCAGAAATTCTGCTGCATTCAGTTTCATACAAAAGTCCAGTTTAATTCACACGATCGTAATTTTGTGAGTCATGATTTGTATCAAAAGATATTTACGCGACCGAAATTCTGCGACTCACAACTCTCAAATTACGCTCGTTTGGCTTCACTCTATGTGTTAACAAAGTTATAAAACCTAACTACCCTTACACCAGGATGTTCCAGCGGTTTCGAGTCCTTGACAATAATTAATAATTAACTTAAATAGTTGTAAATTGAGTCCAAAATCGTTTGTATGACACGATTTATTATTACCTTTAAATAGCTTGTTCGCGGCTTCTCCCGTGACTTAGATTAACTTGAAATTATTTAAATGATTCTAAGCCGAATATTTATTTTATAACAAAGAAATATAATAAATGTGGTAATGTAATATGAATTTTTCCAACTAACGGCTAAGCATTTAGTTTAAAGAAAATACACTAATTTAAAAAAAGTTGAAAAATAACGTTTAGAAATTATACTTACTAAAATTAGTATATGATATTAAAGCCGCATCAAAATAATAATGTACGTATGTATTTTATTTGTGCCTGTTATATTATTGTAAATGTTGTGTAAAATATAATTTTACTTACTAAAAATTATTTTCTGGACCACAATACATACATCGATGCAAAAAGTTTTTAAAATATTATAATTTTAATAATGAGCTTATCAAGAAAACCGCCCCATAAAATATTTTAAATTGTTAAGAAAATTATGTAGTATGTAATAGTACTTTTAATTTAAAATACAGTGCAGTAAAACGAATATCTTTAGGTCCTTCAGTAAGCACAAAAGTTGTCCTTTTTCAAAAGTTTGTTTAAAATAACGATTCCTGACAAAAAATGTATCTCACTGTACTTCGATTTTGTATACTTTTTCGATGGATAAGAATTTTCCGTTGACGGATCTTAAAAAATTAAAAATTATTTATTGATTGTTATTATTTAAAATATTAATTTAAAGGTTAACGTTGCATATCTAACACAACCTCAAAGCTCAAACCTTCGTTTTCTAAAAGGTTCTTTGTGAAAAGAATTTTCTACAAATTGTAATTTTAAGATTAATTTATTTTACCTAAATGTAACAAATAAATTGAAATTAGATATTTTATTACACCTTAAAATTAATGTATAATTAAATGACACTGTTAATAAGTTAAACTTCCTTACATTCTAATCTTCACCGTAACTCTAGGTCCTAGGATGAGTGGTAGCGCAACAAGCCGACTTTCTTCAAAATTCAAGGCTGGCCACACACGTTTTCCGAATTCGTTTTCCGTATTAAAAAATCCGAATGCATGTAGTAGAAAATTTCGCTCGCTTTTTTTCGAACGAAACAAATTCCGCACGTACGTTTCAAATGCAAGCCGGCGCGTTCGCATGAAATAAAGGAACTTTTGCATTAGTCTCAGCGGATTTCCGAATACGTAAACGTGTGTATGCGGCCGGCCTAAAGGTTTCATAATATGAACCCATTTGAGATACAGTTGCTAACTGGGGTCTGATTTTCAAATCTCAAAGTTGACAGAGACAGTGTGTTTGATTGGGACAGAAACTTTCGAAGCAATGTTCGAATTATGCGAATCGGCCTTCCGACGTAAGGTTGCGCTAATCATCAAATTATAATATAGAGCTTCACTTACTGAAAAGCTATAGCCAATTACCATAAAAATTATTATAATTCTTGATGTCAGTTACATAATGATTTGTATAATATAGGTAGTCTATTTGCGTCTTGAAGCGAAATAAATGACATACATAGTACGTCACATTGTCTACCTTCAAAATGCGAATACTCTGTAGTCCATACTTTCTTTTAAAAGTTTGTCTTTTAACGATTGTGTTCATTCTTCATACGTACCTAATGTGTTATACTCGCCATTTCAGTATTGGAGTGTGGTGGTTTAAACTTAAGGAATTGTCAGATTCTCTGTACGAATTGTCAATAAAGTCTTCTATTTCCGAAATGGGTTTTGATTTCTTAAACTCGATTACCCGGCCCTCAGTTAGTTGAGTTTCTACTATATTATGCTGGCTTCTCACGGCGCGTAATAGCAAGAGCCGCGCCGCGCCGAGCCTATATTTTGTACGAGCGAGCACGAGCCAACAGGCTAGTCTGCGCTACCCGTTCTCATGGCGCGCGAGCCGCTCGAACCACGCCGAGCCGCTCGAACCACGCCGAGCCGCGCCTTTGAAGTTACCGACTTCAGTCGGATCGGACGCGCCTGCTCGAGCCAGCCCGCGCCACTTCGAGTCACCCCCTTTACACGGCACGTGGCTCGAGCTGGCGCGGCGAGGCTCATGATATTACGCGTCGTGAGAAGCCATGTATGTCAAGATTTCAAAGATTGACTAACCTCGTAATTTGGACAATGGATATCATAAAGAAAAGGAAAAAAACCTATAAATCCAATCAAATCATAATAATATACAACCGAACACAGAACCTCCTCCTCTTTTGAAGTTGGTTAAAAAGCAAAAATCCGCTTTATTCCAAATCAGAAAACAGACAATACCTCCACTTAACCTTTAATATCAAGTGATTAGAAAGATGCATCATGCAGATGTCCTATCTGCATCTTTTTATTCATGTTAAGATATAAAACAAAATAAAAAGATGTATCTTCTCGTAGAAAAACAGTAACACACATTGAGATGTAAACACAATATTTATTCTGTTCTTTATCTGTAAAGCATTTTCAATTTTGTGATGATTGGATTAATCTGTAATGCATATTCGTTATGCCTTAATTAAACTTTTCTGTAATGAACAAAACTCAACGTATATAAATAGGCGAGAAATCATCTAGTGTCCACATGAAATATGGCGCTGGCTGCATTGTGTAAGTTATTTTACAGGTCCTTTGTCTACTTACTTGTATTTTTTAATTTTGAATTAGGAACTTTGTGATTAACAAAAAAAAAACAGAAAATTAATTTAATTTACCTTCGACTAATAAACAAAATTCTGCATAATGTTTTTATTAAGGATGTCCTATTTTAAAGCCATAACTAATTTGCTCTGACTAATCATCATGAGCTTGATTTTTCCTTCTAGATCTTCTACCAATACTGCTGCAAGTAGCTGCGTCTCGAGTTTATCACCATCATGACACACCGGAAGTACAGGACACACTAGCTGGAGAGGACCTGGCGGATATTCTCATTCCAATCCTGAGAAAACAAGAACTAGAATCCAAAGCTCACAACCAGAGTAATGAAAAGATACACGCCTTGAAAAAATTAATACAGAAGTCCCATGTTGCGATCATACTTGCCAAGCCACATAATAAGGGTAAGGGAATATTATTATTTGCCATTTTATGTCAAATCTACAAAATTTTCATAAAAAATTGTATTCTGACTGGTAAATTTTTATATAAGTTTCGCAACAATTTTTCTCTAATATTAGATCTTCTATTCTTATCTAGATGGTGCTTTAAGAAATGTTAATTAAGCTGTGTTTATTTCACACAGGTGAAAATCATCCGGAACATCATCATTCAAAGCCTACAAGATCTCAAGATGTAAAAAAACATAAGCATGTAAAAGACTTGAGTTCTGATGAACAAGAAAACGCGTATTTGACAAGTGCAAGCCCAGAGAATACTAAGCAACCGAAGCACGTTAAGCATCACTCTTCCGGGTTAGTGAAAGATAAACATTTAAAGCATGTAGACTCTGAAGATTTAGAAAAACAATTGAAACAAACAAGCAGTAACAAGTTGGAAAATCTTGATCTTTTAAGCATCACAAGCTCTGACGAAATATCTGAAGAAAACAGTCATGTAGTCTCTCTAGAGAGCAAGGAAGAAATAACAGATATTCAGCATAGTGTCCTAAATACTAAATATGAGGATTCTGATGAGCACTCTAAAGATAAAGTAGAGCATAAAGAAAGTTTAGAAGAAGATTTGATACATATATTGGATTCAAAGGATAAAAGCTCAGAGTCTGATGAAAATGATAGTGACGAAGAAAATAATTTACAAAAAAGTAGCCTTCATTCCAAAAATGTCGATTCTGGCGATGTTGATTCTCATGAAACGGTCATAGATAAAGATGGAAACAAAGACTCGTTAGAAAAAAGTATTTCACACAGAGGAGTACATAAAGAGAAAGAAGAGCATGAAGTAAATATCAATAATTCGAGGGACCTAAATTCGAGTGATGAAAGCTCAGAATCTAATAAAGCTAGTGGTGAAAATAGTTATTTACAAAAAAGTGGCTTAAATGCAGAGCATAAAGATGTTTTATTACATTTACATGAAAATTATGTTGTAGAAAACGAAAAACATAGAGAAAAATTAGAGCACAATTATGAAGAGTCAAAATCTAACGAAGAAAGTCTTGTTGAAAATAATCATTTACATGAATTAAAAACGAAACAAAAAGAATCACAGGAAGTTAATTCTCATAAGGAACTGAAACATAAAAACAAAGGCTCAATAGTGAAACTGGCGTCACAAAAAGGGAAACATAACAATGGTGTCAAATATTTAAAAGGTTTAAAAAATGTATTGGATTCTAGAGACAAAAAATCGGGATGTGATGGAAAAGACAGTGTTGAAGATGGCGATAGTTTGATGGGAAATATAGGCTTGGTAAGGGTGGGCAAAAGTTTGCATTTTTACGAAAAACATGACAACAATAAGAAACATAAAGATGGAGTTCGAAATCTCTTCTTCCATTTCGCTTTATGACCCGTTTCCTTTACTAGACGATTTTATTAATAAATACAGATTTGCATGCTTAAAACTGTTTCTTTAAAATTACTTTAAGGTGACATAACAAATAATTAAACACAAAATAAAATAAAACTAATTTATTACATATGGTTACAAACGAGATCTAATCCAATCGACGAATGATGTGACTCGTGCAAAGCCTGCGGGTAAACCAGCCTGGCAGCCACGCGGTGATCCAAACGATGTGATGCCAACCTGTATACACACAAACATAGTCATAAGTTCATAACAGCTTATGTACTATCAGAGAAGTTGATTCCTATGCAGATCGGGGACCTACGTAGTTTGGTTGCGTTACGTCAAACCCAGCCGACAGATCACAATTAACATTGAATTGACATATTCGACCAAATAACGTTGGTCTATCAACTGCATAGGAATCAATTTCCTCGATGGTACATATCTAATATCTATGGAAGTTCCTTAATTTGTTAATTCAAAAAAGAACTAGGTCAATGGTGAGAAACTACGATCAGACAAAAGTTACGGTTGTTAAAATATAAAAGCAACTTTAAAAATATAGTGATAATAATATTATGTATATCCAGGATAATACATCCGCTTATTCGATGATATCAGACCGCATGGCAATGAATTATTGTTTGCTTTTTATTTGACAAATATTAAGCTATTGCATGACTTTTATCGCGGGCTTTGAGCGCGGCGACCGAATCAAGAAGTTCCGTAACGAAAATAAACCTAACACCCCCACTTGCCGTCCATCTTTAACGTCGTTTCAGTTCGGTAGTCTTCGGCACGATTATTGTGACATATGCGAATTGTAATTGCATAAGTTGGTAAAAAATGCTATGCAATAGCTTTACTGCGGTAGTCTCCTAGTGTCACGCGTATTTTTTATTTACCAAGACTCTTCCACCGCTGTTAATGGACAGAGGTCCGCCGGAATCTCCGCTACATGTGCTCATGCCACCAGCGCCACTCGTACACAGGGTGGAACCGATCACGATAGAAGATCCGAAGGTTTGTTGGCACGCGGCGTTAGTGATCACTTGCAGTGTCACGTGGCTCTGCACTTGGTTGTTGGATATACCTGCAGCTGCGGAGATGTAATGAGTGTTAAATAATAATCGGCCAAGTACGAGTCGGACTCGCGCACTAAGGGTTCCGTACCATTATAGAGAAAAATTAGGCCAAAAATTGTGTTTTTTGTATGGGAGCCCCCCTTAATGTTTTATTTTATTTTAATATTATTATTAAATATTAAAATGCACATAAAACTAAGGATCTTGAGAAAAAATCAAGTACCTATCTGTTGCTATTATTGATATAGAGCCAAAAAGGCCAAAAAAATCACGTTTGTTGTATGTTAAATATTAAAATTTAACTATTCAACAACCTTTCAACAACCTTTCAACAACCTTTCAACAAATTCAACAACCAAAATTTAAAAATTCTAACAACCCTCTTAAATATTAATTTTATTTTGTTTTTAGTATTTGTTGTTATAGCGGCAACAAATATACACAATTTTCTTTCTTTATTTGTTCTTGAGTTACAGCCTGGAGACAGACAGACGGACAGACATCGAAGTGACGACCTCCGTGGCGCAGTGGTGAGCGCGTTGGTAGCTCAAGCCAGAGGTCGCGGGTTCGAGTCCCGCCGACGGAACAAAAAGTTTATAAAGTTCCTGGGTCATGGATGTATATTAAATATGTGTATCATATAATAAAAATCTTAAATATATGTATAGTATAAAAGTATTAAATATATTTCCGTTGTCTGGTACCTGTAACACAAGTCCTTCAGGTACTTAGCACGGGGCCAGACTGACGTGGTGTGAAGCGTCCATAGATATTATTATTAAGTCTCAGTAATAGGGTTCCGTTTTTACCCTTTGGGCACGGAACCCTAAAAAGTACACTATGTAAGTTTGTCCAGGTTATAACTGAAATGTCCAAAGACTTTTCGTGGCAATTCATAATATCTTAAAATAAAAGTGTTCTCTAAAAATACAAAAGATATCTACAGCCGAACATAGAACCTCCTCCTTTTTGGGAAGTAGGTTAAAAATTCAAGAAAATTTCTGAATTAATGACAGTTGCTACAAAAGTTGTTACACTCGTTAAAACCCATTTCCCGAGTCTGGAGACTTACCATCACTTGTTTTTCCATATCCAGCCGCTTGTACTCGAGATCCAACAAAGTTGTTACTCAGTAAAGCGCCTGATGGTAACAAGATTGGCTGGATTATATCTGCAATCATTGCAATTAAATAATAAGATAACATGATAATTCCTAAAAACGTGACTGAAATAAGCCTTAATTATAACGATTACAATAATTAATAACGCCTCTCAAATATAATGTAATGCCAATGATCAATATTATATTTTTTGAATAACAATCTAACATTATAATAGGGTTGTTGAGGAAGTGATTATGAGGAAGAGGAGGAGGAAGAGGAATTGTCACGCGCAAATTTAGAGGATGCGGATGAGGAAGAGGATATTTTATGAGGAAGAGGATGCGGATGAGGAAGCGGATGAGGAATAGGATGATAGGAAATTATAAATACTAGCGGACCCAACCCAAAAGAATAATTTGTCCTGTCCTTTTAATATTTTTTATGTATTGTAATGTACAATTACAATACATAAAAAATATTAAAAGGGCATTTTCCAGTGGACCAAAGCAAACTATGAATCTAAACCATTCTCGAAACACACACAATTGGTATAGAGAAGCCCAGTAGTTAAGGAGGAGTTCGTGTGCCTAGTGTGAATTTGAAAGTGAAAACTTCTTTAGAGGCGTTCAGCACTTTTGTGGGATGGGTAAAAACTGTGAAACTCGCGTCAGATTTTCGTGTTGATCGAAAAACGATAGAAAAACCGTAAGACGGTTGGAGAGTAGTGTTTTGTGTCGAACTCGAACTCGAAAACTCGAACTCGAATTGTAAGGGTTTCGATTAATTAAAAAAAATCGTTTTTTTTTAAATCGATTTTCATAAAAAATGGGTTAAAATTTAATTAATTGTAAGGGTTTCGATTAAGTTATTAAAAAATCGATTTTTTAATAATCGATTTTCATAAAAAATCGGTAAAAAATGCTCAACGTTAATAATCAAGTTTTCACTTCTGCCGGCACTCCCGGAGTGCAACCCGTCTTTTTTTTGTGTTTCACATTCAATCGTGAACGCGTTTGGCGTATACTTAGATTTTGTATGGGATTTGAACAGCGCCACCTGCTCACGGGGGTGAGCCCAGCCCATACAAAATCTTAGTAAACGCCAAACGCGTTCATGATCGAATGTGAAACAAAAAACTCACACTCGGCACACAGTAACATACACAACACACGCACACAAAAAAAAGATGAGCGAATAATTTAATGCAATTCTCGAGCTCTGGCGTGTGTGTTGCCATATGGTTGCCATGATTGGATACGCAACGCGCATGCGCAATGAAATTCCTCATAAATTCCTCTTAAATTTTGAGGAAGCGATAGCGGAAGAGGATTTTTTAAATTTTATTTATGAGGATGCGGTAGCGGTTGAGGAACCCAAAATATTGCGGAACTTCCTCATTATGAGGAAGCGGAAGAGGAATCCTCAGCAACACTACATTATAATAGTCCTAGGGAGCCCTAGAACAATTTTTTTATTACTTACTAACAAGCTAATTTTTTGTGAGTAGCTTCATTTTGATAAGACAAACATTTTTTTTATCTACGAAAAATCTTGTAAGTAGTAGCTAACAGAGATAGAAAGGATTTCATACTTTATTTGATGGTCCTTAAATATGGATTGTTCTATTTGTAGCACAATGTTACTCTTAAATTATATAACTAATAAGTAATAACTAACCAATATACAAAAAATCAGCTGGTTCCGTAGTAGACAGGCATAGTAGACTTTACAGAAAGAGTTACTTTGTAACTTATTCGAAAATAAAACTTCTTTCATTTCATTTTCATTCTTTTATAATCTTTAACTAATATTTAAAGGTAAATAAGATCTTACTTACTAGTAAATGCCACCCAGGCTATAGTGATCATAGCCACATCATTGTTAAGGGTGTTGGTATTATACCCTGCATGGACCTGGACATTGCTGGTGGTGATTCTCTGTCCCCCACTGAACAGCCTGGCTGAACCAAGGACTACAGTGAACTGCCTCGCCTGGTTCCTTGAGTCACGCCAGCAGTGAGCTGCTGTCACCAATTTCGTATTGGATAGAAGAGATGATCCGCAGACTGAGGTACCTCCATTTGTTAAAGTTATGACAAGACCACCCTGTAAATAAATTTAAAATTAATCATTTTTAGAGTGGTATTTAAATCTACACATCTTTCACATCCTTAATGATTTTCGCTTCGCAATGTGATTCAATGCAACTCATCACAAAAACCATTTTAACCCATCAAGCACCATAAGCTCACCGGTGAGCGAGACACAATAGATTAACAATAATATATTTCCAAGAATCCCCGATCGAAGGATTAATATGATCAAAAAAGTGTTCGAAATAAATATTACTAAAATATCTATCTGAAGACGATTAGAAGAAAATACGAAAAATACTAAATATTCCACGTTACCGTTTCCAAGAAATCGAATGTGTTCTCTTCACTCCTTGATGTTTTATTAATAACACATTCATTAAAATCACTTACCAAATGTGGATAAGCACCGACTGCAGCTGGAGTGCCACCCACAATTCTTCCACCATCGAAGTCTACTGCTTCTTCATATGCCCTAATTTTCTCTGCTTCTTTAATTCCTATTTCTTCATGATAGTTACTTATGATAGGCTCGTAAGCTAGAACGATAGGAAGCAATATTATTAACCTCAGCATTTTGTTTAGTAAATCCAAGATTGATTATGAGGAACATTTTTGATTGAGTATTTATAGTAAACTTATCGATGTAATAAAATGTAATCCCTATTTGAAGGGCAGGTGGGCCAAGGTGAAGGATTTGAGATCCCTTTTCCTATAAACCTATAATAATCTATATACATTTATGTTGATTACATTTTAGCTGTAGATTTTAAAAGTGAAATCGATACGCATTATTATAATGAAGATAACAATTGTTTAATCCTTGCAAAATATTAATGCTTGTAACATGTTATTATAATTTTGAAAAATATTACGATGCTATAACTATAAAAATACTCAAACAGACTTGGTTAACAGAGTACATTTATTTTTAAAATAAGTACTTTTATTGATTGATAGATTAAAAGGAGGAGGTTTCTCAATTCAACCGTATGTAACCATAAATTCATTATTATTATATTTTATGTTTTTTCGTGGATAACTTCGCCGTTTTGTGAATTGTGATCAAATATTGATAATTATTTTTTTGTTGGAAAGATGATACTTCATAAGTGGTCCCATGAAGAGGAAATACTAATATATTATAGTCGGTTAATATATAGTCGGTAATATATTATAGTCGGTTATTTGTTACAATTATTATTTTATTTATACAGAACCAATAAGTATTGAATCATTATTTTTAAAAATTGATATAATAATACCGAAGGTCATATACTATGGTACCGTAATAACGCACTGACCTTAAGGGCTTATCTTTATCTGTTACTAAAAACAATTATCAATTTATCTATTTTAAATTTATTTTCCGGTAGTTGTAAATAATTTTACACTTACTACTTGAAGTTAGTACGCAGTTTACTTTACTTGTTTTTTTTTAATACCTATACCTAAACCTTGTTAAACTGTCCGTAATAACAATCATTATAAAGGGTGTAACTAAACTAAGTGACATTAATACTTTAGAGTGCGTAATTGTATAGAGTTCACTGTGGAAATAGCAGCACTGAAAGAGTTCTTTTTTAAAAGCCCGTCACAGACCTAGCTATAATATATATTAATATATTTATAGCTAGGCATATTATTATATATTTTCTATACTAATTTTCGCGTGACTACACACTCAGCTAAAATATATATTTTAGCTGAGTGTGTAGATTAATATGCCTTGCTATAAATATATTAATATATATTATAGCTAAGTCTGTGACGGGCTTAATTGTATGGGCAAATTCATGACCTTGGGGCACTTCAAGAAAAATGGAAATTTAAAGTAACTCTTTCAACGTTGCTACTTTTAGTTTTTACGATAACTCTATACGCCTCTTACAAGTACATTTTAAGTACCTATGACTTTTGTTAAAGATCAAAATTTTATATATATTAACATTTCAGTAGTTTAAGTCATTCAGTATTCCTATTTGATAGGAATACTGTATTAAGTATTTTTTCCTCAATACTTTATGTCAGCTGCGAGACCACAAATCTAATCTCTCTTGGTAATGAAAACAAAAACACCAAAAATACGTATTCTCAAATCTCATGATAGTGCCAATTTTGGGAATTTGGTAAATATGACGTTATTGATTAGTATTACAAATTAATCCAATAATCTACACGATATAATCATTACGATAAAACTTACTATAAGTAGAATCGACGTGTTTATACAAGTAACTTGCTAAAATGAAGTGCCTGCTGTTGTTGGTTTGTATTGGTGTGGTGGCTGCGGCTCCCCCGCTGGCTGTGGAGGAGGCCATCTTGACTAACTACCATGAACTGATCGGAATACCTGAAGCGGCCAGGATCAAGGCAGCCGAGGAGGCGAAAGACTTCGATGGAGCGAGGATTGTTGGTGGCCAGCTGTCTGCTCTAGGCGCTCATCCTCATATGGTAAGTATATTAAAAAAATAGTTATTATAATTATATTTGTAACGCTAACCATTCTCTTGTCTATAATTAGCCTTACAATAATCGAAGATGATGATTGATCAACGACGCCTCAATAACTTTCTGTATTCGACTAAGTTTCTACGCTTTTACCAACACAGAGACTAATCTGGGGCATGGCAGTGCCCCAGCCTAGCTTTTTAGCAAAGGCACGGCCGTACCATACTTTTCTCGATAATATTTAGCACTCAGTATACTTGAAAATTTATCAAAAACATGGCATACATGTGGCATCTGAAACAGTTCTCCGTATTCGCCATCTAAGTTTCGGTACCACAAAATTCTTCCTTCAGAGAACATAAGTGTAGATGTAATAGCACATCTTCCTTTTTCCAGGGAGGCCTACTCATCACTCTAACGACAGGCCAGGTATCCATGTGTGGGTCGAGTCTGCTCAGCAACACGAAGGTGGTGACGGCCGCTCACTGCTGGAGGACCAACAACTTCCAGGGTCGATCGGTGGAGGTGGTGCTGGGGTCGTTGAACCTGTTCAGCGGTGGCACCAGGGTTACCAGCACCAACGTGGACGTCCATGCCAGCTACAACGCTAACAACTTAAACCACGATGTGGCTATCATTACCATCCCATGGGTGGGGTATTCCAGTAAGTTTGGCTTCTTCAATCCATACTTGATACTAATGTTATTTATTTATTTATTTATTACGGTACAGTTACAGACCACAGAATAACAATATACAGTAAAATCTAAATATTATATAAAACTCAAAGGTGACTGACTGACATGTTGATCTATCAACGCACAGCCCAAACAACCGAACGGATCGGATTGGTGTGCAGTTAAATGTTATGACGTAGGCATCCGCTAAGAAAGGATTTTGATCAATTCTACCCCCAAGGGGTTAAAATAGGGGGTGAAACTTTGTATATTATATTAATACTTCAAAACGCGAGCGAAGCCGCGGGCAAAAGCTCGTAACATTATAAATGCGAAAGCGAGTCTGTGTGTCTGTTGCCTCTTCAGGTCCAATTTTGTATTGCCAGTTGCAAATGCAACTTCATTTTTAGGGTTCCGTAGTCAACAAGGAACCCTTATTACGTTTTTGATGACTTCACTGGATGTATTAGTTATTTATTAATGGGTTTCTTGTATTTATTTCCACTTTCATACACCATTACCATAATATGTAAACATACATATTATATACAAATATTATAAATGCGAAATTGTGTGTCTGTCTTTTACCTCTTCACGCCCAAACCGCTGAACTGATTTTGCTGAAATTTGGCATGGAGATACTTTGAGTCCCTGGAAAGGACAAAGGATACTTTTTGTTCAGAAAAAATGTACAGTACCGGCGCGATAAACGAGTTGCGGCCATCATCTAGTAGTTTTATATAAGTTATTTTGAAATTACAGACACGATCAACAAAATTGACCTGCCATCTGGTTTGCTGCTGTCCATGACATTCGAAGGCAACTGGGCACAAGCTGCGGGCTACGGCAGGACCAGCGATTGTAATATTCATTATTTATTTATTTTTTAATATAGAATGGTATTCTTATAAAAAAATTATAGGATACTTACTTGCCTTATGCAGTATGCTAGTTAATCCTTCGATCGCGGATTCTTGGAAATCTATTGTTATTCTATTGTTGTCGCGATCACAGGTGCAGTGCTCTTATGGGGATTAATAGGTTAATATTCCCTCGCCTTTAGTGTTACCAATTACCATAGTACCATCCCCTGACCGATTTCAAATTACGCTTACCTGAAAGCTACATGCACCGGGCCGATTTTTCACGACTATGCCGTCGAATTTTTAGATCTATACTTAATATTATAAATGCTCAAGTGTGTCTGTCTGTCTGTCTGTCTGTCTGTTAACTCTTCACGCCTAAACCGCTGAACAAATTATGCTAAAAATTAGTATGGAGTGTCGAGAAAGGACAAAGGATTCTTTTTGTCTCGGAAAAATGTACGGTTCCCGCGCGTTATACGACTTTTGGCGCAACGGAGCTGTGTCATCATCTATAGTAAATATGATAAATACTCGTATAACTCCCCAAAATTGGTCTTCACTTCGATAAAAATCTTACATCGTTAATTGACGTCACTGTCCTATCAATTCCCAGCCGCCGCTGGCGCCAACAACCAGCTCCTGAGGGAAGTGAACCTGGTGGTGATCACCAACTGGGAGTGCGAGGCGGTCTACGGCATGCAGACTGTCATCAGCTCGACCCTCTGCACCAGCGGATTGGGTGGAGCCGGCACCTGCTCCGGCGACTCTGGTGGACCGCTCGCGTTGTCATTCAGCGGGGTTAGATACCTGGTGAGTAAGAGAGAGAAGCATGGAGGCTGCGTCTTAAACCTGTGTAGTAGCGAAATAGATGATTCCAGTAAACCATCTGTATTTGGTGGTTGAGGAGTTGACCAACGAATTGTTAAAAAATTCGTAAATTTTCAAACAAATATCTAAGTTACTGATAAATAATAATATGACTGCCAGCGACGGGGTAGTTTACCCTATTGTTAATTTATTCTACTTATGATTATTTAGTATAAATTACATTATTATAGTTAATCGCCATTCTGTTATGCCGGATCTCGGCTTGACACGCTACCGCGTGTCTAGATGAGGACCAGGAGCATTCGCGTGTAATGTAACATTATAAATTCGACTTTGAGTAGTTGACTTCACTGTGACGTAGCATTGATGTTATAAATTGTACACATTGATCATTACAATGTGCGCATTGTAATGCTCGGCTCTCCTCCCTCACTGATGTAAAGCTCGACTCTGTAACGTTACAGCGAATGCTCCCAGCGAAAGAGCACCTTAAGACGTATAATAATATTATAATCTAATTTCCAGATCGGAGTAACATCGTTCGTGGCAGCCCGAGGTTGTCAGGATGGCTTACCGGCCGGCTACGCCCGAGTCAGCAGTTATGCCTCCTGGATCAACGCCAGAATCTAAACCATCATCATCATCAGCACCACTGGGCACTGACAACTAATAATTTATAGACATGTAAATGGAATATATTATACTATTTACATTTAATATAATGATACGTAAAATATATTTTTTTACTTTCTGAAACTTTCATTTCTTAAATTAATCCGTACTAATATTATAAATGCGAAAGTGGGTCTGTTACCTCTTCACGCCTAAACCACTGAACCAATTTTGTTGAAATTTGGTATGGAGATACGATTTTTGATACTTTGTATCCTGAGAAAATATACGGATAAACGAATTTTGGCGCAATGAGTTGCCGGTGAAAATAATTTAGTTATTTTATATCTATTAATTTAATGACGCACACAATATTTATATTGTGTGCGTCATTAAATTCCCTATGATATTCTAAGTGACATTATTCTGGCAATAAGAAGCAATTATAATCGTAAATATTAAAACGATTATTTAATTGTAATCTACGAATAATATATTTGAATACATCAAGAATTCAAGACGATTAATTTAAATGTAGATTTAAATACATCAAGTCGTGGCAAAATAAGAACTGCAATATTGAAGTGCAAGATTGTGGTTAAAGTTTTCCCAGGAGCACCAGTACTTTTAACGACTATGGTACTAACTTTGATTACCTATAGTGTGATTGATATTTTTATACTGCAATATTTGAGTAAGTTACATTGCTAATAAAATACGTGAGTTTAATAAATTAAAATAAAGTTACCTTCTACGAATAATAAAAACTTATTATTCGTAGGTTACCTTTAATAAATTAATTTAAGAATGAACAGTTCGATTCTTCGGATTATCCTAATGCAGTTAAGTTATTCTTTTACAATTCATATGTGTCATGACTCATGTGTTACAAAATTATATTTTAAATTGATAAGAAGATCCTAGTCTGTCAAGCAATTTTTCCAATATATTATGAATATATTAGACATGGACTGTAGTACACCGCCTCTAAAATAATGTTTGTGAAGGCAGCGTTAATATTTTTGTGATATATTTGTATCTTTTTATATGTGTCTTTGTCCGGCATATTGGATACGTCACACTACAGACAAAGACACTGGATATTTATAAATTATAAGAAAACGTCCGCAACTGAGTTGCGCCAAAATTCATTTATAGCGCGGGAACCGTACATTTTTCTGGGATAAAAAATATGTTATGTCCTTTCCCGGGACCTTTACTATCTTCATACCCAGCAAAATCGGTTCAGCGGTTTGGGCGTGACGAGGTAACAGACTAACACACAGACAGACACACGGACTGACAGACTAATATTACTTATTTGTATGGAAGTATGGATTCGCTGCATAAATAAATTTATTTGTAAGAGCACTATAGTTTAAGTTATAATGTGGTTTGAGTGTATTATTAAAGCTATACAAAGGCTGGTATTGAGTGATGGGAACTGTGGTGCGGGTAGGCGGTGTGAGTCTTTGTGCTCGACTGTACAAGGCCAACTTATACCGATTTACGACCATCGCTACTAAATATTAAATAAGTTCTTAGTATGTACTATCAGAGAAGTTGATTTCTATGCAAATCGGGGACCTAAGTAGTTTGGTTGCGTTACGTCAAACCCAGCCGACAGATCACAATTAACATTGAATTGACATATTCGACCAAATAACGTTGGTCTATCAATTTCATAGGAATCAACTTCCTCGACGGTACATTATTAAAATAATATCTATGGCACTTTAAACTTTTTTATATCAATAATCTCTAAGAACATAGTTATAGGTACGGTAACGAAAATATATATTTTATTACTTTTGCAATATATTTTATGTATTTCAGGTTTTATTCTATTTGTAAATCTTTTTAATCCCTCGGGATTTAAACCTGCGACCCTCGGCTCGACCTGCTAGGTAACTGAGCCACAGACATCCTCGGCTAGTCAGGAACTTATGCTGAATTTATAACTATTTTTTTAAATTCTTTAATTATTTAATCATTATAATAATTAACGAATCTTAAAAAGTGATGAAACCTTTTCCTGTACGGTGTACCGTGTTCAGTAGATCGTAATCACTTTATTTCGAGTATCGCATAGTATCGTAAGCTACTGGTCTGTAGAAACTTAGATAAATAACTCTTCTACTTCGCCTCTTCTACGATAGTCACCCATACGTCTACAGCATAGAGATCCTGTCAAAGGTAAAATAACTATAAATAGACAGTACCACAATTAGTCACGTGCCGCATAATGTCCATGGGAACCGTGCGCTCGTTAACATAACCGCACCGTATTCACTACCACGACAGACTACTCAATTACACATTCAAAGTATAGACATGTATATTATGTAATAGGTTTCTAGCTAAACCGTCGCATCAACCGTCTACTCCTTGAGTTGGTTTTTAACCGACTTCTAAAAAGGAGGTTATAATATGTTCATGGCCGCCGGCAGGGGGGGTGCCAGGTGGTGCACTTGCACTCTTTGGAATTTCGGGATCAATAGAAATCCGTCTGTAACAAAAAAAGCCGTCTGTAACGGCCTATTACCATGCCGTACAAATATAGTTCGGAATTTTTCGGCACTAAAAGTATTCTGTTGACGTAAATAGACAGTCACTACAGTTGTTTGTAAAAACTAAAAATTAAAAGAAAGTAAAATAAAAAAAAACTAAAATCTGCACCCCTTGGAAATTATTTCTGCCGGCGCCCATGTATATTATTATGTTCATCTGTTTTTTTTGTGTGTTTAACAATCACTTCGCCTTTTGTGGACCGATTTTCATTATTGCTTACACTTCAAAAATCTTGGTCAAAGAGTATGGTTTGCGCCATCGGTTGTGCAACATTTTGTTTCTTCACATCCACTTGTCAAAGTAGTAATTAAAAGTTCCTTGAGCGCTATCGTGCGCTGCTGTGCGGTGTGCTAATATGTTGAACGGTAGTATCACGGCCAAACCAGCCGCGGTACAATAGTCAATTTAATAATTTGCCCATAAATAGACAAAAGTTTGATCATGGTTTGTAGAGCAAGACAGACCGGGCTAGAGTATGGTAGAGTAGAGCAGGATAGAGTTTTGAGCAGGGAAGCGCTAGCTAGAGCAGCATAGAGTAGGACAGACTAGCATAGAGCTGGGTTCAGCAGAGTATTGAGGTAGACCGGCCGGTCGTGGAGGGAGTCCTGTGTTAGACAGATCCAGGACATCCCTCCGTATACGGCTGAAGGCAAATCGCAGGTGCTTTTAGTGGGTAAGAGTCTCATACACCTACGGGGTGCTTCAGCTAACTGAGGCACATCCTCAGCCCAGGGCACCCATGATGGGCTTCCCCTGCGCATCAAAAAAAAGGGGTCCGCAGAGTAAAGCAGCCTAATTTGCTCTACCCTGCTCTAGACTACCCTACCCTGCTTAAGGCGTATAGAGTCGTGAAATGGTCATTTTGTTTTTGTAACTACTCATTCATTTCTGGCAGGAAAAAGTTGAAAAAAATATATGTGAAAGATCAGTTCAACAACTAATATATCAACATTTTTTTTCTGCTTTATGTCTTACCTTTGCTTCAATAAAAAAATAATACGTGACATCGATTTTCGATTTGAAATCGGGACTCCTCCTAAACGGCTGTGATATACGATATTTTTTTTTGCGTAGATATATTTAGAATATGTTTTTCTTGAATATCAGCATTTTTTATAAAAATCAAACAATATTTTCTTTGAAAAGATATCGAAAAACAGTATTTCCGAACGATTTGGTTTAAAGGTGGTCTGCGCGGGCGCGGGCGGCAGTCGTCCGCTAGCATTCAGACGGGGAGGCTGTGTCACTCGTTGCCAAATCTTGCGCCTGTGTGTGTGCTATCGAGCGTCTGTTTGTGTGCATTAGAACACTACAATATTTGCATGAGTGTTTATGTAGAGTAGTTAGACTTAGAGTACAATCAACGTAAAAAGGTTGTAATGTAGTTCGCGCATGGACGCTCTTATGAAGAGTACCTAAATTGTTATTTACTTCATGATTATTTTTAGTTAAATAATATAATATCTAATATAATATCTATGTACGCTTCACACCACGTCAGTCTGGCCCCGTGCTAAGTACCTGAAGGACTCGTGTTACGGGTACCAGACAACGGAAATATCTTTAATACTTTTATACCATACATAATATATTTAAGATTTTTATTATATCATACACATATTTAATGCACATCCATGACCCAGGAACATTGGAAAACTTTTAGTTCCGTCGGCGGGATTCGAACCCGCGACCCCGGCTTGAGTTGCCACACACTCTAACTATTGAGCCACGGAGGTCGTCAAAGTTATAAGTTGATTGTTCCACGCATATATACGTTATAGTATTAATATTTTAAGTATTTAAATAAAACAAGTGTATAGGTGTATGGACGCTCTTATGAACAGTACCTAAATTGTTATTAACTTCATGATTTTTGCAATTCGCGTTTTAAAGATTCAAACTGTTACTGTAGATTATCATTAAACATGAACACAGTTATTGGTTGATTTGTAAAGCCTAATGTAAATTTAAAATTGTGTTATATCATCCAAACGGGAACACAATTTTAAATATTTTAAATATTTTCGCCAAAATTACAAGATGACCGTTTTTACGCTCTGTCAATTCAAGACTGGGTAGTCTTGAATTGTCAGCGTAAAAACAGGTAAGTCGTACGTGTCCGTTTTTATGTTGTAAGAATAAAAATATTATATTAGGTCCTAAATTCATTCAACACTTTATAATATTAATCTTATTGTCATAGTTTATAATATTTATGTAATAGAAATTTTGGCTCTTCAGTAAGAAAAACTAAAAACACAGACATATCTTTCTATACGCTGCTAATTTAAGAAATTTTTTCTATGTTATAATGAACGAATAAAAAGACACGTCATCAATAACTATAGGTCCATAGTGAAAAATTCTAATAAAATGTGATTGTTTGATAAGTTAAACTGTATAGTTTTCAAAAGTCTACAAGTTTTAGTATAAATGTATTCACTAATTATTCTGTTTTCACTAAAGGGTAAAACTAAACATCATAATGTTGAAGTTGCCTTTTTCTTCTTATTGGTCTTTTTGGATACGTCTTGAGCAAGGTAAATTTTTACTGACTCTTAAGAATTTATGAAGGTCATAACTTTAACCGACTTCCAAAAAACGAGGAGGTTATATTATGTTCGGCTGTGGATATTTTTTTTATTTTTTATTTTTGTATTTTCAACGATTACTCCGCCGTTTGTAAACCGATTTTCGAAATTTTTGTTGATTTCGTGCAGGGGTACGATAGACTCGATCGAAACCTTATGTGAATAATAGAAAATATTGATTTTGAGTCGACAACTTATATCCGCAAAATTCGTATTTTGGAGTATTTCGTTAAATTCTAATGGCACTGACAAACAAACTTCACGCGCCATCTTGCTGTAAACTGACACATGACCGCATCATGTATCATTGACGTAAAGACAGAGTTGCCAGAATAATAAAAGGCGCACCCCTTTTTTGTAGTTCCCAGTATTACATGCCTATGTCGTTATAAAAAATAGAAGTATAAAGTTTTAGCTGATGAATCCTGATGTATTTATTTTGTATTTCCATTGGCTCATAAATCATAATACGTATGCAAAGTTTAGAATAATTATTAATTCATCATGCAAAGAAGCCTCAGGCCTCAGCCTCCGTCGCAGCTATTATATCACGTCGCAGATTATTTATAACACTCAAATATTCATATTAGTCCAAATTTGATTGAATGTGTGGCACTAGTCCCACTAAAAACGAACAAAAATCTTATAATAACTGAACGTAAATGATAACAAGTCTATAAATAATTCTCTACCTTAGAGGTAGAAACGGACAAGTACAACATGACGTGGAACGGCGCGTAATTTCCAACGCGGTACAAGACGGTAAGTATAGATGTCCGCATCTACCACAGTAAAATCTAATAAAACTCCCAACTTGTCGTCGTTTACGTCTTTTTATCTTCGGAATTACTTGTGATAGAAAAAAAATGTAGGAATATGCGTCTCATTATAATATTATGGAAGTGCATGATGCAATAAAAAAATTGCTATTATGGACATGACCTTTTATACGTAGGGACCGTCGATAGAAATACGTCGTTACATACGTCTTTAAAAAAACGCGATTGCCTAGCAAATAAACAAAGGACTACCTGTTTAATTATATATCGAATAATGAAGCGAAGAAATATAATTAATGTTAAAAAAGAAAAAAAAATCGGGTACCCAGTTTTCAATCAACAAAAACCCGAAAACCCGAGTTTTAAAAATTGGGCCCGGGTTGCGATGCCCTAGCTTAGGCAAGACAAGCGCGGACCTAACTAAGACAGCCAAGACTTGAAAAATTATCTAGATACCTACTGATTAATTTTTCATTTTTTTTCAGTGCCTCTTAATAAATTAGACATAAATTATCATACTTGATATTATCATACTTGATACTAAGCGTAAATCGTAATTCGTGTAGCATTAAACGTATTAAAGTCATTCGTCAAACATCTATTTATTCACAATAGTAATTCATTTTCATATAAATTGCACATTTTTAAAGCAAGTAGTAGGTAGGTAGTGGATTCGAGTAAAATAGGCAGTGATAAGTCAGGAGTGCTTCTGTTCGTCATACGCGCGCGTAATCTATGTACGATGTTTTCGTGCGGGGAGTGCAGAGCAGGGGGACCTAAGCCACGCCCAAACGTCCAAGGTTATCGACGACTCTATGCGCCTTAAGCTTGGGCTACTTTACCCTTTTTTTTTTTGATATCGCAGGGGAAACCCATCATGGGTGCCCCGGGTTGGGTGCCCCGGGGGTATGTGAGACTCTTACTCACTAAAACCACCTGCGGTTCGCCTTCAGCCGTATAACGGAGGGAAATCCCGGATCTATCTAACACAGGACTCCCTCCACTGGGCTACTTTACCCTGCTTTAACATACCTTAATAGCCTGCCCACGTGATTATTTGCATTACTTAATAATTATTCACTACATTTTACTGCAGTAAATTGTACGATTCACGGATTATCATTAGAGGCATTCTTCTATGACGAGTCGTTTAAAAATGGTTTTAGTGATTCATGACTCATGACTAATTACATCAAATAAAATACCTTATCACATTCAAATCAAGGTGCCTCAAGTAGCACATTTTACTACTGTATATACCTAATTGTTTGATAGGCGATAGCAGTTTTAAGTCAATATTAATTGCTGAATTAACGATTGCACATTTAATCGATTTTAAATTAATGTTTCAACTATATAGTTCAAATTATATATAACCTGTTAAACTGAGCAAGTCAGTGAAAAAGTTATTTACTGTACTTTTTTTAGTCTAGACAAGAAAGGACTTTATCGTAAAACGATAATGCCGTCTTATTTACTGTACTTACAGCAACTTTAAATGGCGTAGAAACAGCCAATATAAATCTAAATTGGAAGAAAATGTAAATAAACATTTCACTGGCTAAGGAAATTTGTTTTGTGCATACCAAAACATTTGTAAGGCTGTAGTCTCGTGGACAGGAGGCGCGGACAATAGAAGCGAAAGCGGTGCGACGGTTCCTACGAGTATGCTATCAGTATTTTGTTTTTCCAAAAAAAAAAACGTTTATTCCCCTTTTTGGACCATTACACCACAAGACATATACCAAATAGTGTATAATCTTTCACGTTTTAAGTGATAGTGCTAGGCAACTACGATCTTTTTAGTGTGACCCTGTCAGAGTTGATATTATGACGTATACAAAATATCCCAAATATTTAATCGACTCTTCTTGAACTATTTTGTAAAATTGAAAGCGAAATGCTTATAACAACTTTATAGAAATAAAGGGTCAGGGGTAGAAACCCTTGACCCTTTCATTGGCTATGAGAGAGAAACATAATTGTAGAAACATTTACTAAGTACTCCATAATTTATTCTCCCTCCCCGCTTATCGCTGCAGCGCTCGCCACAGCGTCCGCTAAGTTGCTATGCGCGTGAGCACACCGCGTAGAGAGTTGTACGAGCGTGTCGAACATATAGCGTCCTGTGGTTTCCCCCGCGTCCGGGAGCCGTCCTCGTGCCGAATACAAATCCGCCGGTTTCTATTGTACTAACGAATTGTGTTAAAAACTATGTACTTACTATCAGGGAACTTGAAGATTTGATTGCGGATCTGCGTAATTTGGTCGCGTTATATCAAACCCAGACGATAGATCACGATTCACGACTAACAATGGATTGACATAATCCGACCAAATGACGTAGGTCCGTCAATTGCCAATGAATCAATAGCTATGACCCAATGATAGTAGAATATCATTGCTATGACCACATTATGCAATTTCATCTTCAATTTTCGTCATCCTTTTTTTATTCAACTTTCGTTTGGCATATTCAATAACAAGCCAGCGGTAAAGTTGTGAAAAATAAAATATGTCAACCATTAGCCAAGTGCCAAATGCCAATTTTATCGCGATCACGCGATCAGAGTAGACAGAATTATAGAGTAGAAAAGTTTTGCCGGGTATACGAAAGAGTGACGTTTTGTTTTTGTATTATTTTCCTAAAATTGTGTTATTTCGGTTTTTAATG
Organism: Polyommatus icarus; assembly: GCA_937595015.1. NCBI lineage: Eukaryota > Metazoa > Arthropoda > Insecta > Lepidoptera > Lycaenidae > Polyommatus > Polyommatus icarus. The sequence continues at coordinate 10,932,388 of OW569341.1, read as the reverse complement.
TGTAATGTTGGTAGAATATTAACCATTAAATATTCGTTGTCGTGCACAAGTGTGGGCAAGTGATACAACTTCAAGAAACGTGCCATTTTGTGTTCCCTCCAAAACTCCATCGAAAGTTTTAGTAAAGGGTCTACCACTTTACTAAAACAACTGACTTGACTCGTTGACTTTACCGACTACTTTTTAGACTTTGACTAGACTTTCGACTTGACGATAATCTGGAAAAACAACTTGAAAATTTTGTAAATTTTTTACGAAAATTTTTTTCTCCCGCCAAAACTTTACTTGACACTGGCCATGGTTTACAAGCCGAGAGCCATAACAAGAAAAAAAAAAAAAAATTATAGAGTATGCCGACTTAGAACCATAAAGGTAATATACCTATCGGAATAGAGAAACAATCACGAGCTGTCAAGCATAACCAAAATTTGATTTACATCTGTGTATACAATTATGTTTACGTGTGCGTGTCAGTGATGTACAAACATCTTGTAATTCGACAAAATATCGATCATGGAATAATAATTGTAAGATTGTAAACATAATGCCGGCTGTACATTCTCGCAGAGACACAGCGAGGCGGCCCGAGTGCGAGAGTGTAAATGGGAGCGCTCACAAACTATATAGAATGCTAACGCATGGTGAATGGTCGTTTTCGTCCATCTTCTCTGAGTTCTTATCTGCGATTGAACTAAGCGAGAATGTACATGATCGCACTCGGGCAAGGGGCTCTCGCACGAGACTCTCGCCCGAGAGCTCTCGGCGAGAGTGTACAGCGGGCATTATAAAATGGGATAAAATAAAACTGCATAGATATAATATAATAAAATTGTAATTTTGAAGTAAAATGTGACTTTTCTTCAAAATGCTTGCTGCATAATTAAGTATGCATGAATTTTTCTTCGGAGTCCAGTTTGGACGGTTAATTATTTTAAGCCATGAATTTCTGGTATCCAGGTCAGCAGGAAATCTGAAAAATTGGCCAAGTGTAAGTCGGACTCGAAGGGTGACCGGTTTCAACCGGGCATTTTCTAAAACCCGGTACGATACGACAAGACATGTCATGACACGATTCGACACGACAGGTTACGTCACGTGACATCAGTACCTACACGACACGACACGACTTCACTAGACCCTATTAATTTTCAATTCACTCTCAATGAGCCTACTGAGCCCTTTTATTTGATGCCCATCTTGCAGAAGTGCTTTTAACAATTTCCCTATCTTGGATGAGCAGCCGTATTGGATGTAGAATAACATTACATCTGTGGAAATTTCAGAAGTCTATAGTGGTTCTTGTTATATAGCCTGAAGACAGACAGACGGACGGACGGATGGACAGACGGACAGGCAACGAAGTCTTAGTAGTAGAGCGGGCTGCGGGACCCCACTACTAGAACTTAATTTTTACCCTTTGGGTGCGGAACCTTAAAAACGATAAATTATGTATGATTGTATATTAAAATACTTAAACTAATTATAAACTACGGATGAGTATGTTATCATTTCAACATTCCTAGATAATTAGTATACTTAGCTAAAAAATATTTTCATATCGACACAACTTATCGATAACTTGATGCAGCCCTAGTGTAAAATAGATGAAAATTGTTTACACAAAATATCCTTAAATTGTGCACCATGGCTAGTCAAGTTATGTTTTCCATATAATTAAACATATACAGAAGTGAACACGGATGTAAAAATACCAATAACTCGTAGGGAATTGGCAAAAATAAAGTTAAAACTAGGTACTGTCGATGTAGAATAATTCACCTGTGAAATGAATATTTGTCCGGGTTTTTTCGATGTGTGGATCCAGAATCATTCCACAAACATTTAGCCATGTTTTTAGAGCAGTATTTCTAAAAATTATTCATTATTTAACTTAAAATCACAATTTTTCTGAGAGCCCAAATTGACAACGATCGGCCCAGGGGCAGACAGACTGTCAAACAGATGAAAAAAAAGCTATGCAACCTCAAATCACGCTTCTCTTTCTACCACGCAGTGTTACTGATAGTGACATCTCGCTTGCTCAGGCCTTTGTTTCTCTATTCCGATAGGTATATTAACTTTATGCTTAGAACTGATGTTGAAATTTTTAAATTTGACGTATTATGACGAAAATCGTCGCTAGGGTTGATACCTTCGAATTTAAAACTATGACATAATATTGCAGGCATACATTATAAGGTTTTCTGTATTTCTCGGGATGTATAAATAAAACACGTTAATTTTAAATTAATTATATTTACACACTAACTCAGTGTATCCCAAACTTGTCGGGACCGCGACTCATCTACAAGAAAGTTTAAAGTTCGCGGCCCACCATGAAGACAAAAAAATATGTGGCTTACGTAGTAAATCTTCCCGACATATGAAATGAAGCCACTCGGAACGTCTGTAAAAAAAACATCCATACTAATATTATGAATGCGAAAGTATGCTGTCTGTCTCTTACCTCTACACGCCCAAACCGCTGAACTGATTTTGCTGACATTTTGCATAGAGATACTCTGAGTCCCGGGAAAGGACATGAGATACTTTTTGTCCCGGAAAAATGTACGGTTCCCGCGCGATAAACGAAATTTGGCGCAACGGAGTTGCGGGCGTAATCTAGATAATCTTATATATAAAATTCTCGTGTCACAATGTTAGTCCACGAACTCCTCCGAAACGGCTTTACTGATTTTTACCAAATTTTATAAGCATATTCAGTAGGTCTGAGAATCGGCTACTCGGTACTTTATATATTGATAAGTGCATTTTTTAAATAAATAATAGTAAATTATTACAACCTGAGACTGACGGCGACCATTGTTTGTGCGACGAGATAGCGATCGACGTTGCCATGGCGACATACATATTTAGTCACTTCAATAAAATAATATGGGCGAAATACTTATTTAAATATTATTATGGCAAAGCAACGTTTGCCGGGACAGCTAGTAATATTATAAAATATAATAATAATAATATAATGCAAAAGTGTGTCTGTCTGTCTGTTCTTCCAAACCTCTTCAACCAACCTCCTCACGCCCAAACCGCTGAACCAATTTTGCTGTAATTTGGTATAATGCAGATAGGTACTTTAAGGAACAATGTACGGTTCCTTCGCGATAAACGAATTTTATAAAAAGAAGCGCAATGGAGTTACAGGCGTTTAGTCAGGGCGAGCGAATCGAGCCCTAGTGTATCCCATAACCTTAGCACTTTTGTGGTACACTTTACGGTCCACTAACTTTATCTAATCAGTAATGAAGGAAAAACAAAGCCTAACATAATTATATTCGAACTAATACACTAAACAAACATATTCACCTTTCAGCATTAGCAGGAAGAGTAAACAATACCAATGTCGGTTTCAACAAGGTTGTTGCAAATTGGCACAATAGATATTTTAGAGGATTTGTTTAGTTGTCAAATGTCGAAAAAACCTAATTTAAGAATGACAAGAAAAATGTTGGAGGAACGACGTGTCTGTAATTAATATTTGTTTTGGAATAAAGATTTCTTATTATTGTTGCGAGCATTTTCTTCGGCAACATATAGTGGCGACCGTGAGGCGAGAAACCATTAGAGAAAAATACGTGAAAAAATTGAGATTCCAGAATGAGTATATTAGTTTGGGAGAAGCAGAGGTCTCAATTGAGACGTATTTTTAACAGGCACGCTACACTAATCGGCAAAAGTGATGTGATAGAGGATGCCGATTTGGAGTTCCTCCAAACAAAAGCATATGAGTTATCGAGACTAGACGAAAAGATACAAGATGTCATGGTACAGGACTCAGAGTGTAAAGAAGAAAGTCTGGATAACGAATACGACGAGAGCCAAAAGTATCAGCTCGAGTGGCTCAAGATAAAAAATCACAAAAAGGCGCTGAATGCAACATTAAGACAAGAACAGCGGCAGACGAGATTACCACAGATCCAACTAAGGAAATTTGACGACAACCCAAGGTCATGGATACCGTTTTGGACCCAGTATAAGAAAATCCACGAAGATAACAGTATACCGGAGGAGGATAAATGTAGCTACTTATTGACCTGCATGACAGACGATTCAAAAGCCAAGGCGCTCGTGGAAAGCTACCCGCCTACTAAAGAAAACTACAAGAAGATGGTGCATACGCTGAAGACACGTTTCGCCAAGGATGAACTTTTAGTAGAAATTTATGTCAGGGAAATATTGGCTTTAGTCCTATCAAAAAATAACATTTCAATCGAAAATATTTTTGACAAAATTTCAGTTAATTTACAGATTTTAGAATCACTCGGATTTGGTAGGGACAAATATGAATGTATCCTTTTACCACTTATAGAGTCATCTTTGCCAGATAGTTTATTAGTTCAGTGGACTAAAACTCCACTTAAACAAGGGTCCAAGCTGGAACAACTATTATCGTTTATGGAAAACGAAATCGAGGCCCAGGGACGTTGTAGTTTAGCGAAATCTTTTGATAATAATATACAAACTATTCCTACAGCAGCATGTCTCACCTCGTCCGAGCGTAACGTCGTCAAAGAAGGTAAGGTTATTTGTTATTTTTGTGATAAAAGCCACAATACATTGGAGTGTCGTAAGGCTAATGGTCTCACTTTAGAGGAAAAGAAAGATGCAATAAAGAAAAAAGGCGGATGTTACATATGTCTAAAAAAAGGACATTTTGCCAAGAATTGCAAAGCATTTATTAAATGTATGTGTTGCAGTAAGAGGCATGTTATTATCCTTTGTCCAACTCTCCATGCACCTACAAAGACAGGTGAACAAAAAATAGAAGATAATAGGGAAACAAGCAGTAATTTTACAAGTAATAACGTCACGACTCTGTTACAGACGCTAGTCATCAAGATTTTAAAGGACAAGCAGCAGAGGAAAGTAAGAGCATTGCTTGATTCTGGTTCACAGCGTACTTATATTAAAAAGGCATTGGCAGAAGAACTTGGACTTGAGGTAACAGGCAGCGAATGTCTCGGACATGCACTTTTTGGGGGTGTGAAAAAGCCAACACAGACACATAAGATCTTCAGGTTTAATATAAGTAGTCTAGACGATAAGTATCATACTACTATGACAGCTTTGGAACAAGATGTGCTTTGTGGCAGTCTACCCAAAGTGCAAAACTCCAAACTGATACAGGATTTGAATAAATACAAAATCAGTCTAACTGATACAGAGGAGAATATCGAAGATATAAGTATACTGATTGGTTCGGATCAATTAGGTTTCATTATTAAAGAAAACTTCATCCGTTTAAATGAAAGTCTTGTAGCAATACCTACCAAACTCGGTTGGACATTGCAAGGGCCCATCCAAGGTGTTTATAACACAACAGTAAGCTCAAATTTTGTCTCAGAGTTACTAGAAGAGGCACCGGAATACCTGTGGGCCATCGAATTGTTAGGTATTAATGATCCTTACGAAAAACAAGATAAAACCGAGATACTTAACAGCTTTAATGAATGTATTTCAGTAAACGGTGAAGGAAGATACGAGATGAGCCTGATGTGGAAAGGCGATCCGTATCTGAGCTCTAATTACGAGCAAGCACGCCGAAGACTAATGTCTACTACTAAAAAGTTAGAGAGTATTCAGAAAATGGAAGGATACGATGAGGTAATAAAGGACTGGGTAAAAGAAGGCATTATAGAGGTAGTGGAGAAAGATAACATAAGAGAAGGTCACTACTTACCACACCATGCAGTTATAAAGATGGAGAGCGCCACTACAAAAATTAGGCCAGTATTTGATGCGTCTTGTAAAGACGAAAATAAAAGGTCGTTAAATAGTTGTATTGAAAAGGGACCTTGTCTCATAGAAGAAATACCTAAATTGTTGTGGCTGTCTGATAATTGATACCGTATTATGTACATACGGTATCAATTATGTCATTCGTCGAAATAACGGTAACGTACCCCGGGGCGTCTTGGGTCGCGAGACGAGCGGCACCACTATATGTTGCCGAAGAAACTGCTCGCAACAATAATAAGAAATCTTTATTCCAAAACAAATATTAATTACAGACACGTCGTTCCTCCAACATTTTTCTTGTCCTTCTTAAATTAGGTTTTTCGACATTTGACATAACTAAACAAATCCTCTAAAATATCTATTGTGCCAATTTGCAACACACTCCCGGGGGAGGCAACAGGTGCGCAATATCAAAGGTCCGAGCCTTCACAACTTAACCATTAATCCAGGAACCTAAACGGCGTTTTCACTACTCGCCCCGATCTAGTTATCGTATTTATGGGACGTTGACTACTTGGATTATGATAGTTATTACCTGAATCTGTGGTGCCCGGTGACTCTTCTGGCAATTTGTCAAGCCACTCCCGGGAAACTGCCGAGATTTCTAATGGGAATAGACGTTGATAGGGTCTTACCTTTTCGCCAGATCGGGTCTTTACCCTTGCTGCTCTCGTATGTCCATCTTTCCCTGTGTATATCTCTTTAACTATACAAATAGGCCAATGTAGTCTATTCGACGTTTCTGTTTGGAGAAGGACCACATCTCCCACCTTGGGTTCGACTTTGGTTTCCTTTCCCTTGTTGATCAATAATGACAAATATTCGTTTCTAAATCTAATTCTAAAATCCTCTCTTAGTTTCTGTACATATTTGTATCTAATGTTAAGGTTTTTATGGTCAATTTGATCAAGATCTTCAGTTGTATTTGAAGACAATCCATGTAAGAACATCATAGGTGTTAGTGGTCTAATATCTCCCATTTCCACATATGTTAGTGGTCTACTGTTTATGACTGCCTCACAGTCACACAAAATCGTAGACAATTCAATCCAATCAACTGAGGCTCGGCCTAATATTCTACGAAGCATATCCTTTACCACTCTTACTAATCTTTCCCACCACCCTCCCCACCACGGCGCGGCGGGTGCTGAAAATCTCCACTGTATTTTATAACAGTTCGATTCTTCTTCCACATCTTTCCAGTTAACCTCTTTAAGAAGATTTGCAGTGCCGACAAAATTAGTGCCGTTGTCTGTATATATAATTCTAGGCCTTCCACGTCTACTTATAAATCTCCTCAATGTAGATATAAATCCTGCTGTTGACAATGTATCCGTAAGTTCTAAATGTATAGCTCGATAAACAGCACATGTATATAAGACTATCCAACATTTTGAATTATTTTTCAATATCAGTGGGCCAGCTAGATCTGTACCTGTTACTTCAAACGGCGCTGTCGCCACTAGGCGTTCTACAGGTAGCGGTGGTGTTGGTGCTTCGTAATGTTTAGTCTTGAATCTTTTACACACTTTGCATTCCGCGACAACTTTCTTCAATAATCTCCGTATACCTGTGATCCAGTATGTGTTTCTAACTTCAACCATCATTGTTTGTGTTCCAGCATGCTGTAAATCTATGTGTATTTGTTGTACCATTCGGTAAACAAGCTCGTTTTTTCCGGGCAACAAAATCGGATATATGAAATCTCTATCTTCCCCACTGTAAGTTAATCGCGTCTTCACTCTAATGACTCCATCTATGTCTATAGTTAATAGCTTTTTATTCTTTATTTTTCCTGTATACGTCTCTTTCTGAACTATCTTTATTATAGTCTCTTCAGCATTTTTGTACTCTTCATAAGTGATATTATATGTATTATATTTTTGTCTTATCCTTGGGCTCATTCTCAGTAATCTTGCTACTAACCTTACTATTTTTCTGTATTTGCCAAAATATAATAGCTTACTACTAAATATATTTGTGTTACTTTCTACATAAACAGTTATATCTTTACTTGACTCGCTTGCTATAATTTCTTCTTCCTCAGTTTTCTTTATAAATACTTTAGATCTGGGCCAATACTCCTCCTGAAGGTACAACCATTCCGGTCCCGTCCACCAGGACTTCTCTATCAGTGTCTTCGGATTGCAGCCTCGTGATGGTAAGTCTGATGGGTTATAATTACCAGGTAAGTGATTCCACCATTCTTTCTTAGTATTTTTGCATATCTCTTTTACTCTGTTGGTGACGAAAGCTCCCCATGCCTCTTCTCTTTGGAGCCATGCGTACACTACCGATGAATCAGTCCAACAATATGTTTTATAGCTTGTGCACATTGATAATGCGCCTGAATTCGTAAACTCTTTGTATAGCCGAGAAGCAATAAGTGCACCCATCAACTCTAGTCGCGGTAGAGTCATTTGTCTTTTTATGGGGGTTACTCTACTTTTCGCTAAAACTAGCCGAACATTTACTTCTTCTTTATATTCAGTGCGCAAAAAAATACATCCAGCGTACGCATCTTTGCTCGCATCACTAAAGACATGAATTGTTACGTCGCACTCTCTTAATAATTTCTCTGAAAGGCGTCTTGGTATTTTGCACTGATTAATGCAGTCTATATCCTTGATCCATTCTGTGTATTCTGATCTCAACTCTGCAGATATTTCTTCATCCCATCCTGTCTTTAGCATCCATACCTTCTGTGTTATGATTTTAGGCACTAATGTGACAGGTGATAGAAATCCTATCGGATCAAATATCTGCTGTGTTATAGAGAGTAAAACTCTCTTCGTAATTTTTTCTGGTACAGCTTTTACATTAATACTACAACATAAATCATCAGTGTGTCTATTCCACTGCAATCCTAAGACCGAAACGGGATCAACATTGTGTGCTGAATTTGTCATCCAACCTCGTAGTTCGAATTTCCCTTTATTCATTAATTCGGTTGCTTCCTCAATAAATACTTCAACCTCTTGCGGGGTATCAAAACTTGTTACACAATTATCTACATAAAATGAATCTCTCAATACCTTAGCTGTGTTCACAAGCCACTGCGAGTGGGTCTCCATCAGGCGTCTCCATAGGTAACCTTTGGAGCCATGCGTACACTACCGATGAATCAGTCCAACAATATGTTTTATAGCTTGTGCACGTTGATAATGCGCCTGAATTCGTAAACTCTTTGTATAGCCGAGAAGCAATAAGTGCACCCATCAACTCTAGTCGCGGTAGAGTCATTTGTCTTTTTATGGGGGTTACTCTACTTTTCGCTAAAACTAGCCGAACATTTACTTCTTCACTGCAACCGTAATGTTACGGTCTCCCAAGCATTGTCGATGCAAGAAATCGGCAACATACAGAGTGGCTTGACAAATTGCCAGAAGAGTCACCGGGCACCGCAGATTCAGGTAATAACTATCATAATCCAAGTAGTCAACGTCCCATAAATACGATAACTAGATCGGGGCGAGTAGTGAAAACGCCGTTTAGGTTCCTGGATTAATGGTTAAGTTGTGAAGGCTCGGACCTTTGATATTGCGCACCTGTTGCCTCCCCCGGGAGTGTGTTGCAAATTGGCACAATAGATATTTTAGAGGATTTGTTTAGTTGTCAAATGTCGAAAAAACCTAATTTAAGAATGACAAGAAAAATGTTGGAGGAACGACGTGTCTGTAATTAATATTTGTTTTGGAATAAAGATTTCTTATTATTGTTGCGAGCATTTTCTTCGGCAACAAAGGTTGAATTAAGGCACCCGTAGACGCTGCAGTATACTCCCGGCATTATTTAAATTTAACTAATTAAAAACTCGACGGGAAAGATACGTGGATCGCTCGACGTGTTCTTCTTGGTCGTATTGATCAAGTATTGATGTTGTTTATGTTTTGGCACATGCTATTAAAATTGTCAGAATCCAATTTTGAAATCTATATTTTAAAATATAAAATAAATTATAACAGCCAGCGCGAGGCACATTCCGTTCATAATACGAGTGAAACCCGACGAATTTGACAGATATTGAAACCTATCCGTCTCTTTGAAGTCGAAGTTATGGTAGTTATGTCTATTGTGACGCGATGCCTATTAAGCTGGTTTCAGACTACGCTATATCCAATATCCATACTAACATTATAAATGCGAAAGTGTGTCTGTCTGTCTGTTACCTCTTCACGCTCGAACCGCTGAACCGATTTTGCTGAAATTTGGCATGGAGATACTTTGAGTCCCGAGAAAGAACATAGGATAGTTTTTATCCCGGAAAAATGTACGGTGCCCGCGCGATAAACGAATTTTGGCGCAACGAAGTTGCGGCCGTCATCTAGTATACTACTATACTACTAGTACATATAATACCTACTTTAATAGCATAAACTTATCTAATCTAATATATATAAATCTCCTGTCACGATGTTTGTCCGCGATGGATTCCTAAACTACTTAACCGATTTTAATGTTTTCTTTTTTTTAATGTGTGCTTTTTTCCAATTTGAGAGATAGGATAGCTTAGATCTTTAATTATAGTTGCAATTTTATTTTATTGCAAATTATTTGTCTATAAAGAGCGACCATTGTTTATGCGACGCGGATCACGGGATAGCGATGGACGTTGCCATATGGCATATTGACATACTTATGTTACTTATATTTTAGTCACTAATTCAATAAAATAATACAGGCGATATTATACTTTATACAATACTCGCTGTCCCGGCAAACATTGTTTTGCCATTTAAAGTATTTCTACTTCATCAGTTGATACAAAATCTTACCCCCTCTTTTGTCCCCTAAGTTGGGTGGAGGGAAAAATATTATACACCAGATGTTAAGTTGGAAAAAGTTAATAATATGAAGTAAGTCCATTAAAGAAAAAAGTTTGATACCAAATCTGACCCCCTCTTTGCTCTCCTTAGAGGGGTAGGGAGGGTGTGATTTTTATATATCAGATTTTGAGTTGGAAGAAGGCAAATATATCTGCGAAAACCGTATGCAAATCGGATCAGTAGTTTTCGTCTTAAAGCAAAAGTCTTATACAAAATTTGACCCCCTTTAGTCCCTTTAGAAGGGTGAGGGGATTATTATTAATAGACCAGATGTTAAGTTGGAAGAAGGCAAATATATCTACGAAAACCGCATTCAAATCGGATCAGTAGTTTCCGTGTGATAGTGGAACAAACATACATACAGACAGACAGACAGACAGACAAAAAAAACTAATCACATTTTTGGCTTCTATAGCGATGTAGTAATACCCCCCCGCTTATTATTTTTTGAATATCTTTAATGCACAGAATTTTCATTTCTACAGTTTTATTATATGTATAAATTGAATGCGTCAAAATCCACCCGCGTTGAAAGAAAAGTGTCATAGCAAGCGCTTCTGCAGCACAAATATTATTAATAAGTACAATATTTGTGCTGCAGAAGCGAGCCATACATTCTATTTATAAAATGTCTGCTTTAGAATCTCTGAGAGATAAATTTAAAGAAATTAGTGTTCTAACTGTTGCTTCTCAATACATTTTGGATAATGTAATATATGTTAGAAAAAATATAACAAAATTTAAAGTTAAAAGTGACATTCACTGTAGGAATACTAGAAATAAGCACAAGCTATATATGCCGGTGATCAGACTTAGTAAAGTCAGTAAGTCTTTTAAAGGTCAATGTATACGCCTTTACAACAAAATCCCAGTAAACGTTCAAAATCTTTCCATTAATAAATTTAAAAAAGTAGTTAAAGAACGTTTGTGTGCCAAAGCCTATTATAAGGTCAATGATTTCATATATAATAATAAACGATAAACGATTAATAAACGATGGCACATCTTGGGAGTAGGATGGCTTCTTGCAAGGCTACTTCTACATTATTATTAATAGGACTTACAATTATGTATGTGGATATTGTATATAATATTAAGCTACAAAATTGTAAACTTTATTTTAAAAGATTAATTTTTTTCTCGCTTTTTTTGGTAAAAAAGTGGGCCGGGTTATTTCCCGAACCGGTGGTAGGCATCATGTAGGACATTCTGAAAATATTTATTTTAAATTTATTCAGAAATAAAACAATTTTGATTTTTTTTTTACGATTTCAATGCGCGTCACAGACATGCCTCACGTAACACGTTCGCTGTTGACTGCGTTATATCAACAACGATTACAAGGTATCGTAGAATATAGAGTGACAGACTTTTCTCTCTACTCCAATATACAGAGATTTACTTAGATAATGGTGGATAAAAAACGTTTTTGTTCATTCATTCATTCTTGTTCTAGTAAATCAATTAAATAAGGGAAAGGCGCTAATGGTAGACACTGAACTAATAGATGACACTAACGACAAAAATGCCATAAAAATAAGAATTATTCTAATTATTTCTCAACACTGTACATTTTATAAGCTTCTTATGCTATCTGTTGATGTGAAAAAATATATTAGGGATGCCTTCGGGAACAAAATTTTAAAATGGGATCAGTTTTCGTAAATGATGTGACCGCGTCAACACGCACCCGGCAATTTCTTAGCAAATAGGTTAAGGAAGGCGAAATTTTGCACGTAAGTTTTGAATACATTTATTAGATTTTTTGTAATTTCTATTGACTTCATTGGATTAATGGTCATGTTGTTTACACTAATTAATGTTTATTTATGATCTTTTATCCATTTTCCCTAACAATATAAAGGGTGTCTACTATTAGTTCTTGAAAATGTAAAAAACCTAATAGATGACATGGATCTCATCTTTTAGTTTTTCAATACATACTAAAGTTATTTTGTACTTTATTCTACTGCAAATATCATCACTATTCTCTAAAAATATAATTCTATTAACAAACTAAGAACTTAGAACTACTGTACCTAAAAATGGACATGGTGTCTAATATTAGACCTTGCACTGATCTAAAAATCGATGCTTTAGTTCTGTAGCAGTAAAAAGAAGAAAAAGGAGAACTGAGAACAAAAAGAAGAAAAAAGAAGAGGCAAAAGAAGCATGGAGACTTAAGACTAAAAATAAATTTGCTGGGAAAAAAATATGAAAAATAAAAATAAAAGGAAAGATAGTTTCAGCATGGAAGAAGAATGAATAGAATCTGGAGACAACGTGGATAATATTTCTGATGCATGTAGTTACTATGATGAAGTAAATGAAATCTTTTGAAAAACGGCAAATAAAGACCTAATAATATGAAAAATGTAAAATGTAATTTAATGTTCTATGTCAACTATTAGTTCATATTGGTGTCTACTATTAGTGTTGTTCGCTTATTGTGATGTCATCTATTAGTACTTATGACTAAGTTTACAAAAAGACCAATAATATCTTTTTTTATTGATTTGTCAGAGAATAATTATAATAGTTTTATTTTATAAGAGTTACTGAAGACATGGAAGAAGTTATCAATCCTTTATTTTCATAAATTATATATTTTATAACATTCGAATGTTTCATGTTTCCTTAAAGTGTCTGCCATTAGGTCTTCTCCCTTAATATGAATTAATAATATTCTCATCATCTTCATAATATAGAAATGAGGTACGCTCATTTTCAAAGTTACCCTAAATGACTGTACGTTTACAAAGTATATAAATATATTGTCAAACTAAAATCATTTATCTTACCTTTTTCTATCCCTTTCATTTTCTCCCCTTTCAGTTTTGTGTCTTCTTTCACTGTTCATTTAATAAAGAAATAAAAATAAAGACGTGCAGTTGATGGAAATAAAAGAGTACAACATGACCTCAAGTACGAAAGAAATCGAAAGTAGGCAAATTACGATTTAAATTTTTCTATCAAAATACAAGTTTCTCCAACTTTCACTAAGTACCTATTCGAAACAATGTTTAATATATGTAAACTATTAGATATTATCGCTTTTATATGCTGTTACTATACTGTACTCAGCGAAACATGGCGGTAGCAGTCATTGACCCTGTCAAAAACTTGTTGGTCAAAAACTTCATTTTCTATACAAAGCCGCGATTGACAACACTTCATTGTCAATCGCGGCTTTGTATTGAAAATGACAAGTTTTTGACAGGGAGTCAATGACCGCTACTGCCATGTTTCGCCGAGTACAGTATTTTTCATCATTTTCATCATGTGTACATTTTTTTTTCAAGTTCTTAAGTTACTGAGTTAAAGTTATTAGGTTAAATATTATATTAATAATATATTAATCTATGGACGCTTCACACCACGTCAGTCTGGCCCCGGATACTTTTGGTCTCGAAAAATGTACGGTTCCCGTACAATAAACTTTTATCTCAAGAACGGATGAACCGGCTGAAAATTGGTGGAGAGGTAGCTTAGAACCCGAAGTCCCGGAAAAACTTTTTTTACAGTTAATAATGCGACCAAAATATTTTAGATATTGACAGAAAAGTTGTCAAAAGTCGAACCAAATTTTGTTTACACAGACAGTGCAACCTTCCTAGCATACGCCAACGAGATATATCTCGTATCTCACTCTCGAGATAATTAAAAACTACTCGTCTCATAATGTCAAAATCTCGACATTATCTCGACAAAACACTATAAGAATGTGTTCTTGGATTATAGATCTACACGAGAAAAAATGTTTGTCATGCTAGGGTCAATAGAGATGAACATACAAACTATCAAACATCGAGAAACATGTAGAGAGAGATATCTCGTTGGCGTATACTAGGCAGACTGGTGTCTAGCATTGAAAACTTAGTTTAAAAAAGGGGGGCTCCCATACAAAAAAAACACAATTTTTGGCCTATTTTGCTCTAAAACGGTACGGAACCCTTCGTGCGCGAGTCCGACTCGCACTTAGCCGATTATTATTATTAACTTAACATAATTTGGTTCTATTTTACTTTTAACTATAAAATTTCTATTTAAATATCCTTTTTTGTTGACTTAACAGGTTCTATTTTATTACGCGATACAATTTGAGAAATCGTTCACCATTATTTCTCTTTTCGTTGGATCTTTTAAACTGTAATTGGCTCACCCCCCTTTCCACCACCAACTCCTATATGTATGTATGTATAATGTATATGTATCTCCAGGATCGACAAACCTTGGTCACACAGGAAGATACCACTTAGCATGTAACGATCTGAATACTTGTAATAACGCTATTGTTGTGAGTGTCTCACGCTCGTGAAATAGTTTATTAACTGTAAAATTAGTTTATTTTAATGTTCATTATAAATCTTCCGCATGTGTTCAGTAATTTGGAGAAGCAATTACCTGAGTATAAAGTATTGTTAATCAACGCTAATTTCTTCCCATCAGGTGATTTGCTTGCTCGAACCTATAGGCTAGTATTAGTAATTATTATCTATTTTTGTGTATTAATGAAAGTTATACCTAGTTATTATTTATTATTATAATACGTATACCAGTGTGAAAAAATGACAATAAAATATTCTTACTTTTGAAACCCTCCTTGGTAGTTTTAAGAATATAGACCGTCGCGTATATTTTAATTCACTTGCTTTTAAATCGACTTACTAAAAAGAGGAGGTTTTATTTTCAGGTGTAGATTTTTTTGTATTAACTATAATAATTATTATCTACTTAATTGTAAAGACAATTATGAAACTCTAATTTACTCCATTAGTATTTTGGTAGAATTATAACAGCTTTGTTCACGTATATAACAATATAACTAAAATAAAAAATAAATAAATAAATCGATTTAAAGCTGAAATATAATGTTCTCAGTCACTTCAGCAGCTCTCTCTTATCAGCTGAGCACACAGCGCGATGACGGTACACATTTCATCATTGTTTGCATGGACTGTCTGCTGATAATACAACTTTTTTCGCTGCGTGTACTATATGGTATGGAAAATAATATGGTCTAAACTCTAAGGGTCTTATCACACTGGCGATTAGCGAGCGATTTGAAAGCGACAGCGCAGCGCGCACGCCGCGTCAGCGCAGCGTCGTCGCGGCGTGGCGTGGACGCCATTTTGTACACTCGTCTAGGGAATTCCCTAGACAAGTGTACAAAATGGAGTCCAATCGTCTAGGGAATTCCCTAGACGAGTGTACAAAATGGCATCCACGCCACGCCGCGACGACGCTGCGGTGTCGCAGCGTGCGCGCTGCGCAATCGCGTCGCTTTCAAACCGCTCGCTAATCGCCAGAGTGATAAGGCCCTAAGTGCTTGTTCAGACACAGCGGGAACCGCGCGTTTGCAGTTTAGAAACTGACCGGTCAGTGCGAACGCTGTAATACAACGCCTTTTACACTGTATAATATAAACGCACGATCAAGTATAATCTACACGGCACGTCCGTAAGTTCCGTGTACATACGCGTTGCGTTGCGGCCCGAATTGAACCTTAGGCCGTCCATAGGGTCAATTCAGACTGCAACGCAACGCGTAAGATGCATTTGGGCCATGCATGCATTTGCAAAAAAATACATTGCTTTTCAAATGTTGTTTTTGCGATACGACGTCGCAACGCAGTGTTGTGGCCTGACCCTTACAAAATTTGTACAAATTTGTCAGATTTGCAAGACGTCTCACGCAATTGAAGTTTGTCAATTCAGTACAAATTTAGAAAGCATCTACCTTCATCTCTATCACCTCGAATTGGCCCTAGTAGTCCATTGAAATGTTACATTTGCTTTGCATTTATTAGAGGACGCAATTTTATTTTTGGAACATGTTGAGGGGGTTAATAGAAGCTTAACCTCAAGTTTGTGGGGTCGCCGCTCTTGTCCCCCGACCGCCATCTTGAAAAAGGGGGCGACAATATTATTTTCGTGATATTTGTAAGAATATAATTTGTTGCAAATTATTTTGCTTACAAATATGTTTATATAACTTTTTACCCTAAATTAAAAAGTTAAAATCAAAAAAGTGAGGATTTTTTTAAAATGTTTATTATCACTTTTGAGCTTTGTTTAATACATTTTACAATAAAATCACCTTAAGCCAACCTTGTAGATGATCTTTTGAAAAAAAAATCCCCCAATCCCCCCGATTTCATGAAATGATTTTTCTGCAGATGCAAAGGAAACTGTGAAAGCATGTGTGGCTGCAAATCAACGGCAAAAAATCAACAGTTACTTTTACCAATAAGTTACGTAGTAATAGTCAATACATAAGTAACCTGTGCTTTAAGGTTGATTCCTCTAGACTTTGGCACATGATGCTGATGAATGATGATGAATGATTCACGATATAATCATGACACCGGTAATATTATGAATGAAGCTAGACCTTGTAAAGTCACAACTCATTGCTAGTTGCGTTAAATATCAAATAAACCTGTTGTATAATAATTAATAATTTGTACTCATGTGGATGCTATATGATAGCAAGTAGGCCTTGGCGAATTATTACATATTTATTATTTTGTCATATTATCTTATAATGTTTTTTATTGTATAATAGCTGTCCCGGTGAACTTCGTCTCACTTTAAAACCTTCCCTGTTTTAGCGCGATTAACACATTTGAAAATCCATTTATATATATATATATATATATATATATATATATATATATATATATATATATATATATATATATATATATATATATATATATATATATATATATATATATATATATATATATATATATATATATATATTGTAGCGGCGTGTGTTTAGCTACATATAGGCTTGAAAAACTAGAACTACTAAGGCCTATGGTAAGTTTTGTGAATTTTGAAATAATAACAACGTGTGGTCTTAACGTATCAAAAATGTATTCTGGTGAAAGTTACAATATTCTAGGATAGGGGGTAGGAACAATTAGCCAATAGGCGACGCGTACGTATATCACTCGCGCACTGTGATTGGATATACAAGATGTCACGGGAAACTAGCACTTAAGTCCCAAACATGCCCGCGGCCTTGAAAGCACTAGCTTTTAACATTATTCTTCCTTCACAAGTGGACAGATCTTCGTGTAAGATCGTCTTATGACACCTGATGCTGTCCTGATGTCCGCCACTCTAGCGATGCCGTCGCCACCAGGAATTGTCCTCACCACGCGACCAAGTTGCCATTTCAACGGTGGAAGAGCCACGTCCTTGATTAGGACAAGCGTATCAGGCTTCAATTCTGCCGTATTTTCCCTCCATTTAGATCTGATTTGTAGCTCCGAGATATACTCACTAGCCCAGCGCGTCCAAAACTGCTGCCGCAGCTGTTCCACTCTCTGATAGCGGCTCAACCGGTGTACAGGTAAGTGCTGCAAGTCGTCTTCACACACCGGTGCCGTGAGAGGTCGGCCAATCAAGAAATGGCCAGGGCTGAGGGGATAGTAATCCGAGGGATCCGAAGACAGAGGTACCAGCGGACGTGAGTTTAGCACTGCTTCTATCTGCGTCAGTACGGTAGTAAATTCTTCGAACGTCAGATGAGCATTACCGAGCACTCGCCGCAGGTGGTACTTGCACGACTTGACCCCCGCTTCCCACAAGCCACCAAAATGCGGGGAATATGGAGGAATAAACGAGAATTTAATATTTTGACTCTTTGCGTAATCTACAACGTCTTTACTACAGGATGATAAAAACCGAGCAAACTCGTTTTTTAAACCTACGAAATTTCGTCCATTATCCGAGAAAATTTCACGTGGTTTTCCACGTCGAGACATAAATCGTTTAAGAGCGAGGAGGTATGCGTCAGTAGATAGGTCGCTGACAAGCTCCAAGTGAATAGCGCGAGTAATAAAACAAATAAACAGACAGATATAGGACTTAACTAATTTTGCACCCCTACCCTTACGATTTAAAACGGACACTGGTCCAGCGTAATCAGCGCCTGTGAAAATAAAAGGAAAACCTGCCGTCAAACGCTCCTTAGGGAGGCTGCCCATGAGTGGGCTTAGCGTTTTACCCCTAGCCCGTATACAAGTGACGCACTGATGAGTGACTTTCCGAGCAAGATTCCTACCGGACAGCGGCCACCACTGCTCGCGCAAACGGTACAACAGCGCTTGTGGCCCGCAATGCAAAGATTGATTGTGTTCGTGAATAAATAGTAAGCGAGTAAAATAGTGCTTAGAACATAAAAGTATAGGGTGCTTTTTATTATAATTAAAATCTATAGAATTTTTTATTCTGCCACCTACACGAATTAGGTCTTTTTCATCTAAAAATAAATTTAGGCTTGAAAGTCTGTTGCTTGACTTAACATTCCTTCCATTCTTTAGCAAATTATACTCCAAAGAAAATGACTCCCTTTGTGATAACTTGGCTAGCATAATCACCGCGCGATTCAATTCATCGACACCGATCGCGCCCGTCAGCTGTTCGGTTCTGTGGCGCGGCCGGCTATTGTGCGTGAAGCGCAGTAAATAGGCAGCCGCGTGACTCATACGCTTGAAGTTTGAGAATTTGTTGAATGGAAAGAATGTTTCGTCCGTATTAATATTTTGATTTAAAAATGTATTTATAGTGTTAGATTTTAGTTCAGGCAAATCAGTAGGTAGGAATTCCGTGTTTGAATTTATATGTGTGGATAAATTAAAATTAAAATCCAATTCGTGCAAAAATGGAGGACCATTCCACCAGTCTTCAGATAAAACTAAGTCCTGGAGGCTGACTCCGCGAGAGATTTTATCAGCTGGGTTATCTTTGCCACTAACATGCCTCCAGGTAAATACACTAGTCAGTTCGTGTATTTCGGCTACTCGATTCTGTACGAACGTTTTAAGTAAATTGGGTGTCATGCGTAACCAGCCCAGCACAATAGTCGAGTCGGTCCAGAATATGACATCGTCGAACTCGCGAGTGAGCGAACTGCGAATTTTATCGTAGAGTTTAGCGCCTAGCAACGCACCGCACAGTTCCAGTCGAGGTATACTAACAGGCTTCAATGGGGCTACCTTACCCTTCGATATTAATAATTTTACGACAACACGATCATCGCATACGGTTCTCACATAAGCACAAGCGCCGTAAGCTGTCTGCGAGGCGTCAGTGAAAATGTGCAGCTCGACTCGTTTGCCGTCACACTGAAATGCGTGTCGCGGAATCTTTATTGAAGGAAGATGAGACAGACTGTCAACAAACCGGTTCCATGTACGTAAAATATCCGCGGGAAGAGGATCGTCCCACTGTAACTTAAGCAACCAAAGACGTTGTAATAAAACTTTGCCTATAATAATCGACGGACTTAAAAAACCTAAGGGGTCAAATATTTGCGAAACTATAGATAATATGGTACGTTTCGTTACATTAGAAGTAGCCTGTTGTAACTGCGTATTAAAATTAAAATCGTCAGAAACGTTGCACCAACCTAAACCTAAAGTTCTACATTGGCTATGTTCCCCGAAGTTTAAGTTGCGAAATGTATTAATAATATTACTATCATTCGAGGACGTTGGGTGCGCGCCCTCGCAGACTTCAAAATTGAAAACCCACTTGCGTAACGTAAAACAACCGGACTTTAGCGCGTCTACGGTACCCTTGCAAATTTTTAATAATTTGACCTTGTCGTCATTAGAGGTCAGGAGGTCATCAACATAAATATCGTTGTTTATGACTCTTTTGACTTCAAGATCGGAACACTCAGCAGCCAATTGCTTCAAGCAGCGTACACTCAAGAACGGTGCCGAAGCTGTGCCATATGTGACCGTGTTCAACTTGTACACTGCAAGCGGTTTAGACGGTTCGTCGCGCCACACGATTAGCTGTAAATCACGTTGGTTCGGATTAACGAGGACCGAACGATACATTTTTTCGCAGTCGGCTAACGCGGTGTATCGGAACTGTCTAAAGCGCAACAGTATACCTAGCAAGTCACCCTGAATAGGAGGTCCAACGAGTTGTATGTCATTAAACGAAATTCCGTTACTAGTGGCTGCACTGGCGTCAAACACGACACGGAGTTTTGTAGTAGTGCTGTGTTCACGAAACACGCCGTGGTGCGGCAGAAAATAGTTAGGGTTCGAATAACTATCGACTCTAGTCATGTGACCTAAGTCGATGTATTCTCGCATGAAATCTACGTATAATTGCTTATAGCTAGTGGGTGCGCGTAGCAACCGTTTTTCCAACGCGAAAAAACGGCGCTCAGCTTGGGAGTACGATTCGCCCAGAACCTCAGCTGATTTTTTGAGCGGAATGTCAACAATAAACCTACCGTGCTTATCGCGTGTAGTATTCGTTGTAAAACTTTGTTCACAAGCCATCTCTTCATCAGAGTACGTACTCCGAGGCTGGGTTAGCTCTTCGAGCTCCCAAAACTGACGTAATTGAGCGTCTATAGATGTACTGAAGTTACATTGGACGTGTCCATAATTTTGCGTAATATTATGATTGATAGGACCGGAAACTATCCAACCTAACTTAGTATTTTGTAAGAATGGACCGTTCGGTAAACGTATCTTGCCATCCATGAGCAAATCCCAAAACCTGTCCGCTCCTATTAAAATATCTATGTTTTGTTGCCCTAAAAATTGCGAGTTTGCCAACTGAACGTTATCAGGTACCTTAAGGTGCGCATGGTGTACCTGAACAGCGGGCAACTTGGGCGTTATCTCGTTTAGAACAAAACATTGAAGTCGCATCGAGTAGGAATTAACGCGCGATTTTACTTGTATGTCACACAAATGCGTCGAATGTGAAATAATATTACCTACTCCGCATATCATTTTAGTGGACTGTATTAACGGAAGATTTAATTTTTTGCAAAACGAATGTGTAACGAAACAACTTTGACTCCCACTGTCTAGTAAAGCGCATGCGATATGATAATTATTGTCTTTATCGAGAATTTCAACTAGCGCAGTGGAAAGCAAAACTGGTTGTTCATTAAAGCAGTTTACATCTGTGTGCGTGTACGCGTGAACATCGCAATCCTGTCCCTTATCGCTTTGACCGCAACTGATTGAGGGAGAGGGCGCGAGCCCGATCACTCCGCTCGGACTAGCCTCAGCGGCGACAGTTGATGGTTTAGATACAAGGCTTGTGGTATGATTAGAATCGCTAGAAGGATGAATCAGTGAATTATGTTTTGAACTGCATTTTTTACAAGGTCCAAACAAACAGTTGTTTACCGTGTGCCCGGAACGTAAACAATTTTCACATAAGTTGTGTTCTTTAACGATTTTAAGTTTAGATTTTAAGTCCATGTTAATGAATTGTGAACAAGTGTAAATTGGATGTGAAGCCTTGCATACTACACACAACTTACGTGAATTGCGCCCGGCAGGCTTATTTAAATTAGATACTACATTACACTGTGTCACGTTACTGCGAAAATTAGTACATGATTTTTTGTTAACTTCGGTTATAGTGTTGTCTTTACTGTGTGCTAAAATTAAAGTTTCTAAAAGATCGGCCCTAGACTTCAAAAAATTAACTAAATGATCAACCTTCAGCGTAATTTTAGAATTAGATAATAAAGAACCTTTATGTTCCTCCCATTGCCGCTCAGTCGTCTTATCCAATTTAGAAGTAACTAAAAAGATAATTAAAGTATCCCAGAAGTTCGTGGGCTCACCGAGTATTTTTAAAGCGCGTAAATTATTAATTATAATATCTATAAGTTTTCGGATTAGAGCAGGCGACTCTTTCGGCAACGGCTGTATCGTAAATAATGCTTTGACGTGACTCTGCACTAATAATCTATTATTATCATACCGATTTAGCAAAAGTTCCCACGCAACAGAATAGTTTTCGGATGATATTTCTAGCGCGTTAACTACCATTTCAGCACTCCCTTTTAACGACGATTTTAGATAATGAAATTTTTGTACGTCGGAAATATCTGTCGAATTATGTACCAGAGATAAGTATGTGTCCCTATATTCTAGCCAGTGCTCGTATAATCCGTCAAAGGTAGGTAGGGTGATGACAGGTAATTTAACTGACGATTGATTATTATGAGAACACATTTTAGAGCATTCAGCGACCTCCCTACCGACACCAAGAATAGATTCAGCTTTCGAAAGTGTGCTGTAATAACAGTCCTCGAACTGCTGACGCTGATCTAACTGGTCGTCGATGTCACACTCGGGGACAGTGTCCTCGAGCTTAGATTGAATGGAATTAAATTCAGAAAATAGAATACTTGCACCGTCCATACGTAATTTTAAATCAATCCTCGACTCTGAGCCTAACGGTATAGCTATGGTATTTAAATAATTAACAAATTTTGTTAACCTGCCCTTAAGAACACCGCGTTTTCTAATGAGGTCGCGAATAATTTGCTCAGTTTTATCATCTGTAACATTTCTATACGGAGACTTGTCACGAGATTTGCTACTCTGACCTTCCATATCCCCCAAAGACATAATAGTGACTTGTGAATATTGGGAATGTTAACGTGAAGTACTCACCGCAGGAGCACTCAGCTGATGCGGGCGGACACGGAAACGTTATCCTGGATCCTGTGCACGTTCCTCTGCCGTCGATATCGCGTACGTATTCGGCTGCTCGCTCCTGGTACAACTCACAGCACCGTATTCCTCGTTTGCGTGCAAATTTATCACCACTGGTAGTGCTGCGTGGCCGTTAGCAGTCCAAAATGGTCGCCTTGGTTCTGATGATTTGATTTCGCAGCTCAAATCCTCTCCACATATGGTTCGAAGGTCCAATTTATGTAGCGGCGTGTGTTTAGCTACATATAGGCTTGAAAAACTAGAACTACTAAGGCCTATGGTAAGTTTTGTGAATTTTGAAATAATAACAACGTGTGGTCTTAACGTATCAAAAATGTATTCTGGTGAAAGTTACAATATTCTAGGATAGGGGGTAGGAACAATTAGCCAATAGGCGACGCGTACGTATATCACTCGCGCACTGTGATTGGATATACAAGATGTCACGGGAAACTAGCACTTAAGTCCCAAACATATATATATATATATATATATATATATATATATATATATATATATATATATATATATATATATATATATATATGGTTAACGAATTTTTGTAATTTATTTTAAGATTAAGATTAAAAATAAACACACTAAAAACGTTTTTCATTCGCAAAATTCTTGTCGCCGCGCTAGTTGATAAAAGTGAGTTTCTTACTTATATGGAAAACATTTTTCATTTTCAGTTATCATTTTTGTTTTAATAGAACAGAAACTACTTTAAAATTATATAATTACGACTGTACACGAATTTTTGAAATGTATCCAAAAACAATTCTATAGTAATAATATAACGCTAAAAAATAAAATGTAATTTTTTTTTCGCACGTTAAGTATGAAAAAAAAACCATTACTTTTACATAATTTCAAATTTCGCGCGTATTTTGTAAAAACGCTTCCGCTAGTTGACGCCATGTTTGCTCTATGGTCATGAGTTCATGACGTCATTGCGGTAGTAAACAAACAGGCATCAATAGACATAAGACATTCGACTCTGACCGTTGACACAGTTGTCATTTTTAACCGACTTCCAAAAAACGAGGAGGTTATATGTTCGGCTGTGGATATATTTTTTTATTTTTTTTTAATTTTTGTATGTTCAACGATTACTCCGCCGTTTGAGAAACGATTTTCGAAATTTTTGTTTTGTTGTATTAGGTTTCACTCCAATTTGGTACCATGTTCACAAAAGTGGTGACTTGATGATGGGATCCATGAGTAAAAGGGAACTCCTCGAAATTTATATGGAAACATATGGTGATTGTGGTTTTATGAGATGCATCCTAAGCATATGCTACCAAAACACAAGATTTTTCACCGAGGTATACTATGGTTCCGAAGACACTAAGAGAACTCCGGATTCCTTATAGATACAAGTTTGGGAGTTTAGGCGCTGTTTTAAGAACTGAAAGCATATGCTACTATGCAAATTAAATTCATCATCACCATCATCATTATCATCATCATTACCAAGTCAGGGTCACCAATGTCACCAAATTCAACCTTATCTCCAGAGTATAAGGCACACATTTGATATTACTTCTGAGAAGTTAAAGTTGCTTCGATCATGTAACATTCTGTCTCACTTCGCCGAGATATTCTGGAAAACAACCTAATTTCAATCTTTTGCATTGCGTTTAGCGTTCACAGTACATTAACTGTCGTCTCGCATATCTGCCAGGGCTGTCAAGCGAGCGGCGCTCTCAATCTTCATAATTTTGAAGTCGGTGCCAGTTCCAAAAATTTCAAATATTCTGTCAGAGAACTGAAGATTCATCTGGTACCGACTTCAAAATAATGAAGATTGAGTACAGAAATAGTTGAGCTTTAGCCGAATTCGGAAAAAAGGCACTATTAGATAGGAATAATTATTTAATACTTTTTAGTTCATATTATAAGGATGCTATTATTGTTTTTACCTTGGAAGTCGGTTTTAATTTTTTGTTATTTTGTTTACTATCCCAATGACGTCATTAGCATGGCGGAAAGATTTCGGAGCGTTCAAAGACAGATAAAAAATCCTAAAATCTTTAAACTACATTTAAAAATATAATAAGCTATCTTATGAAGTCAAACTAACATTTTTCGATTGCTTTTCCTCTAAACCATCATAATAATACATTATTTCATTTTTTTCTCATATACACTAAAATATACCCTATAAATGCCTTGAAAGCACCAAACTAGTTTCTTTACTACGTGATCATTTATAATATTATTTACGTAGACGTAGCATGGTTACCATAGAATCGGTTTCTTTCTACGGAAGAATAGACAAAGTGACAGTTAGAAAATAGAAATCCGCCATTTTGTCGATAAAATCTGTCAGTATGTCGATTCTTTCCCATATCTACTGTTGTTATGTTGTTGTGATGGATTATAAGAGCGCTGCTGGTACGCTGGTTCTAGGAGTTTCCTCTACGCCGTAGCCCGTAGAAGCTCTACAGTTAGTCCAGCTAATTCATGCTGTAGGATAGCTGTCTAATGCTGTCTGGTAGCTGGCAAATGCTTGTACCTAAGTCTATAGTCTGTACATAGTTTAAGTAAAAAAAATGATAGAAGTTTTTTTTTTAGATTTTTTCTACTGTTTGCATTTTTTGTATTTTTTTTCCTTTTTTCGCTACCGAGTACCAGCAACTGTCGTCATCAATGACTAATCGCCATTTAACCTTACAGTTAGCTAAAGGTCACAGACAAAATACAGAAAAAACTAAATTCCGGGTAGGAAGGTATAGGAGGAAACAGTTGGTAAATTGTGTGTCGTTATATTAGATACAGATTTTTGGTTAAAATGCGGGTTCCGACTCAACAAGGTTTCTTGTAGGTAGGACGAAAAACAAAAAATGAAGTAATTTATTTTTTCGTTAGATTTGATGGATAACGATGTTTGCCAACATGATTGCGAAGCTTCGTATAGAAGGCACCATCTGGCACCATCGCATAAATTGATTCATAGGCAGTTGACGTTACTTATACGTCATTTGGTCGAATTATGTCAATTCAATGTTATTAATAATAAAAATATCCGACGGCTGGGTTTGACACAACGCGACCAAATTACATAGGACCACCATCTGTCTATGGATCAACTTCTCTGATGGTACAATCGATGATCATGACTCATGAAGTCATGAGTCATGAGCAAACATGTCTATGTTCTATCCGTCTGGATTTTATGTATTCGTAATAGCTTGCATGTCTTGGTTTATTGTGAGTGTGGAGAGGCCCTAAAAGCGGGCCCCTAGACGAGCAATTTTATTGCGCTATATTATTGACCGTCTAGGGTTGATATTGAACATCGCGCGAATTTAATCTAATTGTTAAATAAACTGTTCAAAAGTGAAGCGTGATATTGCACAATACAATTAATCGTCTAGGGGCCGGCAGATTAATCTGACTAGATAATATTATGTTGACTTGATGTTTATTTACAAGAAGAGACAAAAATTACTGTGAAAATCTAATCAACAATTAAGTATTTAATTAAATTCAAAGATGCTACTACTACTTTAAAACTACTTAAATTAAGATAATTAGAAGTATTCTAAGCAGAGTAACGTTAAATTCGGCTTTTAGACTAGATAAATATAAAAAGAAAAAATGTTTCTCACGGAACAGTTAACTTTTGTTAATATTTCCGCGTCGTTAACACAATTTATTGTTAACATTTATAATGGCTGATAAAAGAATAAAATATTTTATTATAGCATTGTAATTATATTATTGCTTTAAAATAACAAACATTATACCTGAACTTATAAACATTGTAATAAAAATAAAAACAGAAGTTTAGGTATTCAGTTGGAATCGGCAAAAATATTAAAATGCTATTTTTAACTATGTTAAAGCAAGTTGCGAAATAGCAAAACATATTGTATATTATTTAAGCTGATGATATCACAATATTATGATATCACAGAAATGTCTATGAATGAAGGAAATAATAAATATTTATGTAACGGAATTAAATGAATTGTTATTTTTAATAGGTTAACATTTTGTAACTTTTCTTCAATACTATTTATCTATTTCTTCAATGAAGATACCATAACAATTTTTTCAGTAAATTCCGTACCAAGGCTGCTTAACCCGTCGCGTCGGGCCAAAGGGTGAATTTAGTTGTGACTTGTGAACGACGGGCAACTTACATTTCCTATTTCAGCTACTCTCAGGATAAGTATACGTTATTTATTAAATATAGGGTAATTTATACAATCAATGTAATTTCTGCCATTAAAAAATCATACTTTACCCATCAATCCCCAAGCAGCACCCGGCTGTCGCATAACAATTGAAAATCTATTGTGTCTGCGCTTCCCACGATCGAGGTATTAAGAGGTTTTGGGAGCAGCCTTGGTCTTTATTCTTTCCCTTTTTACCTTCATTATCTACATTTGGGGAGCACTCTGAGGAATTATTTGCACTTATACTTAATGCACAGTATTACAATTGTAATACTGTACTTGATGTATGTTTCTGCTGCTCCATCCAACGTTACTATCATCTTCATCACCTTGTTTAATAACAGTCCTCCACCGTGCGCTTCGTTGAAGTTTGTCGACAGTTAATATCTGATATTTCCGGAGGCAGACTCCCCCCGGAAACTCAGAATACCTGACTATTCCAACTAGCAAATCATGGCCACAATAAAAACTATTCTTTGTCCATGTTATAAAGGCGAAAGTGGGTCTGTTACCTCTTTGAGATTTGGTATTAAACTGTCATTTGGTATGGAGAACGGATATACTTTGTGTCCTTGCCCCCGGGACAAGGACATAGGATACATTTTATCCCAGAATAACCTACGATTACCGCGCTAAATTTGGCACAACGGAGATGCGGGCGTCATCAAATACTTTATATCAAACGAGCTTTTGCCCGCGGATGCGCTCGCGTTAAGAACTATTATTATAATATTATATACTAACTTTCGTCCCCTATTTTAACCTCTTGGGGGTAGAATTGATCAAAATCCTTTCTTAGCGGATGCCTGCGACATAACATCTACTTGCATGCCAAATTTCAGCCCGATCCGTCCAGTGGTTTGGGCTGTGCATTGATAGATATCTATGTCAGTCAGACAGTCAGCTTTGAGTTTTATATATATAGACTAGCTGTCCCGGCAAACGTTGCTTTGCCATAATAAAAAGTATTTCGCCTAGATTTCGCCCATATTATTTAATTGAAGTGACTAAATAAGTATGTCGCTATGGCAACGTCGATCGCTATAATCACGTCGCTTATTACAATGGTCGCCGTCAGTCTCAGGTTGTAATAATTTACTATTATTTATTCAACAAATGCACTTATCAATATATTATAAAGTACCCAGTAGCCGATTCTCAGACCTACTGAATATGCATATAAAATTTGGTAAAAATCAGTAAAGCCGTTTCGGAGGAGTTCGTGGACTAACATTGTGACACGAGAATTGTATATTATATAAGATATATAGATAGATTTAAAATAGTTTCAGTAGTTTAAGCGAAGAGGACTTTACCCTTATGTTTTGAGTTTGGCTAATTATAGTCTAGTACGGGTTTAAGTAGTGTTCAATATACAATACACATTAAACATATTAATAATCCACAACATATTCTGAAATGGCGACTTGTAAAGGCAAAAGACGTGTATTATCATTGACTGGATACAGAATGCGGCAAAATATGACACTGAAAAAGGCAATAACATACGCGAGGTGATAAATACTAAACATTTTATAGTCACTTATCACTGTTATCAGTACGCCTAGCTACAGAGTACAGAATAACAGTAGATATAGTTTTGTACTTCCAAATTATATTACTAAACTAGTATGTAATCTTATTTGGAATTCCACAAGCCATTATGATTAGCTTTAAGGAATTAACCAATATGCAATCATAATATCTTTAAACATTCTACTATAGGTATGAGTACCTAGTTATCCATCCATACTAATATTATAAATGCGAAAGTGTGTCTGTCTGTCTGCCTGCCTGTCTGTCTATTACCTCTTCACGCTCAAACCGCTGTACCGATTTTGCTGAAATTTGGCATGGAGATATTTTGAGTCCCGGGAAAGGACATCGGATAGTTTTTATCCAAGAAAAATGTACGGTTCCTGCGCGATAATCGATTTTTGGCGCAACGGAGTTGCGGGCGTCATCTAGTAATTTAAATGCAAATGTCTGTGATCTGTCTGTTACCTCTTCACACCCAAACCACCGAACTGATTTTACTGAAATTTGTCATGGAGAGATACTTTGAATCCTGGGAAAGGACATAGGACCATGCACTTTTCATCCCAGAAAATGTACGGTTCCCGCTTGATAATTGTCATTTAGCACTTAATAAACTTCATTATTATAATAATAAATGATAAATGTCATTAATAATAATAGATAAATGTCATTTAGCACTTAATAAACTTCTAAAATAGGCATTTTATATTGCTACCCAAAGCAATCCTACATACTGAATAACCGTCATTTTTCCATGATACATTTACTTTCCATCCCGATTGCTGGGCAAAATTAACAACTAAATGGGCACCTGAAGACGGACGACGCAACCGTGGCCGGCTAAGGAAGAGATGGCGCGATGAGCTGGAGGGCGGAGGCATATCAGCCGGCCTGGCCAACGGTGACGCAGGAGAGAGAAAAATTGAAGACCCTGAGGGAGCCCTTTGCCCAGCAGCGGGACAACATACACTAATTAAAAAAACACACTTTCAATACCTCACGGCTCTTTGATTTCACTACAGCACGGTTGAAATATTAACGATTTAAACATGCGAAATGCACATAAAACAACAATTTGCGGCAAGGTTGCATCACAATGGGTACAGCCGTACAGGTAGGTTATCGCGCTGGCCTTGGCTGGTGACTCATGAAATAGCGTTTACTCGTACGCCTGTGACACAGTATAAATATATACAGTAACGCCTCCGTGGTCCAGTAGCTTAGAGCGTGGCTTTAAACTACTTGCTCGGTATCAATGATGACAACAGATAGGCACCTGAAATGTTCACAACATACTCAGCTGTATTTAGCCTTTGTGGTCTAGTGGTATAGAGCGCGGCTCTTGACTTGACTTGTCGTGGGTTCGATTCCCGCGTTGGAAACATGTTATTTCCATATTTCGGACAATGCCGGCTGATCACCTGATTGCCGGACAAGTAAGAATCCATGCGTCGGATGGGCATGTAAAAAGTCGGTCCTGCGCCTGATCTCTCACCAGTCGTGTCGTCTGTCCCACTGGGCTTTGAAAGTAAAAGGAATAGAGAGTGCTCTTGTATACAGCGCACACACTTGGGCACTATAAAATTACTCCTGCGTAACTGGCCTGATTTTAATGAAGCCGGCCACCGTCACCGAAACCGGTGTGGGAGTTATTATTAGGTTACATACAGTAATGAGTAGACCATCTTCATACTATCAGGCGTACGCTGAAAGTAGCAAAAGGTAGGTATAACATAACAACGCTCGCGTTAACTTTTATCAGAATTGAGCTAATTTTATCTCCAACACACGTGTAAGTTACTTACATAGCTGTATGGCATTATATTGTGGGTATACCCTTTGGGTACGGAACCCTAAAAAAGATAAAACCGACTTCAAAGTTCATAAAACTGACTTCAAAAACGTAATTGAGAATTAACATTCCCTATCTCAAAAACTACTGAACCCATTTTGATAAAACTTGCAGTATTCCCTAAGTTGAACAATATCTAGTACAACAAAAATAGAATCACTTAAATCAGTCTTGTATTTCCATAGATATGCGAATACAAACATAAAAACATACATACATAATAATATAATAATATGTACACTCTTGAAAGGCACTTTTGTTCAGATGCAGATATAAGACTAACATAATATATGAAAACTAGTTAGTTCTGGAAATATTACATACATACGGGTCGAATTTATAACCTCCTTTTTTGAAGTCGGCTAAAAATCCAATCTATTTCAGCATCCCACGAGAAATCCATAGATTTCTTGAAAAAAAAAGTAGCTTTAAATTAAGATTTTAGGCTCTCGGCTACAATGCCAAGTTTTATTAATCTCCGTTCAGTAGTTTGTGAAGTTAAAAATGTAGCTAAAACTTAAAAATGTCCATAACATAAGCTACTCGATAGTGCTGATCATGATGAAAAGTATACACTGATAACCTACTTAGATAAGCATCCCTTTATAATTGTATACTTTTACTGTTGACTTAGGTACTATCTTAGATTTGTTATTGTTGCCCATGCAGGTATAAAGTGTCACTGGAAAGAGGAAAGAGATGAAGTCTACATAATAAAACAATATTGTATAGTAATTTAAGAGGTCATACAGAAAGCACAGGAAAATCGTTTGAAAAAAATGAAGTTGCTAATAGGACAACGATTTAGGTTATTAAGGGCCTGTTTCACCGCTTCCTGATAAGGCTATCCACCACTTAATTTGACAGATGGAGTATGGAAAATCTGTCAAATAACTCTATCGGGCACCTTATCAGGAAGCGGTGAAACAGGCCATTAATTTTGTATTTTTTATTGTAAGGATCACCTGTTGCTAAGCCAATGATTAGTCTCAAATTTAAAAAATATAGATTTGGTGTTGTGTGAGGTTTTAGTGCTGTGTTTCTGGTCCTTAAGATGTCTCAATGATTGTTGGTTTTAAAATTGTAGGAGTGAAAGAAATGTTGCTTAAAATTTTTGGAAATTAGCATCTATATCTATACTTCTATATCTATACTTATTATAAAACAAAGTCGCTTTTATTTCCCTCATGTCCCTTTGTTCCCTTTAAGGGGCCGGGTATCCTCGAAATTCTCATACATACGTAATACCAAAATCATTTTCTCATAAGAAAATATTTAACATGTTTGAGTTGTTTTTCAGTTTAAAATAGGAATTACCTAGGTTCCTGCACAAAAATTTACTTCAAAATATTTAAACACTAAAAATTTTTTTTTTGTTTAAAATTTTTTTTTAGTAAATTTACTACTAAATATTTAAACACTAAAAAATTGAGTAAAACACTAAAAAATATATAAATAAATAGTAAATTTACTACAAAATATTTAAATACTAAAAATATTTTTTAGAGTTTAAATATTTTGTAGTAAATTTACTATTTATTTATATATTTTTGACTGTTTTACTCTATTTTTTAGTGTTTAAATATTTAGTAGTAAATTTACTAAAAAAAAATTTTAAACAAAAAAAAATTTTTTAGTGTTTAAATATTTTGAAGTAAATTTTTGTGCAGGAACCTAGGTAATTACTATTTTAAACTGAAAAACAACTCAAACATGTAAAATATTTTCGTATGAGAAAATGATTTTGGTATTACGTATGTATGAGAAATTCCAAGGGTACCCGGCCTCTTAATCTTTAAAACTACGCAACGAATTTTGATGACTCTTTCAGTGTTAGATAGCCCATTTACCGAGGAAGGCTATATAATAGGCTATTTTATCACGCTAAGACTAATAGGAGCGAAGAAATAAATGAAAATGTGGAAAAAACGGGGAAAATTATTTGAAAGGGCTAACTTGAACGCGCTAATCTCAGGAACTGCTGGTCCGATTTGAAAAATTCTTACAGTATTAGATAGCCCATTTGTTGAGAAAGGCTTATAGGCCATAGTTTATTACGCTAAGACTAATAGGAGAATGTGAAAAAATCGGGGGAAATTATTTGAAAGGGCTTATCTCGCGAACTACTGGAGTAATTTTTATTTTATTTGGCATAGATAAGAAGTAGACCACTTGAAGGATCATAGGCTATCGATTTTCATCAGTTTTTCAGTGGCTATATATGTTTTATACCCGTGCGATGCCGGGGCGGGTCTCTAGTTAAAAATATAATAGATTAGACAGAGTAACATTGAGAATCGGGACACCTCATAACGTAGGATATAATATCATGTGGGTATCATAGTAATCTACACATAAGTAACAAAGAGATAAAGTTTGTTTTTTTGTTTGTAGTCCGAGGTAATCTCTGAAGCTACTGAGTCAGTAGCACTGATTAGAGACTAGATTCCAAAAAATTTAACACTGATAGAAAGCTGGTGTTATCCTGAATGACATAGGCTATATTTTATGTAAAAAAAAATGTTTTTTTTTCTGAAACTATGTCGTTCTCAGAATTCTACGCGGGCGAAGCCGCGGGCAAAAGCTAGTTATTATATACAGTATTATTACATAGCTAGTATTTTCTCTAGTATTTACAGTATGTAGAAACACATTCCGCGCGATTTCTGCCATACGTTACAACATCATCTTACTCAACACATTCATGACTTTTTACACCCAATACATAAACAGCTATGTCTGTCTCAGTGACACTTTCTTTGCATTTCACCACTCTTTTCTTCTTTGTAAGTTACAAGAGACGGGTGATTAAAAAGAAGATTGAGTATAGCCGTTGCTTTCATCGGTGATCATAACTCACAAGGTATAAAACTACATTTCCATTTAGTTTTTTGGTTATTTTCAATGAGAGTACCCCAAGGCTCTATTCTAGGACCATTCTATTATATTATGTTATACGTTATGATAGGAATTGTGATGTCTTTTCAACTTTCAACTTCTTGATTTGCGACTAATCAGCACATTTTTTAAACAATAAACGCAAAAGTCCTAAAAATATTTTAAATATAAAAAAATATTTTGTTGGATACTGACTGCTGTGGTTTGACCGCATTCAAATGTCTTCCTTCACGTTATTTTCAGATACATTTAAATCATAATGTTAAGCTGTCTACGACAACCATAGGTGAATGGAGCATAATATTTTGACTATGATTGCTATTGATCATGCGTTTGTATTGGTCTATAATGGGCCAACTAGGGCTTAGTTAGGAAAAGTTTATCATTTAAAACTGCTTATGTTTGTGTTACTATAAATGAACTGATATTTTAATTAACCTCATCCAGTGTTGATGGATCATAATATTTGCCTTGAATGTAGACTCGAGACGGATTTACCAGTCTATTAGAATTCCCCGAAATATCATTACCATCATTAATAATTATTGTTTATACCTATTCAATTACCAATGAATCATAAGCCACGGCCACAATTATTAAGTGATCATTAAAATTGTTATTTGTTGCCTGTTCTCATTAAGTCGATAGAATTGTTTTTAATAAAATTATGTATTCTTTCCAAAATTCTAATTCAATCATGAAAGATCCACCAAGTCATTTTTATCTTCCTAGTGGCCTACGTGGTAGTACCTACTCAAAAACAATTAATAGTCATTTACACAACATAATAAGCTCATCAAACAATGACTACACATAACACACATTTCTGCCAAAATAACAAAAGGCTTTAACAAGTCAACTCTCAAGCTATTAAAATATAATATGTATTTAACAAGCTAAGATATCATTTAAAATATTAAACGCTTAGAGATTTTTATTATAACCTGTTTCTTTGCATAGTAATGCGTAAGAGCAGCTATTTTCGTAGTCAGGTAGACGACAGGTAGAACCGCTTTAGCGGGGGCCCCAGCCGCGGGGACGCAGCCCCGGCCCGCCCGCCGCGGACCCGGGCGGAAGCCACAAAACACCAGCTAAGAATTCATATACTTTATTGACAGCTCAACAATAATTGCACTCGCAAAATATTCATTAACACAAAATAATAATAATTATTAAATAAAAATTTAATTAATTCACCTAGTAATAATAATTACGCCTACGAACAATATTTCCATTTCACGTAACTCTTAACAACGAACGGTATGTACATACATCAATGGCAAAATCGGAAGGCTACGAGGTCGGGCGCACCGGCCGGCGGCGGCCTGATGTCACCGCGGCGGCTCGCGAGCTGGCAACACCGCCCGCCCCCTCCCCCACACACTCGCGCACTGCACTGGCACCCTACAGTTTCTTCACGATATCGAACTTGGACTTCAAATCCATCGGCACCTTCTTGGGGTCCACCTTCTTCTTGGCGGCGAGGTGCGCTCGCATCTCGGCCGCGGTCATCTGCAGGTTGAGGCGCGGCGCCTCCGCCGGCGCGGCGTCCGGCGCGGGCGAGTCCGCCTGCGTGCCGGACGACGCCGAGCCGGAGCCCGCCGACGCCGGCCGGTCGACGGTGTCGAAGTCCGGCACCGGCTCGCCGGGCGCGGCCGCCACCACCAGCAGCTCCGCGTCGTCCGGCCGCTGCTTGATCCGCGCGACCACCTGCTTGTGGGTCTCGCCAGCGATACTCTGCCCGTTCACCTCGAGGATGCGGTCCCCGCGCTTGAGGCCCGCCGTCTCGGCCGGGGAGCCCTCATCCACCTTTCCGATGTACTGGCCGGGCTTGCCCTTCTCGGCGTGAAGGTTGAAGCCGTAGCCGTCGAAGTTGGGCACCTTCCGCACGTGGCAGAGCCGCGACTCCGCGGGCGCGGTGCCGTTGGCCGACATAGCTGTGGGGGCGCGCGGTCACTCTCGCGCGCAGACGGCGACTGCCGCGCCCGCGCCGCGCCGCCCTCCGTCCCCCCGCGACGCCCCGTGCCCCCTCGTCCGCCGCAGGCTGCGGGGCGCGCGGCCTCCAGTGCGCACAGGTCGCTGCGCCTGCGAGGTATACCGCGAGTGTTGTGCTCTCTGTTGTGACGTCTCAGCCTGGACAGTCGCTTCGTCGCGACCAACGGTGAGTGCCACCGCATTACTACAGTCGGGTTGGGCTCGTTAGACGGAAGGGGTAGCCGAGGCAGCATCCTGGTGGGATCGGGGAGTGAGCTCGCGGGATTGAGGCCGCTGCGAGTACCGCTTTCCCGCGACACTCCTTCGCTTGTAAACATATTGCCGACTCGACCCGCACTTAACTCCTAACCTTTCGAAGGTACTCGTGAGGCTCGTCTCGGGGAATCGGTGTCGAGTGGCGTTCCGATACGCCGAGGATGATTCAGTGTGGTCTGTTAAGTCATTGGAAAGTGTTTCGAATTGACAACATGCACGCGCGGTGCGCAGGGCCGATCGCTAGATGGCGCGCGCTCGGTCGTTGCTCCTCCCGCGGCGCTCACCTGAATTCTTATTAGTATTTACGGTGCGCATACGCAGCCTAGATTGGTATCCACCGGATAAAAGGACCCATTTAATCGGTCGAATGCTATGTATAGACTTCCTGCGACGTGATTCCGTCGTCCGTCGGGTCGTCAGGTGAGCATCGTCCATTAGCAGCTCATCTGCCGATGCAACGGACGTACATAACAGCTTTCTCTGCGCATTAACAAATCATACATCATAATGCATAAACGCTCGCGAGCTGCACAAACACGTATCGCATAGACCGTGTTTTCTCGATACTTCGTTGGTGAGTGCAATT
Source organism: Polyommatus icarus (assembly GCA_937595015.1). NCBI lineage: Eukaryota > Metazoa > Arthropoda > Insecta > Lepidoptera > Lycaenidae > Polyommatus > Polyommatus icarus. Next base: position 10,895,973 of record OW569341.1, on the reverse strand, counting down.
TTTTACTCTGAACATCTAATAACACAAAAACTACAGTTCTCATCATCGGAGAACAGCTATTAGTGCACTCTCGTAACCTTCTCGATAAAGATATATAATATTATGTTCAATGAGTCACAGCATGTCAGCTATGTTACTGAAAATGTGAAAGAGAATCAAAATATAAGAATACTAATAATTTGTCTAACATCAAACATTTTTCATATAATAACAAAATTCCTTTGTAACGACAAGTTAATGATAATGATCAAAAGAATATTAAATTGCTGAGATAGTGAATACACAAGTAGGACACTGATATCATTCAATCTAATTTAATTGTGAATTTAAAAAGGCTTTACATACTTTTGTCACTTTAGTGTTTTCTTGTGTAAGAAAGAATAGAAAGATAAAAAAGTACAATTTGAAATCATATTTGTAATACCTAGTAGTTTTGCTGTAATGTTGGATCTCACAACAGTTTCCAGCTAAACAATTACTAAGCTTAACTAACAACTAATACTAGCTAAACAAATTAATTAACAATAGAAACATATTTCTAGAACTTCTGACGTCGCATGTAAATCAAAATAATTATTATTTAAATTATGTCAATTTCTTAAAACATGCTACAAATAGGAACTTTAATAATAAATTATTTATAAAAATTTGTTGGAATAGATGGAATAATTAACAATAATTGTGGAAAAACACAATATAAGTAACAGTTAAGTTGATAATAATGACTTTATCACAAGTGACGTAAAAGAGATATTAAATATGAATTTCGAATCAGACTGACAAAGTTCGCTAATAATATTTACAGATACCTTATCACTAATTTGAATGGAATGCGGAGTTGAAATAGGTTTCGTATTTGTCCAATTTGTAGGTGGAAATAAAAATATTAATTTGACTAGAAATTAACTCCTAAGTCATTAATACTGGTACTATAATACTAGGTGTGCTTTAATAAAATGTGTGTTGTGTAGTGAGTGTAAAAAAATCTAAGAAACAGTCAGTTAATCAATTAACCTGTAAATAGCTGCAAGTCTTGAATTTACATAATGTAGAAAATAATAGTACAGGTTCTAAAGTATAATAGGAGAAAAATATTATGTAAGAATAAATTAAATTGCAGTTTTTAAGGGATGAAATAAACGAGATACAAACTATGTTAATATTCTTACAGTGAATCAACTTTACAATCTAGAAGGGAAACCTCACAAACCCGTAAAAATACAATCATGTCAATTTGGATACTGGTAATACAATTTATAGGGAATAAAAATAACAAACATTAACAAAATAACAATTTGGCATACAATCATCTATGTAAACATAAAGCAAAAAGAAACAAAGACAACATTAATTATTTGAGTGAATCCGAAACAAAAATTTGACCTCAGTAAAATTTTAAATGCCATAATATCATCAATGAAACAGGAAAAGTGAGTCATTTTGCGAGCTGAAACGATGTTGGATGCTGGCATAAAAGCAATACAATGCAAGGTGACACTGGCTGTAAAGACGTAAAGTATGCGGTATAAAAAAATAATAGGCCAAGTGCGAGTCAGACTCGCGCACGAAGGGTTCCGTACCGTTATAGAGCAAAAATAGGCCAAAAATTGCGTTTTTTGTATGGGAGCCCCCTTAAATATTTATTTTATTTAAATAATATTATTAATTATTAAAGTAAGTACACATATAATTAAGGCTTTTGTGAAAATTTCAAGTGCCTACTTGTTGTCATCATTGATACCGAGCAAAAAATGTTTGAAAAATCACGTTTGTTGTATGGGAGCCCCCTTAAGTATTTAATTTATTTTGTTTTTAGTATTTGTTGTTATAGCGGCAACAGAAATACATCATCTGTGAAAATTTCAACTTTCTAGCTATTACCGTTCTTGAATTACAGCCTGGAGACAGACGGACAGACGGACAGACATCGAAGTCTCAGTAATAGGATCCCGTTTTTACCCTTTGGGTACGGAACCCTAACAATTTTAATAAATTTCGCTCATCTTTTTTTTTCTAAAAGCTGGCCTTGTATTTCATTCGTTAGTTTTTCCCATTGTCTTAATTTCTGAACATGTGATTGGCATCACGTAGGATTTCAATAGTGTTATTTGGAAATAAAAATAATATTATGTCACTCGAAATAATATTGTGTTTGTAGGCTTAAAATCATTTTAAATAGTAGAAAATGAAAAAACCGTAGCTGAATGTGTAGTTATTCATCAAAGTGAAATAAATTAAACCAAAAAGTCCGCAAAGAAACAAGAGTTTTCACAGGACATCGGATCATTTTTATCCCGGAATAATGTACGGTGCCCACGCGATCAACAAATTTTGGCGCAACGGATTTGCAGGCATTTTCATCTTCATTTTCATCTTTTAACAAGACAAGTTAAAAGAAAAGCCAATAAGAAATAAAAAAATAAAAATCGTTTTATTTCTGAATTTTGCCTACCACCGGTTTTATCAAAGTATGTTCAAATTGATAATTTATCAATTAATGATAAATTATCAATTTGAACATAAATTTGCCTTGATGCACTTTGTGACTCAAACTATTAAAGTTATTTCCTCTATTAGCTCTCACTTCCTCTCGGTTTCCAATTTTCGCTTCGAAACATACGAAATTAACGATTAAACTAATCTTATCTGCAATCATCAAATGATTCACAACTTTATTACAAGGTTGTAGAATCTATAATCGAGTGTGCAGATGTGGCATTCCCAAAACGTGACGTGTCTATAAGCCTCCAACGTGGAAATACTAACATACATTAAAACTTGTTTTGAAATAATAATTTCAACGCAGTTCTGCAGTAACTTTTGTTCTGTCGACTTTGAATTCCTTTTAAAAGTGAATGGTTTGTTTTGTTTTAATGTCAGGCTGTAGTTGCATATTTTGACGGAAATCAGCTGTGTACAATTTACTTACAACATAAATGGAAATTATATATTCATATTTTAATCTTTTACCAGTGACGTCGATTTTGATAACATCATTTTTGTATTTCTGATTTTCTTCCAATATTTTTTCGTTACCTTTTGCAGGGATTTCTGCTCCCTTACCTGAAGCAAATGGACAGTTAAATATTCTTTTTAATATAATTTTCAAATCAAAAGAGTCACTTGAAGCGTTCCACAAGAAGCACATGTATTTCCACAACTTCATTTTATGGAGGAGCACACACGGACCCTGAAGTTGCGGTAGGTTCCTTCTTACCTCTATATTATATATTTTAAACGGGCTTTGGCCCTCCACACATTCCTAACACTGCAACTCCTGCGTCGCCAGGATCAACAGTGGTAACCAACCACGAATACCCTTTGATATGATCTCAGGGGTGCCCAAGGGACAAGCTAAATCTGTCTTTGGACCCACAACGAAATTAATCAGAAGAAACGTAGGCGTAGTAGGAGATATCCTATAATTAATAGCATTATCTTAGATATGTATTTTTATATTAACTATGAATACCAATAAAAGGATTTCTGTATGAACTCTTAAATAATTGGGTGTTTTACCTTATGTTTTAATTATCTTATGATTTGTTCTTGACATGCTATAAAGTAAGATTTTCAATAACATTTGCATGCGCGTGAGCAGCTCTTGCCCACGTCATTTCTAATTGTTTTCGGCCTTGCATATTTGAGTGTGCTGACTTGTTCAGAATATTCATGTAGCATTCATTGTTCATTCGATTAAAACATTATTTAATTTCCTAGGGCCTGCTCAGCCTTTCCAATTTTAAATTGCACTTTTTCACTATAGGGTCCTGGTCATGAAATCTTTTTAACATCATAATATTATGCCTATTCTTACAAACATTATAAATGTGAAAAAATGTCCGTCTACTACTGATTTAGATGAGTATGGAAACACTTTGAGAGTCATATAAGATCGCTTTTCACTTTTTTTCAGATTAATTAATTGCGGGCGTCATCAAATTTTTATAGCTAATGTATATATGTCAAGAAAAATCTAGGAAAGGTCACTTATTATATTTTCTCAGCAGTTGCGTAAAGAGGTTAAGACGCGAAGGAAAACGTCTGTCTCAGAGGCCGCATTCCTCGTAGGACTACTACTAAAAAGTCATAAGTGTATGCTAAATTACCTTCATATGGTCACTTTTAAGCATTAATTTGTTTTTTGCACCCACAATTTTTTTTGTTGAATTTTGAATGCGGTTTTATTTTTGTTGAAGTTTGTTCTAAATTATCTTAAGAACTTAAGTTGCACTCACAACTCGATACGTAATTATTATTATAATAATTACTTTTATTTGAAACTCACGCCAATAGATCGACAATATCTTAAACTACATTTTCCCCGTTTTAAATTTATTTTAGGACAATTTGAACTAAGATATGTAAAAATAATAGGGTTTTGGCGCGATCTCGGCAACGCGGCAAATGTATGGCCAAGGTCGTTTGCTCGGGGGACGGCCTTAAGTAACGCTTCGTGTCATAGGCCAACAATATCTACATTAAACAATTATAATATTATTTATAATACCAAAATCGATTCATTGGTTTGGGCGTTTTCATATTATTATTTCATTCTTATCATAATATTTTATTGTTATAGCGGAAACAGAGCATGTGTAAAAAAATTAACTATAGTAACGTAGTAATAGTCACAATACCTACTACTACTACGCGTAGTAGTAGTATTGTTACTACTACTACGTTACTGTAGTTAATTTTTTATTAATAATATTTTACTATAGTACAAAAGGTTTTTAAAATGCTCTATAGCTACGGAATTTTAATATTATTTTTCGTGTAATATTTTTAAAACTTGTAAAAATACTTCGAGCTATCTGTCCAAATTTATTTTACCTCTGACAAGACCTTAATATCTACGACATAATGATCATTATCCTAATTAATTATCGTTCCCGGTTTGAGATGTTCGGTCGCGTTGATGTCTTTTGTACGGTCCGGCGCGCGGCGGGCGCGCTTACCCAACTGTGTACATAATGTGTTACATATTGCTTACATAAAGACGGACAGAAAGTTTATATTAGATAGTTTGTGGTCAAGGTGAAATATTTTATTGTAAAATAAAAATAAAAAAAATTAAGTGACGTTCTTTATATAAATTACCGTCCTCTACAACGAGGTTTTAAAATTTTTGGTTATAGAATGGTTATAGATTTTTATATGTTTAACGATTTCTCCTTATATACTGTATAATTACTTAGAATTTGGCACCATGTTCACAAAAATTACGCCAAGGAAGAATCAGTTCAAAACCTCAAAATTGGGTGCACTCAGTGAGATCTGAGATCTAATGATTACTTAATTTAAATTTAATTAATATTTGACATAAACTCTATTAATTTTCTGTCAACCTCTTCTTTGTAAACTCGTCTTACCAAAAAGTAAGATATCCCCTAGTTCCAAAGGTGCTATACAGAACTCCTAAATTCTAAGTCCTAACATACTGGACTGGACATTTTCACTCATATGAGTGCAAAGTGCTAGCTGCAAATCTGTCTGTCTGTCATCTTACTACAAATTTTACGATCAAAGTGAACTGCTTATGTGCTATCAGATAAGTTGATTCCTAGGCAGATGGGGGACCTACGTAATTTGGTCGCGTTACGTCAAACCCAGCCTACAGATCATAACTAACGATGAATTGACATGATCCTACCAAATGACGTAGGTCGGTCAACTGCCTATGACTAAATTTCTTCGATGGTACTATTTCAATATTATATAATATTTTGACGACCTCTGTGGCTCAGTGGTGAGCGCGTTGGTAGCTCAAGCCTGGGGTCGCGGGTTCGAATCCCGCCGACGGAACAAAAAGTTTTCAATGTTCCCGGGTCTGGATGTGCATTAAATATGTGTGTGATATAATAAAAATCTTAAATATATGTATAGTATAAAAGTATTAAATATATTTCCGTTGTCTGGTACCTGTAACACAAGTCCTTTGGGTACTTAGCACAGGGCCAGACTGACGTGGTGTGATTTGTGAAGCGTCCATAGAAAAAAAAACCTCATTTAATCACGCGCACAGGTGCTAACTCAGCCTCGTCGCGCACAAATATGGTATTTAGCACCTCGGAAATAAGGTCGACATTTACATAACAACTCTACATTATTAGTACCAAATACATGTTTTATATGTACTCGTTATATTGTATAATATTTGTTATTACTCAATTATTATAAGTTGTTCATTAGATGTAATGTATACTTAAAAGTTATGCAATTTATGTAAGAATATAATAACGAGTGTTTTTTTAAAATAACATGAATTTGTAAGTCGTAACGAAAAACTTGCTGAAGTATATGGGGATTTTGATTATATTATAATTTATAAAAAATATTATTAAGGCCATCTATTATTAATGTCGCCCGTTGGCCTACATCAAATCATCTATTGTAGGTTATATTTTGAAAGAAAATATGGAAACAGGAAAACGAAAATATTATACTATTACTTAGCTTAGCTTATCTAAAATTGACTGATATTCAAATATTTCTTAACTGAAAGCGGTACCAGCCAACTCAAATGAATGAACAGAACATTCATTTCAGTTGGCTGGTGGCGCTTATCAAGGTTTTTAACATTTGGGGATGGAACCACTAATGAAACCGTTGAAAATGTCAGTTCTATAGCAAGAATTTCAGCAATTTTTGATGATTTTCGACGATTAGGTACTAGAATCCGTAAAAACGAGACATCACCGGTCGCGATCACCGGTGCTCGGTTCATGGGTTAAGAGATGCATAACAATATAATGTTATACTAGAATAACTAGATGATGCCCGTAACTCCGTTGCGCAAAAATACGTAGGTATATCACGCGGGAATCGTACATTTTGTCTAGGATAAAAAGCCCTTCTCCGGGACTCAACGTATAGTAAAATCTGTTCAGTAGTTTGGGCGTTAAAAGGTAACAAACAACGAAAAACAACGAAAAACAAAGTCTGTACTTTGGTATGGCCTATTCTAAGTCTACTTAAAACACACTGATCCTTCCTACTAGATTTATTAAATTTAAATTCACCTTGTAAACTATCTTTCCTAAAAGTATGTAAATACCAATGCATATCATTCTCACTATTTCACGAAAAGCAATCCCAAAACATGTTTGAGATGTAGCTCTCCGTTCTCAGTTAACCACGTTTTACTAGACTCTAATTGTTATAATACTGAAAGACAGATGTATAACCTTACCAACGATAATTATGTACTATTGAGTGATCCTGACATGTGTACTTAAATTTCTAAAGTCTTGTAATCTGTACAGTTTAATCTAAGATAGTTATTGTTGTTGTTGTTATGTTGTGGTCGCTGATGACCCTGTTGTTCCAAGCGACCTTAAATAAATAAAATAAAATAAAAGTCTGTACTTTCACATAATATTAGTAAGATAGATTTATATTTGAGGCGATGGTATTTGAGGTATGGTGTGGTATTCGGGCTAAGTGTGTCGTCGTCAGGGCCGACTGGTGTAGCACATTATGTTTGTTGCACAGTAAACAGTAGAGCTCCTAAATCATTGATGTTTTTTAAGGGTTTTGACTGGAGTTTATATATTACTAGCGACCCGCCCCAGCCTCGCACGGGTCTAAAATATATAGCCACTGAAAAAATGATTAAAATCGATAGCATATGATCCTTCACGTGGTCTACTAATTCTTATCTGTGCCAAATAACATAAAAATTGCTCCAGTATTTCGCGAGATATGCCCTCTCAAATAATTTCCCCCATTTTTTCCACATTTTACTCTATTTCTTCGCTTCGTTTTAGCGTGATAAAATACAACTTATAGCCTTCCTCGATAAATGGGCTATCTAACACTGAAAGAATCATCAAAATCCGTTGCGTAGTTTTAAAGATTAAAGGGAACAAAGGGACATGAGGGAAAAAAGCGACTTTGTTTTATAATAAGTATAGACTAGCCCTTATAATTGGCTGTCCTCAAAATTAAAAAACTGTGTTTGGTCTATGTGTATGTTTTATGTAATCAAGCCCAAATGCGACAAGATGGGTCTGAAACTTGGCAATCCATACTAATGTGAAAAGATTCTTGGAAAAGGAAGTAGGATACTTTTTATCCTAGACAAATATAATATTATGCTTCCCGCGCTATAAATGAATTCCTGTGCAACGGAGTCACGGCCGTCATCTGGATAAATAATGAAGCTTACGACTACGAATAATAAAAACTAAGGAAACGTAATTCCCATACTTCAATCATTTTGAATTTGGTTCTCAAGGTTCTTTTCGCACACTAAAATAAAATGGCAATAGCTACGAAACACACACAAAATTCTTGCATGTATTCGGGTCCCTTTTTGCATAAAGTATGCATGTATTCGGGTCACATTTTATAGAATCGGAACAAATTTTTTGACACAGTTACTCTTCCTTAGTTTTTATTATTTGTAGGCTTACGAGGAACCCTCAATAACTATTTCTGTCTATTTCTGCTAGATAAATAATAATGCTTACGAGGAACCCTCAATAACAATGTCTATTTCTGCCTCTCAGGCATTTTCGACAGAGTAGCTATGTGTAAATATTTATCGCAGTAGAAAAGCTTCCCATCCAGCTTAATATGCCAATGGGCATTGTCCAAAAAAAATCACATGTACTTTTTATATTTTTTTTCGTTAAAATAGGGTATTTTAAGAATATAAATTAAATAATTTTGAAATTCATTGGCTAGTTTTTTCTCAATAAATTTTTAAAGTTTCGCTGTGACGTCATCATCGGCGGCCAATTGACCTCTGCAGTATGTTTTTTTTCCTTTCAATCTTATTTATAATGGCTGGTTCGTCAAATATAAGTTCTCATTATATGAAAGCTGATACGAGAAGCTTACCAAAAGTTCGAAACGTAATGTTGGTCGAATTTATTGCTAATTTAACGCCATTGAAGGTCAAACTAAGGTTAAACATATTTGTTCAAAAAGATAAGTAACTAATGGGTATTTTTTTCGTTTATATACAGAAAAACGATCACATCACAACACCTTATTCCTCGAAATGTTTTTGTAATGAGCAAAATTAAAAAAAAATGGACAATCCCCATTGTGATAGCGGCACAGTTAATGCAGCTTCGTGAAACTCTATTGAGAAAAAAAAACCACAGACGAACGTATAACCTCCTCCTTTTTTCAAGTCGGTGAAAAACTAAAGAATTCCTAGGTCATTTCTAGGGTTTAGACTTAGGCTTTTCTAAACAACGCTTTCAAAATGATGTATTCCAAAGAGCAAATAATAGTCCACCTACACCTGGTATTTACCTTGTATGTGTAATTTCTACATACCGAGACGTTCGCGTTTGTTCTGCCCTTGAGCTCGAGTGTTGGAGTTAAGACAGTACTGTGTTAAGTGGGTCTTAAATATTGAGTAATATACTTCATAAACGATATTAGACTTTATTCTAACGTAGTAGAATTGACATTCAATTACTGGTTAGATGTGTTCGAAATATGAATTTCAGCACCTTCTAGTGCAGACCATAAAGGTAATATACATATCGGAATAGAGAAACAATCCCGAGCTGTCAAGCTTAATCAAAATTTGATTTACATCTGTGTATACAATTATGTTTACGTGTGCGTGTCAGTGATGTACAAACATCTTGTAATGCTATAAAACATCGATCATGGAATAATAATTATTGTAAGATTGTAAAACTAATAAAATGGGATAAAATAAAACTGCATAGATATATAATAAAATTGTAATTTTGAAGTAAAATGTGACTTTTCTTCAAAATGCTTGCTGCATAATTCATGCATACTTATGAATTTTTCTTTTGAGTCCAGTTTGGACGGTTAATTATTTTAAGCCATGAATTTCTGGTATCCAGGTCAGCAGGAAATCTGAAAAATTGGCCAAGTGTGAGTCGGACTCGCGCATGAAGGGTGACCGGTTTCACCCTGGCATTTTCTAAAACACGGCACGATACGACATGACATGACTTGATGCAGCCCTAGTGTAAATTATATGAAAATTGTTTACACAAAATATCATTAAATTGTGCACCATGGCTAGTCAAGTTATGTTTTCCATAATATAATTAAACATATATAGAAGTGATTTTGATAAATCAATACCAATAACTCGTAGGGAATTGGCAAAAATAAACTTAAAACTAGGTCCTGTCGATGTAGAATAATTCACCTGTGAAAAGAATATTTGTCCGGGTTTTTTCGATGTGTGGATCCACAATCATTCCACAAACATTTAACCATGTTTGTAGAGCAGTATTTCTAAAAAATTTTCATTATTTAACTTAACACCTTCACTGCGGCAAGTAAAATCTTAAACCTTCGTCTGGTGCGGCGGCGGGCCAAAGTGTGCCCCCAACGATTTTTCCGCCAGTGCGGGGTAGGCCTTTCTCGACCCACCAGCACAAGGTTAGATTAAATTACTATAACTTTGCGAAAACATAATGTAGGTGTACAGTTTTTGGACTGTTGGAATAATATAAAATACCCAACTACTTTAGATTTGATTCGCACCGGGATCTGCCAAACAGGAAATGAGAAATAAACCAGGGAAAGTGGTGGGCCGATATCGACCCGAACCGCAGTAGAAAGTATTTTTAGTAGAGATGGGAAAGACAAAAATAAGGGGATATCGAAAATGTATAATTTTATTAATATATTTAAATTCCTGTCTTTAAAACACAAAGCCCGTTTTTGTTTGCACATTCTGCAGTATGTTTTATTATTTTTAATTTCTTTTTTGATTCAACACTCCTCATGGTTTCTCCCAGTTTTTCATATCACCCTGCACAATTTCGCCGTTTAACGCTCATCTCAAGGACATGATCTTTTGTTTCCTGCTATCGTGCGTTGTTAATTTTATAAAATGAATAATTATTGTATTTTAAAAAGATAAAACCGACTTCAAAATCGTACGTAATTGGGAATCAAAATTACCTATTAAACACTTGACGTTAGTTAAAGTTTACAACCTTGAGAGTGGCAACCCTAGTTTCCATCACATCTTATGTCCTTTTCCTTCCTTTACCCCCTATATAGCTATCTATCTCGCTCGCACAATCCCCACCAGGTAGGTGGTCGAGCTGCAATGCCAGCTACGACCTATTCCTCATTGGCGTCAAGTTTCCCATCACGGACGGTTCACTTCTGATAACTCGTAGTCATTATCAAAGTGCTACCCCAGGATATTGGTAAGTCCTTTATACTTTTATTACAGCTCTGAAACATACGAAAATATCCTTGTTCTAACGGTTTTTGCCGTTCTGTTTAGCCATTATGTGCTATTAAATTTCTTAAATATCAAACAGGATTATAATTCTTTGTTTCAGAGAATATTTCTTATTTTGTGTCCTTTTTTTTTTAGGCTTTGAAATGCATTATACTAAATGTACAAAGTGAATTAACTAGTTTTTTTGATAGTTTATTACTTTATTATTTGTGAAACATTTCTGGATACCCACATGTGATTTTATTTTTCGGACAACGGCCGTGTCTTTGAAGCCTTTTTAATAGATATTCTAAATTTAGATTTTTACGACTACCCACGTTTATGTAATATTTCGTAATGATTTAATCATTCGATCGGGGATTCTTGAAAATGATATTGCATTTTATTGTAGTCGCTGTCACCAGTTTCCTTACGGGGCCTGACGGGTTAATGAGTAATTAATTTTAATGTTCACTTTGTACTGACGTTCATTGTTTCTTATTTCTTTTTAGTTATAATGGACGAGACTATCGCGAATGATAGCCAACCTGTAGCCGGGCCATCTGGCACACAAAAAACGAAGAAAAGACGTAGAGAATCCGTTACAAGTCGCTCTTCATCTAGTGATAGTAGTAGCTCTAGTTCCTCAGATTCGGATTTCCGACGCAAAAAGAAACGGTCACACCGTAATTCTCTAAAAAAAAAGGGGGGGGGTAAATCTATTCGCAAATATGATTTGTTACAAAAAGTAGCTAACGAGGTAGCCGATCTTCGCAGACATATTTATGTAGGTGAACCTTGTGTTAATCAAAAAGAATTAAATAATACCAATTTTTATACGAACCCTAATTCCGGTGATTTTAATTTAAACGATGAAGATCAAATTTCTTTATTAAATATTAATGACTATGATATTTTAAATGATTGTGATATTTGTGATAATAATATTAATAACTCAAATAGTATAAGTCCTGCTAATAATGATTTTAATTTTGAATTACAAGTTAGATTAAAAGAGCCAACAATACCCAGGGCTCCAGAGAATTACCTTAAAATGTTACAAAATTTTCAACATTTTGATAAGAATGAGTGGTTCGATGTCAGATATGCTGATGTGCAGAAACTTTATAATCACTTCCCGGGCTTCACCCAGTTAGAAGTAAATGATGAAGTCAAAGCATATGACGCTCAGCGTCATCTTGCATATAATGACAAATGTTTTGGTGCTCTTTCCTTCTGTATTTTAAAGCAAAAAGAATTGTTGCAAGACAGTCTAAATAAACTCATCTCCTGGGCGCGAGATAGTAATAATGCGGTAAACGCTGACGACTTACATTCTAAAGTAGTCGAGTTATTTAATCAAGGCGATTATAATAAAGTAGCTTCGGACATGTTGCAGTTAGTTTGTGGGCACCGGGCTGAAACCATTCAAATGCGTCGAGACGTAATTTTAAAAAATGTGCGTGATCCGTTACTAAAATCGACATTACGTAAAATACCGCCCTCTAACGAACACATTTTTAATACGGGGCAACTGACTTCGGCTTTAGAAAAAGCAGGTGGGGTAAGAAAAGTTTTTCTCCCACTTACAAAAAATAGTTCGAGACATGCCTCGCAGGCATCTAACAAAAATCAATTTCGCCCCCCGCAGGGGATCGATACCAATTATTATCAAAGAGCACACCATCAGAGTGTGGCTCAAAGACAGCCCTCGCAGGGCTTGTCCTATAACCAACCCTCGCAGGGTTATTTTTACAGCAGACCCTCGCAGGGTTCTTTTGGCACTACTAGAGCGGGCAATAATAATGCACGTGGTTCCTTTCGCCCCCGTGGCAACTCGCAACAAAATAAAAATAACCGGCAAAAATCAGCGACAGGAAATAAGCGACGTGGTCCACAAGACCCTCAATCAGGGAATAGCAAACGACGATTCTGACCACTTCGAGGCGGGCCAACTAATACACTTTGTACAACGGTGGAAGCTTCTAGGAGCTCCTCGCACGTTACTCAAGGTAATCAGAGGGTACCGCATACCTTTTCAAACCAGACCTCCTCTTTTACTCCCCAAAAGTCATGGACCCTTAGCGACTCCAGTGTCAGAGGCCATGTCCGAGAGCATATTTCAAATGATTCGACAAGGTGTGCTGGAGGAAGTATTGTATAGTAGTGCTGGATTCTCCGAGTTTTATCTCGACTATGTTCTTAGTCCCCAAAGGCGACGCTACCAATCGGCCGATATTCAATTTAAAAAACCTGAATTATTATGTTGCAAAGCAGCCCTTCAAACTTGTAAACGTTGCTCGAGTACAAAAGTTTCTCCAACCAAACGATTGGCTATGCAAAATAGACCTTTCACAAGCATACTTCCACGTGCCAATCGCATCCAGCCACAGACGATTTCTTCGGCTAATATACCGAGGGAAATTATTGCAAATGACATGTCTACCGTTCGGTCTCAGTACAGCCCCAAAGATATTCGCAGCTCTCTCAAATTGGTTAGCCCAGACACTAAGGAACGAAGGTATTCGAGTCCTAGTGTACTTGGACGATTATCTATTGGCACATCAAAACCGCGAAATACTACACAATCACGTCCAAATTGCTTTGAAGCGGCTCAAGTATCTGGGGTGGCAGATAAACTATCAAAAGTCAGTAATAATGCCTCAAAAGAATTTCGTATTTCTCGGTATCCTTTGGGATCCGTGGTTAAACAAAAAGATGTTACCCGACGAGAAAATACTGCAACTACAATCACGCCTAAGGGAAGTTCTGCGAGAACAGACAATTACGTCCAAAACCCTTCAGAGCGTAGTAGGCAGTTTAAACTTTGCGAGCTTTACAGTTCCTTACGGCAGGTTACACTTCTGAGAAACCCTAACATACCTCAACAAAATTCTAAAAGAGGGAATAGACTTCGCGACATTGCCAAAAGAGTCACAAAAGGAATTGAATTGGTGGTTGGAAAATTGTCACCGCGAATCAATGATTCATGTTCCACCCCCAGAACACTTTTTAACGACAGACGCATCAGACGTCGCGTGGGGAGCTCAGCTGGACGGTCACAGTGTGTCAGGTCAGTGGACAGATCGGGAGAAAAATTTACATTGCAATCAAAAAGAGATGATTGCAATTCTCAGAGTTCTACAGACTTTTTGTCCACAACTGAGCCACTCTACAATTCTTGTACAATGCGACAACAAGACCGTGGTAGCGTTTCTTCGACGAGAAGGGGGAACCAAATCAGCATCCTTGATGGAGCTGACAAAGCTTATATTTTGTCTCCTGGAGAGGCACAGCATTCACGTAGAAGCTCGTCATATCCCGGGCAAATACAACTGCCACGCCGACCATCTTTCTCGTCATCTGGCTCCACCCGAATGGCACCTACTCCCCCAGGGCACAGAAAAAGTGTTCCAGAAGTTCGGAGTTCCCCTGATAGACCTATTCGCGTCGGAACGGGCGAAGGTGGTCATGAATTATGTGTCCCTAGACCAGAAGGACCACCTCACTATGTTTCACGATGCCTTTTCCCAGGTGTGGAATTATCCCATGGCATGGATATTCCCACCACCGTACCTTATTCCGAAGGTCCTAGAACATCTGAACCGTGCACGAGGAATTTATCTCCTGGTAGTTCCTCGTTGGGAACGAGCGTTCTGGAGACCAGACCTGAAGGCGCGAGCAGTAGCACCGCCCTTCACCATAAAGAATCTTCCACAAGTTCTAATAGACACAGCAACAGGCCTACCACCTTCCAAAGTGCAGGAAATGGTAATAGAAGTGTGGAAATGTGGGGGTGGGCTCAGAGCCTAAGAGACTGGAATGAGGACCAGATTCAACTGCTCCAAGCCTCCTGGCGCCCTTCGACAAGGAAAACGTATACGGCGGCTTGGAAGAGGTGGTTAAAATGGTCAGAACAGCAGGGTATAAATCCGTTAGCACCATCAGGACAAATTCTTGCTCGTTACTTGGCAGATTTACATATTGTTGATGGGCTTGCTTATAACACAATTAATGTTCATAAATCTGTGGTAGCCACTTTAACCAATCCTAACAATGTAAGCAGTTTGAGCTCGCATTCACTAGTCTGTCATGTATTAAAAGCTATAGCTTTACAAAAACCAATAACTCAAAGGAAAGTTATTTGGGATATTGACATTTTAACTACATACTTACGCAATAGTACTGTAGACGAGACTAGTGTATTTGCTGTTTCTCGACAAACTGCAACATTATTACTTCTATGTTCGGGTCGCAGGGTCCATGATTTAACTTTATTAGCCACCGATTCACAGCATTACTCAGAGGAAAATGATTCCTTAATTTTATGGCCGATTTTTGGGTCTAAAACAGACACTGCTACATACAGACAGTCTGGATGGAGACTTCACTCCAATATTGAGAGTAAAAATCTTGATCCGGTTTTTTGGGTAAAGCTATGTAAAACTCTGTTACAGGAGAGACGACAGCAAACAGGAATTCCAAATCTATTTTTAAATATCAGAGGCCCACCAAAAGCAGCCTCTCGCACACTCATAGCAGGTTGGGTGAAATCGCTATTGATAGAAGCAGGTGTGATAGCAACCCCAGGAAGTCTGAGATCCGCTGTTGCCTCAAAAAGGTGGCAAAATAACTGCCCACTAGATGACATTCTTTCTGGAGGAAACTGGAGGTCAAAAGCAACCTTCACTCGATTTTACTGCAAGGAAGTTATGCCCAGAGTTAGTAATGGGGATGTAATAAGTTTGTTTAATTCTGTTTAAATTTATCACAATATAGTGAGTCTTTGATTACAATTAAAATCTTATTTAGGTTATTAAGATTTCTTTAGAATAATTCTCATTTGAAAGCAACTGCTTTTTATTGCAATCATAGCAATTCCTTGTTTGTTATTATATTTGTTATTATTGTACATAGTCTTACCATGCTATATAAAGCAATATTATAAGTTTAAAATCTGTTGTGTAAGGTTTAAAAACCTAATTAAGATTTTCTGTTACCTCCTTGTTAATGAGAATGAATTGTTAATTTCTGTAGTAGTCTAGCACTTATCAATATAATATACCTGTTATAATATTATTATAACAACATTTTATTTTAACTTCTTCCTTTTAACATTGCAGCTTATTAAGCTTTTTAGCTTAATACAATCACATTGGCGTCTAAATTTTGGTTTAATATACCCACCAGGCGATAACAAACAGGTCTCAAGGTTGTAAACTTTAACTAACGTCAAGTGTTTAATAGAAGTGTTTTACCTGAAATAAAACACATATTAAATACTTACCTTAGTTAAAGTTTACAAATTTAATTTCTGCCTGGCGGTTCCTTTCGACTCAATGAGGAATAGGTCGTAGCTGGCATTGCAGCTCGACCACCTACCTGGTGGGGATTGTGCGAGCGAGATAGATAGCTATATAGGGGGTAAAGGAAGGAAAAGGACATAAGATGTGATGGAAACTAGGGTTGCCACTCTCAAGGTTGTAAACTTTAACTAAGGTAAGTATTTAATATGTGTTTTATTTCAGGTAAAACACTTCTATTTTAAACACTACTGAACCGATTTTGATGAACAGTATTCCCGAAGTTAAATAGTACCCAGTACAAAAAAAGAATTATTTTAATATACAATAATAGTAGTTCCGAAGATGTGCGAACACAAACATAAAAACATACATGAATATGTATATCACTTTAGAAATTTGTCACATTTGTTCAGATGCTAATAATATACAGTAAAACATATCAAAACTAGGCAGTTCTGAAAATAATACATACAATATACAGGTTGAATTGATAACCTTTTTTTGAAGTCGGTTAAAAAACGCGACGTACGTCAGATACGACTTACGATACATCACTAACTGGCGAGGCGGACGCTCGGTGCGGTATCGGGTCGCCAACCGCCTACTAGTACGGCGGGCCGTAATAGGCCCACTGCCGCACTGAGTTGATTTTTGACACCTCCAGTGCGTGGTAGGCCGATATCGACCTGCCATAATTTTTATAGGAAAGACTTATAATTTTAAACACAATCACAAATATATATTTGCCTCTGTCGTACCTTTACAAACACCTGAGATAATCGTTCCGCACCGAGTGAGAGAACATAGTTTTCTTCGTCCGCACCAGCTGAAATTCCGCGGTGGGCCGATTTCGGCCCGCCCCGCAGTGAAGGTGTTAAAATCACAATTTTTCTGAGATCCCAAATTGACAACGATCGGCTCAGGGTCAGACAGACTGTCAAACAGATGAAAAAAAAGCTATGCAACCTCAAATCACGCTTCTCTTTCTACCACGCAGTGTTACTGTTAGTGACATCTCGCTTGCTCAGGCCTTTGTTTCTCTATTCCGATAGGTATATTAACTTTATGGTGCAGACCGTTCTTTTAATAATTGTTTTTTTTTTCTAAATACATATTCTAAACTTTGAGTATTAATAACAGTAGGCTCTATAATTAAACCACTACTCGTATGATGTGAGAAAAAATATACCAACTTATTAGACAAAATATGTTATGTTTACCTCGATTACACAATTTCGAATTTTGAACGTCAATAATAATTATTTTATGTTTTGAACGTTTTCTCTTCTCTTGATTCACAAGTTGCAGGTGAAAAACTTCCAAGTCCCGCCATACGGAGACATTACTTCTGCAATTTAATGATGAGTCTGACTAAAGTAGCCTACGAATAATAAAAACTTTTGTTTGACAGCTGATAATGTACGGGCTTATGACAAAATCTTACAATGGGACATTTTCTTATTTTTTTAATTTGATTGCCAAACAGCTTCCATTTTAGTAACTAGATGGCGTATGGGTAGACAACTATCGGTAATACCAGGTAATACCATCAATAATTTCTACAAAACTGGGCGAAAGAATGTAAAACTTGATACATTTCAATTTGAAAAAGATAGAATGATATTCCAATGAAAAGGATAATAAAATTATTATAACTATGTTTTAGTTAAAACTCACGGAATAAATAGCCCTTATTATCGTTATTCACACCAAAATATGTCACAGAAATTATAAATTTTGGTTTTGACAACATCTTACCTGCACTTGTGCACGATAACGGATATTTAATGGCCAATATTTTACCAATAATGAACATCAAAAACCCAAATAACACAATTTGGGAAAAAATAATAAAAACCACACCAACAATAAAAAGTAGAAGAAGTTTCAAAGTAACATGGCCGCCACAAGGCCGTTAAGTTGTCAGTTTTCAGTTTGACAAGTTTTTAGGCGTATGCTCTTCGTGACTTGACAGTACACTGATATATTTTGGAAACACAGGTCAGTAATGCCAACCTGCATATAATTTCAGATCGGTGGGGAACCAATAGAAAATCTAGAAGTGTCTATCGTCGCGCCGTCTGGTGGAGATTAAAACTAAGAAAACGTCCCATTAAACACTAGACCGTTATTTGAAGCATAATAATTGAGATGGGCACTTCCGTTTCCGCAGTTTTTACCTCCTTTTCTTTCCTGAATGTTGGTAGCTCTGTCATTTTTGGCGCCATCATCGAGCAGGAAGTGGGAGAATTCCCGCTCAACTATGATCATTGGCGTCTTGTTTTCCGCACCGCACACACGTGCTTAGAAGCCATTGCTTATTATACCTCCTTATTATATAACTCTTAGTTGTATAAAGTATTTAAAATTTAAAAAGTGGAATAATTTCAGTTCTGCATTTTAACCGTTTTTCAAAAGTGTTGTTATATTTCATGTAAGTTATATTTTTATACTTACTTAAATCTTAAAACAGAAATGATTATTTTGTTTCAATAACGATTTTATCGTTCGTAATTCGTATCGTTATTTCAGTAACGAATTTACATTTGAATTTTACTTTTCAATTTCGAATATTTGTAATTTTCTTTGTTCTTTCCTAGGTTAAGGTAGCTATTTAAAATGGATAGCGGAAATGAATTCGATAATAACGTTTCGGTAGTGACACCAGCTGCTAATGATTTGAAATCATCTGATAACGGAGCTACTAAAAAGCCTTATTTTCGTGCAAGTTCATCTAGTAACAATAGTTCCACAAGTGATTCAAGCTCGTCATCGACTTCTACTTCTCATGGCAAACGTAAATCGAGGCGCCGCCGCCACAAAAAAGGGGGGGCAAATACAGACAGCGCCGTGATGACCTTTTAGCTAAATTAACGCAAGAGGTTAAGGAACTTAACAAAAGGGTTAATTCTTTTGACGAAAACCGACCTATTTTTCAAGGTCATGCAGACGATTGTTGTATCGACGACAATGTCAGTCGAGAATTATATTGCGACCGTTAACAATTCTTTGCAACCGAATTTTGTTTTTGAAATTGAAACAAAGCTTAAAGAACCTTCCGTTCCTAAAACTTCTCCAGAGTTTTTAGCTAGCTATATTAAATGACATTCAACATTTTAATACTAACGAATGGTCAGAAGTTCGTTATTCCCCCCTAAATAAGCAACTTGATGCCGTATGCTGGATTAAATGCTGTAATCACCTTCTACATCACAGGCGCAGCGAAGCTAAATGTGATAATTTGTTCATGAATTTGCGAGGAAAGCCATCTGCCGCCTCAAAAACTGTGATTGCTGGCTGGATCAAGGCTCTACTGTCAGAGGCAAAAATTACTGCACCACCAGGTAGCGTCCGCTCAGCTGTGGCGTCAAAAAGTTGGACAGACAATGTGTCCATTGACGAAATACTTTCGCGTGGTAATTGGAAATCAGTACATACCTTCAGAAATTATTACAGAAAGCAAGTGATTTCATCTAAGTCTAATGATTTAAGGAATTCTTTTGTTCCTTTGAGTTAATTTATTTATAGCTATGTCCATGCCTAATCATTTACATGTTGTATTTTTGAATTATATCAACAAGTTATTTGTGTTATAATCTCCGTGTAATAAACACAGTGTTTGATTTATAATGTTTATAATCTATTCTATCACTATTATATCACCTCGATACTAATTTATAAAGCTTTTAGGTAATTCTAAAAGGAAATTCTATAATGAATATTTAAATATTATGTGATATTTTTTTTTTCTTTTCACATTGGCATCTAACTTTTATTTTGTCACATTGGCGTCCATCATCACCAGGCGATAACAAACACGTCTCAATTATTATGCTTCAAATAACGGTCTAGTGTTTAATAGCAGCGTTTTACCCTGAAATAAAACGCTTATTAAATACTTACCTTATTTGAAGCATAACTTTTAATTTCTGCCTGGTGTAATTTCGACTCAATGATCATAGTTGAGCGGGAATTCTCCCACTTCCTGCTCGATGATGGCGCCAAAAAATGACAGAGCTACCAACATTCAGGAAAGAAAAGGAGGTAAAAACTGCGGAAACGGAAGTGCCTATCTCAATTATTATGCTTCAAATAAGGTAAGTATTTAATAAGCGTTTTATTTCAGGGTAAAACGCTGCTATTGAGTAAATTAATATTCGTTTCTGAGTAAAGTCTGAAAATGCCTGGAAAAATTATAAAATAGCTGTTGGTCATAATACAACCACGTTATCAGCTGGTGCGATAGACAAATGCAATTTGTTTGAAAACACGTCGCGCTGCCGTAAAGTTACAATGTGATATTAGTGTGACGTCAATTATTTCGAATTGCTGCATAGTACTTTATGTGTATGAAGTATAATAATATTAACTACTAGCTGTCCCGGCAAACGTTTCTTTGCCATATTTTATAAAGTATATCGTCCGTATTATTTTATTGAATTAGTGGCTAAATAATTAGTATGTCACCATGGCAACATCCATCGCTATCCCGTGAGTCGTGACCCGCGTCGCATAAACAATGGTGGCTCTTTATAGACAAATAATTTGCAATAAAATAAAATTGCGACTATAATTAAAGATCTAAGCTATCTTATCTCTCAAGTTGGAAAAAAGCACACATTAAAAAAAAGAAACATTAAAATCGGTTAAGTAGTTTAGGAATCCATCGCGGACAAACATCGTGACAGGAGATTTATATATATATATTAGATGTATTATATTTAGTGATTTCATATTCAGTATCAACTATCTAATAATAATTTACTACAAAAACAACAGGTTGCACTACAGAAGTGAAAACTTAAAAATACTATTAGAGAGATAGGGATACTATGGATGGGAATACTGCTTCCTCTCCTAGGCCGCGCCGCGCCGGCGGTATACTCTCCTCTGTCTCAATCTCAATCCCAAATCCCAATGCTTCTAAAGATTTCACGTCCGGTAAATTCATATTTTACAAAACTTCGCTATCCTCCTGCCATTTATGGTTATTCCCTAAAACATTTCTTTTATTTAAGTATGCCCAATAGGCAGTTCGACACCTTTCAAGATATAACGGTACAAAAATGCACTTCCGTCATCCTCTTTTGGCGCCCAATAGCGTTACGCAGGATTAGATACAGACCTGCTGTAGAAGCGAGATAGCACATCAATCGTATGAGCGCGAAAGGGACAGCGATATTGGAATGTATGACTCGTCGTACGCGTATAAAGGTACACCTGCCTTCGCGTACCGGTATTTTTAATTGACATTCTAATTTGTTACACTTTTATTACATTTTATTGTTATATAATGGACATTTTCTTTATGCTGTAAATAGGGATATTGCACAATTGCACGTTTGACGATAATTTTTATTGTGAAACTATTTCCTAGAATTATCGAATATCTATTGTAATTGCTCAAATCGTTTAAAATGGATTTCTGTTGTGAAGTGTGCGATGCAACGTTACGCTAAATATTGTAAGGCTGTTTAGGTTGAGGCTAAAAAGAGTAGAAACTAATTTTAAAAACTTAGGTACCTAGTAGCTTTAAAAAAAAATAAAGCGGGAAAGCGGGCGGAAATAAAGTGGCCTACATTTTTAAAAATATTCATCCGGCACTGGTTGAAATTTTGTGTTTTTTTTATACTATGGGTCTGAGAATCGGCCAGTAGGTATCGAATCAGCTAGCAATAATATAATTTTCTAACCATAATCTTCCTTGTTCCAGATTCTTCTCCGTGGGTCATATGATGGTCTGAAATGTCTCGGGCGCGGGAGCAGCGCGCGCTGCACGACTTCGACCAGCTGGCGGGGCTGCGGCGCTCGTACGCGCTGGAGCACCTGGCCACCTTCACTGTCACCCGGGAGACAGGCATCGTCTACCCTGCTGATGGCATGAGAAGGCTGCTGCAGCTGGAGAAGACTAATGGTAAGTTCCCATTGTTAAGGGCGTTCCCTCCAGAGATTTTGTAATTGACCGTATTTAAAACCTTATATACTCATAATTAGACCAAGACCAATAATTTTGAAAAAAAAAATCACAGTAGGATGAAACCCATTACAAAAGGAGGAGAATATTATAAAAATTAAGGGAAAAATAATTTACGGGCGATCTGAGTTAGGGAAAAGTGGGGGAGGAGGTTTTAAGAGGCCGGGTACCCTTGGAATTTCTCATACATACGTAATACCAAAATCATTTTCTCATACGAAAATATTTAGCATGTTTGAGTTATTTTTCAGTTTAAAATAGTAATTACCTAGGTTCCTGCACAAAAATTTACTTCAAAATACTTAAACACAAATTTTTTTTTATTTGTTTTAAATTTTTTTAGTAAATATACTACTAAATATTTAAACACTAAAAAAACATATGTTTTAGTGTTTACTCTATTTTTTAGTGTTTAAATATTTAGTAGTCAATTTACTAAATAAAAATTTAAAACAAAAAATTTTTTTTACTGTTTAAATATTTTGAAGTAAATTTTTGTGCAGGAACCTAGATGATTACTATTTTAAGTTGAAAAATAACTCAAACATGTTAAATATTTTTGTACGAGAAAATTATTTTGGTATTACGTATGTATGAGAATTTCGAGGGTACCCGGCCCCTTAAGGGGGAAAAATGGTTTATCTCGATTTCTGGCAAAACTAATATTCCTATGAAAAAAAGTCAAATGGCAAAGTTGTAGGTAAAAAAAGATCTAAAACTTTTGCATTTACACTTTTTTCCATAACCTCAAAATTTATGTGAAAATTTCAAAAAACCATGTTTGTGGTTTTTTATTTATATCTTTTACAAAATTTTTTTTTCGCGAAATTTGGTGATAACTTACATTTTCAAGTCCCAAATACGCTGTCATTTATTTGATTAGAAATATTTATTTTTTCACCTTATTTTGAATTTAAATCCAAATAATACCCTAATTTTCAATCGAAAATTCGACCGTCAAAATATCAGGTTTTTAAAAAAAATTGTAATGCTCTTTATTCTTTCAAATCTCTATTATTCGATGATGAAAAAAAATATCTATTACACGATATTACATCTTCTCAGAAAACGCAAAAAATCTAAAAAACTCAAATTCGAAAATTCTTTATTAATCATTATGAATAATCTATATATATATATACACACCGGCAAAATTAGCGGAACATAATAAAATTTTATTTTTTTTGAAAATTAATCGCGGTTTTTTATATATTTATTTATTAATTTAATAATTGATGATTAAAAAATAAAACTTATATAAATTTAAGGCATAAAAACGTGTAAAATTAAAAAAATCTGCAAAAATCTAAAATTAAGAAAAATCTTTGAAATTTCAGTAGTAAGTTTTTAAGTTAAATTCTTCATTTTTACTTAAGAAATGCCATGTTAACAGCGTGTAATGCCTTCTATGGATCTGAAGAGAGTCTGGATACGCCATTACATGCTTGCACTTTGATTGTCAATCATTTCCTGTGGGATATTCTTCTACTCCTCCAGTAGCGCCAACTCGAGCTCCTGAACACATTTTGGAGCTGGAGTTTTAATTCGTACCGTTCACCCATTGATGTGCCACACGTTCTCAATCGTATCCACATCCGTAGACCGTGCTGACCTCTCCACCTGGGCTACGCTAGCATCATTTAGGTCATAATGCCCGATTTTTTTACTCTATGGACGCGCAAAAAATTGAAGTTACTACCTAAAACTGTGTAAAAGGCACAACCTGCAGTTCTAGGATGTCTGGGCAATAGCCCTGTACTGTCAAAGTACCATCATTAACAATCATCAGCTCTGTGCGGGCTCTAAATCATATGCAACCCCAAACCATTACGAAGCCTGCATGATATACCACTGTTTCCGTTAAGTTTGATGGTCTATAGCGTTCCTTACGATTTATCCACATTCTTTATCGCCTGTCAATAAAATTTACACATAATTTGCTCCCATCACTGTACAGCACACGATTTCACCCACTTGTCAAATTTTGATGTTCACGCGCAAATCTTAGCCTGGCTCTTTGGTGCCCTGTCTCAAGTTTTGGTGCTCTTGCTGGCACCTTTGAGTTTAATTTAACTTCTTTGAGTCTTCTCCTTACCGTACAATCACTTACAGGTACATCTCGGACCTGTTCCTATAGGTTTCATCTCTGCAAAGCAGTTTAAGCTCGATTTCTTAAGGCTTGTACCCTTACAAAACGGTTATCCTGAACCTTTGCCACCCGATATCTGCTTTGTTCTCGTCTCCGAACGTAAGATCCAGTCTCTCTGTAGCGTTGAAATTTACGATGGACCACGAAAGCCGACACACCTAAGGCCTGACTGACCGAACGGTAGGTGTGACTTTTCTCTATCGTGGTTACAGCTCTAGCTGTCGTAGATGCTGGAAAATCCACTAATTTTGTATCTAAGCAGTGTGTTCTTCCAAAAACCAAACAATCAAATGAGCTGGCATACCTTGCACCCCGCTAAAAACGCCATTCTTATCAGAAACACTTACAACGTCAATCATCGAAAAACACTTAGTAGGGCATAATTGCAATAAAAATCTGTCAACTTGCCAGTTTTGTTCAATATTTTATTTCTTAAATGAGCTTAGAAACTATAAAAAAGGATTTCACACAGCCCGACCCACTTGAATTCAAGTTGTGGCCCTTTTTACTTATGTTCCGCTAATTTTGCCGGTGTGTGTATATATATATATATATATATATATATATATATATATATATATATATATATAAAACTCAATGGTGACTGACTGACAACCACTGGACGGATCGTCCAGTGGTTGTCAGTCGTCAGATCGTCTCAGCATCCGCTGAGAAAGGATTTTGATTAATTCCAACCCCAAGGGGTTAAAATAGAGAGTGAAAGTTTGTATATGATAATGCTTCTTAACGCGAGCGAAGCCGCGGGCAAAAGCTCGTTTTATATAAAAATGTGATTGCTACAATTAGTTTTAATTTAAAAGTTGATTTATTTCATTATAATTACATTTCTGTCATAGAAAATATCATTATATATAAACATAAATGTAAATCTATACTCATAAAATAACATGTCCTGACTGACTTATCATCGCTGAGCAAAAACTGTTTCGATTTTTTGCATTTTCTGAGAAGATTTACTATAGTGTAATATATATTTTTTTTATCATCGGAAAGTAGAGATTTGAACGAGTAGAAAGCACACCATCTTTTTTAAAAAAGCTGATATTTGACCGTCGAATTATCGATTGAAAATTAGGGTATTTTTTCAATATAAATTCAAAATAAGATTAAAAATATAAATATTTCTAATCAAATAAATGACAGCGTATTTGGGACTTGAAAATGTAAGTTATCACCAAATTTCGTGAAAAAAAAATATTTTTTGTAAAAGATATAAATAAAAAACCAAAAACATAGTTTTTTGAATTTTTCACATAAATTTTGAGGTTATGGAAAAAAGTGTGAATAGAAAAGTGTTAGATCTTTTTCTTACCTACAACTTTGTCATTGGAATTTTTTTCATAGGAATATTAGTTTTGCCAGAAATCGCGATAAACCATTTTCCCCCCTTAAAACCTCCCCCCACACTTTTCCCTAACTCAGATCGCCCGTAAATTATTTTTCCCTTAATTTTTATAATATTCTCCTCCTTTTGTAATGGGTTTCATTCTACTGTGATTTCTTTTCACTTTTCATTATTTTTGAAGGTATTGGTCCTGGTCTAAATCTGAAAGCTACAAAGTTATAATAAAAATACCTCAATAATCTTCAGTATATTAACATCCTTTTCGCCGTTTTAAATTTTCTATTTTTGTTTATTATACTCATGATATCAGCTTCCAAAGTAATATCAATTTATTAAAATTCAAGCATACATTCAGCATCTCCTTAGCATTTACAAATTACTTTTATTTAAAACTCACGCCAATGGATCGACAATATCATAACCAACATATTCCCCGTTTAAAATTTTTTTAGGACAATTTTGAACTAAGATAAGTAAAAATAATAGGGTTTTGGCGCGATCTCGGCAACGCGGCAAATGTATGGCCAAGGTCGTTTGCTCGGGGGACGGCCTTAACCCCCTAAATATGACAATAAGGCATCGCTAGCGCTTATGTCATTTTGCGACCCGTATTAAACTGATCGCACAACTGTCCGCATTGGTCCGCATCGTACGTGCCGTTCGCGCCGCATAGTTCGCAAAATGCGGCGCGTAAGGTGCGGACGAATGTGCGAGGTTTTACATCATTTCATACAACGAATTCTAAAATGCGGCGCGTTCGGCGCGTGTTTGCTGATAAAGTATATGCGATCACCCTTAATAGTCATACACTTTATCGTTGTCGAAATTATCAAATGCATCTTGATATACTTTGACTAAAGAGCCACTTTTAGTCGCTATTTACGAGTTACGACGAAGAAAACTCAAAACGTAAATGCATGGAAAATGCTACCTATAGGCAATAAATAATGTTTACTGGATATGACATTTGGAAAAATGTCATATCCAGTAAATTTAGATTCTTGAACATGAAATCCAACTAGACCTCTTTTATGTGCTTAACTTATATTAAGTCGCCATGCAATGTACTATAAACTTGGCATGCTTGTGACTGTCCTTAGAGAGTGCTAAGGTATTCAGTAAACATCTTTCGTTGGAAACTGCTGGCTTTCCTCCAATGCGCTAAAGAGAAAACTATTAGAAAATATTTAGTATAGACTTTCATATAAGCTCATTTGACCCACAAGAAAGCGATCGGCCGACATGACAATGAGAAAATGTTAATGGCTACGCATATTTACGGAAGATGCTATATTATATCTTGTTTCTTTCCATATCACATTGCTTATTCTTTAGCATGATAAACTTTATGGACTGGCTTTAATAACCATAAGCTGCAATGAAATACATTGCATCCCATTGGATGCAATAGAAATTTTTTATCACATTTCTGATTAGTTAAAACTAGTTTTGATAGATAATTTTCCGATCTAAGAAGAAAGAGGTTATTTTAAATAAAATAAATAAATAAACGTTTATTCCCCTTTTTTGACCTTTACACCACAAGACATAATAACTAAAAAAAATTGTAAGTATAATAATAACAAAAACCAAAGAAGTAGAACATACAAGGTTGCCAACAATTTTAACAACTGGTACAGAACAATCCACATATACATATTACAAACAGAGTATCTATAAAAAAAAAACAACAACAATAATATACTTATTTAATATTGGCACAATAATATTAAGTCAAACAAAGTAAGGCAGGTAGTGCAATGATCAAAAACTGAATTGGCATCCACTCAGGTAATGACCGCAGTTCGCAGTCCCTGATTTTCAGTGGATCCAGACTGTCAGGCGATGACAGACCACACAAGTCACCAGTCCTGTTTTAATAAATATACTTAAAAAAAATGAATAGTGATGAAAGTGACGTGAAGGGAGGCAAAGTGTGTGCTAACTGCTATAATATAATAATATTTAAATATAATAATAACATAATAATAATAAACTAATAATAATAGTACTATAAACTTAATCACGTGCCCGGGGAAGACGGGAGGCTGCGGGCGGGGGGCAGGATGCACCTGCCACGCTCAGCGCCGTTCCGTACTCAGCATGATGGCCTTGCGCTGCATGCTAGTCCCCACACTAGTCCCTTCCTTGTTTATCAATTTTGCGTTAATAGCAATTATATTGGGCTGATTAAATAAAAGATAAGAACTTGATGTAACTAAGGATATGGGTAAGTGTCAGCTATAAGTACATACTATTATATTATAATAAAGTTACAATAAATATCTTACAATATATATAAAATTCTCGTTTAAATATAAAATATTAAAATATTGTCCATACAGTATCGACATGAATTATTATTACTATTAGTGTAGCTTAATTCTACTATTATGTATGTATTCCGGTTTAGGCAAGATCACATGGCGATGAGCCTGTTCGATTGTCGGTACCAAATTACGTGCGGCTACGAGATGGTTACCGCTGAACTGCAGTAGCCAGTAGGTATGGTCAGCATACGTCTGGCAATGTTGGAGCACCCTGACCCACCGTGCTTCGGCTCAGAAATTGGAGGGTGAGTAGTAATCGCACAATAGTCATTACAAGTAAGATTATTTAAATTAAAATTTTAATTGTATCCATATAAAATATATTATATAGTAAAAAAATAGAATAATAATATTAAAATAATAATTTAGTAGATATTATGTATAGATAGTATTAAGGTTGTTAAAAAATAGAAATAATACATATACATCACAAATTGAGCTGTTCCCGTAGCAATAGGCTCTTAAATTTGGTTTTAAAATTTCCAACTTCTTTCAGAGCACGAAGAGAAGGTGGCAATAGGTTGTTCCATATTTTGCTCGCCAGGTACCTAAAGCTACCTCTGAAAGCCGAGGAATGATGAAGTGGAGCTACTAGAAGATAAGAAGACCCTCTTGTGGTAACTGTCAGCTGATTATTGCCAGCCCACTGTAGCTTATCGTACAAGTAGGACGGGGTCTTAAACTTAACCACACCAAACAGTAGCGTAGCCACATGCAGCTGACGGCGAGCTTCCATCTTCAACCATTTTAAATTATTTATATATGGCGTCACATGGGCGCGAGGTGGTATACTGCAGCAGTATCTTGCGCACGCGTTTTGGACCTTTTGAATTAAATGTTTAGAGCGAGCGAGTAAACATGGGCCTATCACTGCGTCTGCGTAATTTAAATTAGATAAAACCAGCGATTCGCACAACGTAGCGCGTAAGTCTTCTGAAATAAAGCTTCTTATTCTGTATAAGAGCTTTAACCTATAAAAGCATCGACTTACTATTTTGACGATATGCTTCTCGAACCTAAGTCTTTCATCCATTAGGATTCCGAGATTACGAGCTTCTGTAACCCTGTCGATGGGGACGTCTCTTATTAAGATTTTAGGCTGGTGTAGGGATGCTTTTTGAACTTGAACTTTGGTGCCCACTAGCATGTACTTTGTCTTGGTGGGGTTCAGTACTAGAGCATTGTTATAAGCCCATTCACTGATGCGCGCCAAGTCCTCGTTCAGCCTTTTGATAGCCTCGATTGCGTTCGAAGGCTTAAAAGTAATATACACCTGAATATCATCAGCGTAGATGTGATACCTACAAAATTTTATGCACTTTATTATGTCCGCACAAAAGATGGAAAAAATTAAGGGTCCAATTACCGAGCCCTGTGGCACGCCTCTATTTACACTACAAGTGCGTGAACGCAGTGGCGAGCCCTGACTACTATTTACCTCCACCGCCTGTAAACGGTCCATTAGATAAGAGGCGAACCACGCAATGACTCCGTCGTCGAAGCCGTAGTGTTTTAACTTGGCCAGAAACAATTTTATATTGATGGTTTCAAATGCCCGCGAGAAATCGAGCAAAACTAAAATCATGACCTCCCCGTCATCCTGCCCTGTGATGATATTATCCACCACATCAAGCAGCGCAGTTGTCGTGCTATGTCTTTTGCGAAAGCCTGATTGTAACGTAGGTAAAATATTGTTCTCCTCTACAAACTTGCTGGTCTGCCTGTATACAACCCTTTCGATTACCTTTGACAAACACGGCAATATACTAATAGGCCTTAGGTCTCGGAAATCGGAAACAACATCCTTTTTTGGCAAGGGTTTTATAATTGCTAGGCGCCAAAGATACGGAAAGGTACTAGTGCGGAGAGAGGTGTTGATTATGTGGGTCATTACACTTAGGCAGCTAGGAATGCGGCTCACCATAAGAAGCATATCCAAATTTATATTATCAGCCCCGGTCGCCTTAGACTTGATAGATTTAATAATTTTAAGGACATCATCATCACTGACTAAGGAAAACCTGAATGTCGGAGATATTCCAGGGACATGGGAATTAAAGTTGTTGATTATTGATTGGGATACAGAGTTACTGCCCGGGACGTCTAAGAAATGATCAATAATAGCATTAGGATCCTGAAGGTTAGTAGGTAGTATAAAATCCGATTTGAGACTATGCCCATTTATGTTTTCTTTCAAATGTTTCCACATTTGCCGTGGGCTCTTAATATTTGCGTTAACATAAGTGTTAAAGTAAGCTGCCTTCTCCCTAATTATTGCTCGTGAAACTTCCCGCTTGAGGTCTTTATAATAAGTAATGTGCGACTCGTTCCTCGTGGAACGTGCGCGCTTATGTGCCTCGTCTCGTTTTTTTATTAGGAGTTTTATGTTATACGTTATCCACGGATATTGGCGATCTTTTACATAAAACATTTTGATAGGAGCAAGTAGGTCGAAAACGGACAAAATGTAATAATTTAAATTACGTACCATCTCATCAATATTGTCTAATTTTGTAATATTTTGCCAATCGATTGCATTCATTAATTGTTCGAAGTCCTTATCAATAATATCATTCATGGCTCTATAAGAAATTTTTTTAGGTAAAATCTTAGTTTTGGGAAAATCTATCATAAATGAAATGAACGCGTGGCTACTGAGATCCGGAATGTGTTCCACCCAGACACGTTTTAGGTCCGCGTTGGTGCAGACCAGGTCGAGTAGGGTTGCAGTGTCCCCAGTAAAATGTGTCGCCTCAGAAGTATACTGGCGCAACCCATGTATACAAAGAAAATCTTCCAAAAATTTATACTGTGCGGTGTTTTTGTTAAGAAAATTAATGTTGAAATCGCCGACCAGATATAGGTAATCAAACCCCGCCAAGGCGCTAATGGTGTCAGTTAAAGTATCCATAAACAGTTTGACCGATAGCCAGGGAGGCCGGTACGCAGTACCTATAAATATGACCTTGCCGTTATGTTTTAAAGATAGCCACATTTGCTCGACGCATTGTGACGTACTAAGGTGTTTTATTATTTGAACGCTCAGTCCTTTCATCAAATAGAAACCTACCCCGCCACCGCGGGAGCGGATACTCGTATCTCTCGGCAGGTGAACCAGCCGATAACCCGGGATACGCGGGGCGCGGCCCTCCTCGCCTGGCCGCAGCCAAGTTTCATTTATTGCCACTAGGTCACATTTCAGCCTGTTGACGGCTACTAACAGTTCATCATGTTTAGTACCTAAAGAACCGGGATTTATGAACCCAATTTTTAATTTATTAGGAGTAGTCATTTTCTACAGAACATAAAAAATATATAATATAATAAATATAAATAAGTAAATTGTAAATATTCAAATTATTAATAATGCATGTTGATAATAATATGGAATAAAATTGATCAAGACGATAATAACTGATTATTTTATTTATAATAATAATATAAGGATAGCAGCAAATAGCATCAAAATTAATTATTGTATGTGTGTATAAATAAATACGTGATAAAATAACATAGTTCAGGTGAGTCTTGAGCGATAATTCTTCATACCTAAAGTTCAATAACATTTCAACCTGTACCACAGAATATAATATATTAGTAGTGCCTGTACCCAAATATTGTAACACAACAGGAAACTTTATTCATTAGTCATTAAATTGAAGATCCTTTAAGGCTATGTGGTCTGAAATATTGTTTTTGTTTCAGGAATATGGAGCCAAAAAATGCAATTATGTTTAGAGGACCAGTGGGTGCTTGTCATGGACTACGAGACCGCGGTATGATGTTATTATTATTATAATCACAGACCAGTTATATTACACTTAGTTCTTAGACCTATGTTGATGATAATAATTATAGACTATAGTCAATAGTTTCAACTATTAGATATTATGTTGCGCGTTATTTCGTACATAACAAAGAAAATCCTACCACAATTTTCCATCCTGTTTAAAAATTCGTTTTAAGTAACACAGTTAAAGAAGCTTCTCCATGTCATTAGCATACTATTTTTGGTTATCTCTGAAACTGGGATCACTCTTTGTTTGCCGCTGCGGGCCGCCACCGCGGCGGCGCCGCTGCGTACTCATCCTTGTATTTCTATGGGCCCTTTTCACACGGCGCCGCCGCAGTTTTCAACAAACATACGAGACTAGTCGGACCCATGATCGTGCCGCAGAACCTGCGGTGGAGTCTGGAGACACTGCAGGTTCTGCGTCGCCGCGGCGGCGAAAAACGCTGCTGCTGCGGCGCCGTGTGTAAACACGCTTAAGCCCAACTGGATTCAGTTTCTAGGGGACATAGTCGCAAGCGCAACTGAACATCAGATAAATTGGTACATAATCAGTTGACGGACAGACGGCAGTCGAGTCATAGTAACGATCTGTCAGCTAGGCTTGACCTAAGTCCTAACCTGACCAAATTACGTATGCCATCATGTACGAGTATAATGCCATCTGTGTATGAATTTTCTTCGATCATTTACCTCAACCCTCGTTAACTTCACTCCAGTCGGTGATGGAGCGTTTCCCGGCGGCGTGGGTCCACTCCCCCACCGCGTTCACCTCCCCCGAGCCCGCTGAGTTATACAACAATGTGCTGGCCTTCGTGGTGGGAGACCCGGACGCCGGTGCGCCGGGCGCGCGCCGCGAGCTCCACATCTTTCAGTGCCATGACGTCGCCGCGCAGACCCTCGTCGAGGAGCTCAACGCGCTCAAGTGAGTACAACACACTCAGTTCTCACAGAGAGAGATAGAGAAAGAGAGAGACAGACACACACACGATTACCGTGGATGCGGCTGTAACAGACAATAAGGGCCGGGACATAAAAACACGACACGACGTCGCGTCGTAGAAACTCATCTTTGAATTTCTACGTGAGTTTCTACGACGCGACGTCGTACGATGCCGTGTCGTAGTTTTTTACGACGCGCGTCGTGGATTCCCACGACATGGCGTCGTGCGACGTCGTGTCGTGTTTTTGTGTCCCGGCCCTAAGACCGCGTTTCCACTGACACGGAGCGGAGCTTAGCGGTGCCGAATTGACCAATCACCATGCTCGAAATCTTCGCTGTCGCTTCGCTGTCGCTTCGCTGGAATAGCACGATTGGTCAATTCGGGCACCGCTAAGCTCCGCTCCGCTTTAGTGGAAACACGGCCTAAGTACCGCGTCCTACGAAAACTAGATAGTAAAGACCATGCACCTAAATTTATCCTAAAGATATTTTAGGTCCATCATTCCATGTTAAGATTTGATAATTATTTATAATGACATTTTTTGAGACTACTAGGTATTTGTGGACTCTATACAGATTACAAATTATAACTTGAAAATCGTAAGACCTAATCGGGTGATTTCCTGTAGGTTTCGACTGTTTTTTTTTTGGAAACCTTTTAAGTATTTACTATTTACCAAATTAAATTTTAATTAATTTATTTCGCATTTCGTTTATAAAATAGTATAAAATTCCCGTTTAATGAAATGCAACAGTAAACAGACATAAAGCGGACAGTTATTCAGTGTCCTGTGAATAGGTACTTGAGATAAACCTGACGGCACTTTGTGAACACGATACTTAGGAGACAAGGCTTAGGCTAGGACTTTATTGCAATGACTAAGACCTAGATGAAAATATTAATTAGCTAGGTTACGGTTCCTGTTATGTACTAGATGTAAAACAGGTTACCTATTAAAATCCTATCTAAAAAAGACGGAGCGTAGTGTTTTGTGTCGAACCGGAACTCGACTCGAACTCGAACTCGACTCGAACTCGGTTGTCCGTAAAGTCGGTTTACTGACGATAGTTGAACGTGACAACGTCATAACTTTAAATGGGACGCCTCAGAGCGAGGTAACGCCGCATATTGCGTCATGTTTTTTCGTGCGCGCAGCCCATATCGAATTATCAGACGTTGTCACGTCAAAATGTAACTTGCTAGAATATTACGCCTTTAACTCCGTCAAAAAATTCGTTTATCGAGCGGAAGTAGTAAGTACCTACTGCAGTTCTTTCCCGGGACTCAAAGTATCGCCATACATCTATACTTTAATATTATAAAGCGGAAGAGTTTGTTTGTTTGAACGCGCTAATCTCAGTAACTAGTCCAATTTGAATTTTTTTTTTAGTGTTAGATAGTCCAGTTATCGAAGAAGGCTATCGGCTATATTTTATTACGCTAATACTAAGAGGAAAAAACGCTGTCGATCCTGGCGACACAGGAGATACAGTGGTGGGAATGTGTGGTGGGCCAAAGCCCGTTAAAAAAAATAAGAGGAACGAAGAAATAGAGGAAAATGCGGGAAAAAAACTGGAGAAATTATTTGAAAGTGCTTATCTCACGAACTACTAGAGCATTTTTTCTGTTATTTGGAAATTGGATCAGATGAGAAGTAGCACGTGAAGGATCATAGGCTTTTCTTGTGAACTAATTTTATGTGAAATATCTATTTTTCGCGAGCGAAGCCGCGCGGAACGTCTAGTAATATTATATTCAGCGGTTTGGGCATGAAGAGGTTATAGACTGACAGTCAGACAGTCAGACTTTCACATTTTTAATATTAGTATGTATTAGTATGGATATTTTTATTGGTGTAACAGGCTAGCTCGACACTACATACATTCGTTTCATTCGAGAATCGGGCCCCTAATACCTCGAATAAGATATTTTAGCCTGATACGATAATGTTTAAGTTTTTACTTATCAAGTTATCATACAACAAAGTATCATCATAGTACTCCGGCACATATGACATTATAACAGTAGGTGCGGCGTCATTGTTATCGTGAGATAAATCGTTGAGATGGAACGGGCGTGTGTAGCCGGACGTGACGACGTGACGCTGACGCGGCGATGTGACGAGATGCACGCGATATTACACCTGAGGACGGATATTATGTCTAATATTATGATCTATGATCCATAATATAATACCCATACACATAATAAACGTAATATAGACATAATACCCATAATAATCATACTTCCATACTAATATTTTAAGTGCGAAAGTGTGTTTGTCTGTCTGTCTTCTTCACGCTCGAACCACTGAACCGATTTTGCTGAAATTTGGTATCGAGATACTTCGAGTGCCGGGAAAGGACATAATACTCGTATTCCCGCGCTATACACGAAATTTGGCGCAACGGAGTTGCGGCCGTCATCTCGTTTTGAATAAATACAGCATTATATTAAGTACGAGGCAAAACTTCATAATAATATTATTAAGTGCCTGTTTCATCACTTTCTGATAAAGTGCCGGATATGCTATCCACCGCTTTTTTGAAAGATTTACCATACTTTATCAAGTCAAGTTAAGATGTGGAGTCTATCCGGTACTTATCAAGAAGTGGTGAAACAGGCCCTAAATATCGAAATTTGTATGTGTGACTTGGTGGTTGTGACCTAGCCTAGGTTTGAATCAGCAGATGCTGCCCACAATTATTTTGTTCGTGCGTTAATAATTCACATACATGTAATTGAAATTATTACTATCCTAATTCCTATGTGATATGTCCTGGTTTTTGTGTTTCCTAGGGAGTAGGGCGCAAACAGAATATTATACACATAAAGTATCAATCATTTGTATTTATGAGGATTATTTAGTTGCTGAATCAACCATTAATAATTTCATTCTTGCAGGGGCGTTGGAAGTGGAGGCTCTGAAGGTGGACGCGACTTCGTGATAGAGAGGGAAAGAGAAAGAGAACGGGAGAACGAGATAGAAAGACCGAGGAGACAAGTAAGAAACTTTTTTTAATAGAAAAAAATTAAATATGATACTGTCGACTGTATAGTGTATACCTAATATAATAGTATGAATAATATTCCTGGCCTTCTGTAAATACTTTGTGGGCTCTCCACGTTGGTCCAAAATAGAACTATTTGATATGCGATTACAAATGAGGGACACATTCGTCTATAAATTGGCCATGATTGACGTCGATTGCTTCTCAAACATGTTGTCAATCATGGGTATCCAACATTTATGAACAATGTTGGAATATAATCAACTCGTTATCAAACACGGATTACAGATAAGATGAAATTTGAAAAGGATATTGATAATAATTAGGACCCTTAAATAGCACTTTACCTCCATATGATTCAGTTGAAATCAATTATTGATTAAAGATTAAAAATCATTTCCAAAATGATTTGCACACTGTGTGCTGTTAGTGCCAAGAATAGGTATTTACTTGTTGTCAAAAACTTTTTAAAGGGGTATGAAGATTTTTATATGGAGCCTGGCCGACCTACTGTCCGCCATTGTGTTTTTCTGGTTCACGAATATTCGGCAAAACTTTGGCAGCTCATATCTTCGAAATGTGATTCACGGAAAACTGTACAGCCCCTAAAATAATGTCCACATTTGAACCTTAAGCTACATTTCATACGAGCAGACAGATTCCGGCCGTTCAGTTCGCAGGCCTACCTGGTCTTCAGATCAGCCTGTGACATCTTTGGTGCTTAGTCCGGTCAGATGCGGACGCGCACTGTAAAACTCTGCAGGACCGAACTGTTACCAGAAGTATTTCCAGTCCTATACGACCTGCAAACCTCAAAAGAAGAAAGCGAACCGGAAAGCCGGGAATCGTGAACCCCTGCAGGGGTTGGTCCTGTTCGACATGGATTCGGAAACTTTACCGTGCGGTCATTGGTCAATGCCTAGCGCGGCGAGTGTTTATTGGATCTCGCGCGATGAAGTTTCCGAATCCGAGACGAACTACGCATTGTGAATCAGGGTCGATCGACCTCCAGGAGCCCTTGGGGCCTTTATAGTTTTATATTATTTTTAACAATAAATTAAAACCGACTTCCAAGGTAAAAACAATAATAACATTCTTATAATATGAACTAAAAAGTATTAAATAATTTTCCTCTCTAAATATGTGCCTTTTTCAGAATTCAGCTAAACCTCAACTATTTCTGTACTCAACCTTCATCATTTTGAATTCGGTACCAGATATAGCTGAATCTTTATATTTTCTTTGACAGAAAATTTGAAACTTACGAAACTGGCACCGACTTCAAAATTATGAAGGTTGAGTACAGAAATAGTTGAGGTTTAGCTGAATTCGGAAAAAGGCACATTTAGAGAGGAAAATTATTTAATACTTTTTAGTTTTTAGTTCATATTATAAGAATGTTATTATTGTTTTTACCTTGGAAGTCGGTTTTAATTTTTTGTTAAAAATAATAATTTCACTCTTTTTAGTTACCTAGTAGATAAACTACTTATAATTAGAGCCAATTTAAATTGTACAAAAAATAGTTTTATATTGTCTTCACTATATGTCATTGAGGCGCTCTGTCGGCGCTATCGCTTGTCCGAACTCCGATTGTTGTTCATATACTTTTAGTTACACGATGTATTCAATAGATTTCGCTGAGGTGCTCCTGAATCGCAGTATCGCTTGTACGTAGGAGTTTTATATAGTTGTATTGGCTGTGTGAAATCAGAAATGTGTCACCATTGGTGTGAGCAGTGAGCATTGAAATTTGAATTGTCAACATTTTGAGTGGTAATTATTGATCTCGTATTGTTATTAGAAATATTAATTAACCCTCCAAGATGACCTCCGTCAAAGTCGCGAGTTTATAAGTGGTCGTCGGTGGTAGTGAACTAGTGAGTAGTGACTTAGTGACCATACCACCCTACGCGTCGAAGAACTGCGTTTATTCTACGTATCTTATTACAATTTGTTAAGACTGATATGAGTCATACCCCAAGGCTCAAATATCAGGTAGATAAATTTAAACAATACATTAAAAATATCTAAGTAAACACAACCCTTTGCGTGCTAGGTAATTTAACAATTTAAGGCTTCAACTCCCAAGCGGCCGCCAAAACAATGGATTTCCAAGAATCCGCGATCGAAGGATGAGCCGAATCACACGTG
Source organism: Polyommatus icarus (assembly GCA_937595015.1). Classification (NCBI taxonomy): domain Eukaryota; kingdom Metazoa; phylum Arthropoda; class Insecta; order Lepidoptera; family Lycaenidae; genus Polyommatus; species Polyommatus icarus. Next base: position 10,857,755 of record OW569341.1, on the reverse strand, counting down.
TCATAATAATATTATGCTATTAATCTTTACCTTCATTATTGTAATACATAGTACTATCGCATGAGAAACTTGGAAAGCCGGCCTCTTGGCCGCCTGCGCCTTTCTCAAGCTATACTATATTGTATTACATTAATGAAGATAAAGTTTAAAATCATATTATGACACTCAAAATGCTCGCAGCGCGACATGCCCTGACATTAGAACTTGAATAGGTACGACGCAATGCCGCAATGTTTACACACGCGGCGACGCCGCACCGACCGCCGTGTATAAACAGCCTATATTAATAATTGGTGTTGTTATGTACATAATTGTTATTATTGTATCCATACCTATGCCTTGTAAGTTGTACTATTATCTATTTTGTGCCATGAGACATTGGTGACCTTAACACGACGTGGTAATGATGATGATGATGATGAATTTTAATTGCGTGGTAGCATAATATGCTTTCTGTTCTTAAAACAACGCCGAAACTCCCAAACGCGTATCTATAAGGAGTCAGGAGTTCTCTCAGCATCTTCGAAACCATGGTATACCTTGACCCAATATTTGACTTTTTGGTAGCATATTATTAGTACACTTTACATAAAACCAAAATTACCATATGTTTCCATATAAATTTCGAGGAGTTCCCTCGATTACTCCTGGATCCATCCATCTGATCCATCATCAGGTCACCACTTTTGTAAACATGGTACCAAATTGGAGTGAAACCTAATACAACAAAACAAACATTTCGAAAATCAGTTCACAAACGGCGGAGTAATCGTTGAACATACAAAAAAAATAAAAAAAAATAAAAAATATATATATCCACAGCCGAACATATAACCTCCTCGTTTTTTGGAAGTCGGTTAAAAACTACTAGCTGTCCCGGCAAACGTTTTTTTGCCATATTATATAAAGTACTAGCTGTCCCGGCAAATGTTGTTTTGCCATATAAAGTATTTCTACTTCATCAGTTGATACAAAATTTTACCCTCTCTTTCGTCCCCTAAGAGGGGTGGGGGGAAAAATGTTATACACCAAATGTTAAGTTGAAAAACACAGTAAATAATATGAAGTAAGTCCATTAAAGAAAAAAGTTTGATACAAAATTGGACCTCCTCAGAGGGGTAGGGGGGGATTTTTTTTTTTGTATCAGATGTTGAGTTCGAAGAAGACAAATATATCTGCGAAACCCGTTTGCAAATCGGATCAGTAGTTTTCATGTTAAAGAAAAAAGTTTGATACAAAATCTGACCCCCTCTTTTGTACCGTTAGAGGGGTGGGGGGGAAAAAATTTATGCACCAGATGTTAAGTTGGAAGAAGACAAATATATCTGCGAAAAGCGCATTCAAATCGAATCAGTGGTTTTCGTGTGATGCTGGAACAAACATACAGACAGACAAAAATCTAACCACATTTTTGGCTTCTATAGCGATGTAGTGACACCCCCCCACTTATTATTTTTAATATCTTTAATGTACAAAATTCTCATTTCTACAGCTGTTTTATTATATGTATAGATATCGGCCGTACTATTTTATTCAATTAGTGACTAAATAAGTATGTCACCATGGCAACGTTCATCGCTATCCCGTGACCTGCGTCGCATAAACAATGGTCGCTCTTTATAGACAAATAATTTGCAATAAAATAAAATTGCGACTATAATTAAAGATCTAAACTATCCTATCTGTCAAGTTGGAAAAAAGCACACATTTAAAAAAAGAAGCAATAAAATCGGTTAAGTAGTTTAGTAATCTATCGCGGACAAACATCGTGACAGGAGATTTATATATATTAGATTTTATTGGGTAATGTTCAATAATCACGTTCTAGAAAAAGGATTTGGTCATCGATACCGTTATCGCTATCGGCCGATAAGAGGATAGATAAAATTCTTTCACTATTGTACCATACATATTTCGACATAAACAACATACAAAATGTTTTTGCGAAAACATTGTTTGTGTTTGGACTTTTTTGGCGAATAATTAAATCGTCATTATTATGTCCATTGATGATTTATTGTGAAACTTTACAGCTATGTTAAATAAACAGCGCTCTAAGGTCGTCCTCTCACCAATGCATCTAAGGCTACTGTGCCAATAATCTCTTTTTTTTAACCTAAGCTACGCGAAGCCTAAAATCGTTGCTCGATCTTCCTCGACCCATCCGATGGGCAACTTTTCCAGAATTTTTATAAACTTAAGTCTTAATTAAAATAAGAATTGGAAAAATAACTTAAATACGTCCTATAAGAGTGTAGCAGCAGTTATAAGCAATATTGTATTTCCGAATACCACGTTATTAGGGACTATACCGGCACTTTGGCTTTAAAAATAAAAAGATAAACATGTTATAACACTCTGGTATGTAAATAGTAGATAATCCTGGCGGAAGGATTACGCGCGTCAGAGATAGCTCATTGTTCAGTAGCGGCCGAGTGCCAGTGCCGGCATGGCGCCTCTCTATCAGACTTACACGCGCAAACAATGGGAAGCCGTACTTTTTGTAAGTGCACCCACAGTAGTTGCCAGTGGTAGTGAAAACGCTTAGAAATAAAGTTAGGAAACTTAATGGGTAGTTGGAGTTTCTTACGCTGGTTCTTCTCGCCGGGTTCGTTCCCGAACCAGTGGTAAACATCATGTAGATTGTAGACTATTCAAAAGTGTTAGTTTCAGACCAATTTTAAAAGAAAACATTTCTAATTTTCAGTTTTCATAAGTAGTATAACTGTCTGTATTTACAGCTTTGCTATCTAAGCGACGTAATCGAAACTATTGATTGCGATAAAATTATTGCTCAAACGCGGATATATGGGCAATCGCCAATCACATTATCACAGATCGAAGATCTGTTGGTCCATGTGGAATAAAATAATCTAACTAGTTTAAGATTGTACTATAATGTTTTCTTTAATAAACATGAAGAATGATAGAATAAGCAACATGTTGTCCAATTCCACAATTTACTCCACCAGACTAGTTACTTCTTTTTGTTTATTTCCAGCAAATGTCAGCACAGCTGGGCAGAGGCGAACGAGGCGGCTCCGGGGGTGAAAGAGACGACGCATCGTCCACCGGCTCCGAGCGACTGTACGAGCAGGACATAGCCATACTGAACAGATGTTTCGACGACATCGAGAAGTTCATAGCGCGCCTGCAGCACGCTGCAGCGGCGTCCAGGGAATTGGAACGCCGAAGACGCTCCAGAGGAGGCAAAAGGAGTGCCGGAGCTGGAGAGGGAATGCTAGCACTCCGCACCAGACCACCGCCAGAGAGAGACTTCGTCGACGTCCTACAAAAGTTCAAGCTGTCTTTCAACTTGCTTGCGCGTCTCAGAGCGCATATACACGACCCAAATGCGCCAGAGCTGGTCCACTTCCTCTTCACGCCGTTAGCTCTGATCGTGGATGCGGCGGGGGATGCTGCGGACGGAAGACTGCCGTCACGTGTGGTACAGCCGCTCCTGACTAGGGATGCTCTGAATCTTTTGGCAAATTGTGTCACCAGCAAAGAAACTGAGCTGTGGCATTCTTTGGGAGACGCATGGCTTATACCCAGGTAATTTTATGTATTTTACTCTTATTTTGTTTAGCCATTAAATTCCTTAGTTTTTGTGTATATTTGTTATGTATTTTATATTTTTGGTACCAAAGCTTTTAAGACTAACTATGAAAGCAGTCGGGTTTTTGATTGTAACAGTTGCTATAATAACACTTTATACTTCCAGGGAACAATGGAAAACAGTAATACCACCTTATCAACCCGTATTCATGGACGGATGGTCACCAGACTACCAGGTCGACGATCAACCTTTGAGGAGGTAAGACTACAATTCACCTCGTAACATGCCCCAGGAAATTCTTATAGTTTTGCTATTCAATCACTCATTTTGACAAACCTCATCACTTTTTCAGTCTACCTCAATCATTGTAAGGCATATTGTATCATGTTTTATGCGTCCAGTTCAATTTTTATGCATTGTGTGTGTTGTTCAGCAACTGGCACGTGTCTATATTATGTATTCATCACGATCTTCGACTGTCAGTGTGTTTGTGTTCTCATGTTGTTCATCTCCATCTGTGTGTGTGATCAGATCATCTCCGAGACGCGCGGAACCGGTGAAGGATGTCCGGGAAGAAGACCGGGAGAGGGGGGAAAGAGCTGACGCCTACGGCTATGACAGAGAGGAAGCGGACCTATATGGTGAACAGTATGCTCCGTATCCAAGGTAAGGTGTTTGTGCCGCTTTTCGTCGCGTGTTGTTTTATTCATTATCATCTTCATTGTTTTCTCTTCTTCCTTTTGTTTCATTGAAAGAAATGTCATTAATTGCCTCAAAATAATCCCAGAAGTTAGAGAGCCACGTAAATTTAATAAAAACGATTAACTAACGTACACAGTATTCTTTTATGATTAAAAAATGTTTTTGCCCCTTTCAGGAACACGCGGCCACTGGCGCGAGAGGACTCTGGTACAGCGGCGTCTTCTCCCGATCGTGAGCCACCATACCGCAGTGACAGAGATGAAGGTACCGTTTTTAGGGTTCCTTGCCCAAAGGGTAAAAACGGGCCCCATTGCTGATTATAATATGTTCTAAAAATTGCACTTTCGTAATAGATGTAGGTAGTTGTCCCAACAAAAAACATTACGGAGAAATCACCTCATTGCAAATACCAGTCTTTAGTAGTCAATAATAAGTTTCATTTAGATTTTTGGAACCAAACTCCAACCTGGCTTTATCATTTGGTCTCTACTTCGTAGTTAGTAGTGAGGACACGAGATTTAAAATAATTTTTAGCACCAATAATATGCCCCAATCTTATCCGACCCCTTTATTCGCTTCTGGGGAGAGAATTCCCACTCAACACAATTCATAATAATAAAGAAGTGCATGATAAAAATGCATGTTTTTTTTTATTATATAAAAATTGGGGCCGTCTATGGTCTGTTCGCCCATAACCTTTTTTTTATTTATTCTATAGATTTTTCGCACGAAGGATAATTGAAATAATATTATGAAGTCATTTTAATTAATTGTAGTCCATAACTCCATTGACTTTTTTTTAAATAATAGAATAGATTATAATATTTACATATAATAAATAAATAAAAATGCATGTTGGAAAGATTGATAATGATTACCGACGTAATTCCAGATGACCTCGGCGAGGCGTGGGCTCGCGGCGTGGCGGCGCGCGGCGGTCGCGTGGTGCGCGTCACATACCCCCGCACGGCCAACAACGACAAGGAGCTCACTGTCGTCCGCGGGGAGTACCTCGAGGTACGTACCGATTCCATTATGGCGGCTGTAGACACCCGTCGAGACACCGCGAGACAGGCCGAGCGCTGACTCTCGTCCTCGTCTCGTTGGCTCTCGCGAGGTAAGCCAGAGCAAGTTAGAACGAGTGTGTACAGCAGCCGTCACTACATTAATATTAGCATAACAACATTAACAGTGATGAATGGACATACTGACAGATTTTAGTGACAAAATGGTGGATAATCTTTGTCAATCTGTCACTTTGTTAATTCTTTCGTAGAAAGAAACCGTGTATATAATATGGTGACCATGTTAACCGTACATTTTTCAGGGATTAAAAATACCCCATAGCCTATGTCCTCTTCCGGGACTCAAAGTATGTCCAATGTCCATACCAAATTTCATCAAAGTTGGTACAGCGTTTTGGGCGTGGAGAGGTAACAGACAGACACAATATCGCATTAATAATATTAGTAAATATGAATTTTGTATTGGCGATCCACCAAGGCCCTAGCATCGTTACGCACGTTCCTTTATAGTTTATTCCGATACTTTCTTTCAGGTACTGGACGACTCCCGTAAGTGGTGGAAGGCGCGCAACAGGCGCGGCGTGACGGCGCACGTGCCACACACCATCGTCGCCCCCGCCGCCTCCCCGCCGCCCTCGCCCCGCCAGGACCCACATCTCTACCCCAACCCCATATACACACACTACCAGGTGATATAAAACGGCTAAAAAAATTATGCCTATAGCCTCTCTCAATAAATGGGCTATCTAACACTGAAAGAATTTTTCAAATCGAACCAGTAGTTCCTGAGATTAGCGCATTCAAGTTAGCCCTTTCAAATAATTTCCCCCGTTTTTTCCACATTTTCTTCTATTTCTTCGCTCCTATTAGTCTTAGTGTGATAAAATAAAGCCTATAACCTTCCACGATAAATGGGCTATCTAACACTGAAAGAATCATCAAAATCCGTTGCGTAGTTTTAAAGATTAAAGGGAACAAAGGGACATGAGGGAAAAAAAGCGACTTTGTTTAATAAGTTTAATAAGTATAGATAAGGGCAAACTGACGGAAAGCAATTACCGTCGCCCATTGACACTTGCAATATCAGAAGAGCTGCAGTGAATACGCTCTCTTCTTGAAGGTTTGCAGGTCGTATTGGTCCGGAAATGCTACTGGTGACAGTTCATATTTATTGCCTTCCATGGACACGTTTCCGTGGTAGTTCCTGTTCTATTCAGATGTCAGGTCTGAATTGGGGTGACACATTGTGATTGACAATGATGGGTGGCTAAAAAATGCCGGACTCCATCTTGGCTCAGGTGGCAGTCCCCCATTGTTTTTTTAAGACGCATCTACTTGGGGTTTGTATTCCAGTATGAAGGTCACCGAGTAACTGTTAGTCGGAAATACTAGATTACAAGTTTTAAAGTAGGAAGTACTACCTAGATTGAGCTTATATTTTTTGATTACCTACTAGTGTAACTAAAAAGAGTGAAATTATTATTATTTTTAACAAAAAATTAAAACCGACTTCCAAGGTAAAAACAATATTAACATTAATATGAACTAAAAAGTATTAAATAATTTTTGCTATCTAATAGTGCCTTTTTCCGAATTTGGCTAAGCCTCAACTATTTCTGTACTCAATCTTCATTATTTTGAAGTCGGTACCAGATAGCTGAATCTTCAGTCCTCTGACAGAATATTTGAAACTTTTGGAACTGGCACCGACTTAAAAATTATGAAGATTGAGTACAGAAATAGTTGAGGCTTAGCCGAATTCGGAAAAAGGCACTATTAGATAGCAAAAATTATTTAATACTTTTTAGTTCATATTAATGTTAATATAGTTTTTACCTTGGAAGTCGGTTTTAATTTTTTGTTAAAAATAATAATAATTTCACTCTTTTTAGTTACACTAGTAGGTAAACCTTCGCGTATATTTTACGTATCTTATTACAATTTGTTAAGAGTCACAGTTCACACTCACAAAATAATATATTATCAGTGAAGTGAACATATTGTGCTAAGTAATTTAACGATTTTAATACTTCAAACCCCAAGCGGTCACCGGCGATTGCGATAACAATAGAAAGGCTATTGTGTCTAAGTTTTTCCACGATCCAAGGATCTATCAGATAAAAAATTGTATAAACTTGCATAGGATGTAGCGTAGCTACTCATCTAATATATAAAATTCTCGTGTCACAGTTTTCGTTGCCATACTCCTCGGAAACGGCTTGACCGATTCTCATGAAATTATGTGAGCATATTGTGAGGATATTGGTCTGAGAATCGGCCAACATCTATTTTTCATACCAAAAATTATTTATATGACAAAACAACGTTTGCCGGGACAGCTAGTAATATAATATAATATTATCATAATTATTGACAGCTGTTCTTGTAATCAAGAATTCAATTTCAAATCCATTCAAATCGATACTTAGTGCGCATCTATCGATTAATAAGTATAACTAATTAAAAAGACACTTACGGCGTTTTCACACGAGACACGACACGACACGGTTCATAGACAAATATAAATTGTCTATGAACCGTGTCGTTTGAACGTTTTCACACGAGCGACGATTTCTGCGACGACACCGCATTCACTTATGGCTGGTTTACACGTGATAAGTAGATAAATGGTCAACTAAATTTTAACTTATGACCCTATACTTACTTAATTAAATTTTAACTTGCTATTGGCTACTAAATTTTGTGTTTACAATTTACAAATTTAAAATTAAGTTAACTACTTATCAACTTAGTACGTGTAAACCAGCCATAAGTACTTAAAAATATTATGTCATCTATTGTTGGGTTTTGTACAATATAATTTTAAAAGATAGTTCGATGATCCTTTCTAACGTCAAGTGGTACGCGGGGCATATTGTATTATTTAAGGCAGTAATTTTAGTGGCCTGGTTCAAAATTCAAACTGAATCAATGAACCACAGACAACTTTCATAATATCTTTGTAATTTTTTTATCTGTGCTAAAAAATGTGACGACATAGCGGATTGTCGTCTCAAAATCGTGTGTCGTGCTGTGCGGTGTCGTTCCGTGTGAAAACGGTACATAGAAATGTATGGCGCACGGAATCGTCACCGCATTTTGTCGTGTCGTGTCGGGTCTCGTGTGAAAACGCTCTTATTGACTTTGTTTAGTTTAAATGCTCTTTTTAAAATAACTTTATTTTAATTCTATATTTTGTCTATTAAAATTTTATAAAGTAGTTAGTAAAGTATTCGATCTGTATATAAAGTAGTAAAGTATATTCGATCTGTCGTCTTCCGCCACGCGCCGCGCGGCGCTGACCGCCGTGTATATTTAAACAAAGTGTTGTTATACAGTATAAAATTATTATTATTATTAGTATATCCACACCTATGCCTTGTACTATTATCTATTCTGTGCCATGAGACATTGGTGACCTTAACACGACGTGGTAATGATGAAGACGATGATGATGATGATGATGATGATTATGATGATGAATATGAGTTGCATAGTAGCATATGCTTTCTGTTCTTAAAACAACGCCGAAACTCCCAAACGTGTATCTATAAGGAGTCAGGAGTTCTCTCAGCATCTTCGAAACCATGGTTGACCCAATATTTGACTTTTTGGTAGCATATTTTTAGTACACTTCACATAAAACCAAAATCACCATATGTTTCCATATAAATTTCGAGGAGTTCCCTCGATTACTCCTGGATCCCATCATCAGGTCACCACTTTTGTGAACATGGTACCAAATTGGAGTAAAACCAAATACAACAAAGCAAAAATTTCGAAAATCGGTTCACAAACGGCGGAGTAATCGTTGAACATAGAAAAAAAAATATATATCCACAGCCGAACATATAACCTCCTCGTTTTTTGGAAGTCGGTTAAAAATAAGATGTTGGTTGATTCATAAAGATGGTTAGCCAGCCACCGGATAAACCTGTCATTTTAAAATTGCTAATAGGTTATTCCTGTTTCCAGGACGGAGGCCGAGGGTCCGGTGGCAGCAGCCCCACAGGAGCACCGGGTAGGGGCGCGGGCGCCGGTGCCGCGGGGGGCGCAGGCGCAGACTGGGTGCGCCGCGAGCGGCTTGGCAAGAAGGGCGAGTTCCGATACTTCTAGATCCTACATCCTTCACAGCGTCAATCATCTGCTTATTCTGTTATCTAGATGCTTTACCAAGCCATCGAGTTGGTAACTCAAACCCTTTGTCAGGCATTTTCAACCACCTTTTACTTAGATGCTTTACATCCAAGCTGGATGGCTTGGCTGTATCATGCCAAGCCAAACGAGCTGGTGATTCAAACTCTTTATCAATTTTCAAGTCTGTGAATTTATCTTTAGGCAATTGCTTTAAAACAAGTTTCTTCTGTATTTCCAACCTTTTTTCAAGATCTTTTCCCTTTGTGACTTTATCTTACCTACAAGCAATTTTTTTCACTCAACGAGTTTATTTTTAGATGTTACATGATTCAAAAGTGTTTCTATGATACTTCATATCAGCAATTTGACTTGATTCTTTTATAATACTTATTCTTCTTGACTTATTCGGACTGGATGGTACAAAAATTCATTGTTATCTGTTTCTTAATTTTATATTTTCCAGTCATGGAAGTTTCTTCAAATTGTAGGACGATTCTCTTATTTTAAGAGCAACACATTTATTGACGCTGTATCACCCACCTTCCGCACCGAACCCTACCAAAGTGCTGCTCACAAGTTCATCTGGACTTATTAGTCATAGCTAACGTATCCACATAATATATTATCCAAGTTTTTAATCATTAAACTTATCCGATTTTCAGAAAGCTTCTCTTGATTGACTTTTATAGCATTCTGAAAATCAGATTTTAAAAATCCTTAAGTATCGGAACCCCTTCGTTTTTTGTTTTCTGTCATGTGCTAAATGTTGTCTGCTGGGCTACATGGCCTGACTGATATTGCAGCGAATGGTGTCGCAAGCGTCAGCCAATAGGCGTAAGCTTTGCGCTGCAACTTCAGCCATGTTGGAATAAATGACAGAAACTGGACAGAATCTAAATTCTATTTTTAAAAATTTTAAATTTATTTTTTATGATTTTTAATTTTTATATTGATAAAGTATTTCTATTTTATATCAGTATTTATAATTCTCAATAAAATCTTTATTTTGAAGTATATTTTGACTTTTTTAGACTATTGTTTTGTCCAGTATTTGTTTTAAAGCTTTTTGTTTGTGATTGTGTAACTCTTTGAAGTACAAGTGCTCAGTGTAGAGCGTTTCATGTCTTAATAATTTTACTTGTTTTAATATATAAAGAGTCTATTTTAGTAATAATATAAGGATTGTCAAAGATATTGTATATTGCAGTAGAGGAGACTACGCGGCTTTGATGATTTGCACTTGTAATATAAATAATATGTAAAAGTAATATGTAAATATGTCAGTATAATCTAATATGAGGTACAATTTGATTTAGAACATTCTAGATGCACGACCGCGTACTCCGTCCACCACACTGTTTGTATTTATATTTTTATACATTAAAGAATGAAATTACCAAAATTCTCTTCTTTTTCTGTCCCTTTTTTCTGTCACTTTTTTTATTCTTAAATATCTTTGTGTGTATGTTGCTTTGCTTGGAGCTATGTGTGTTGTGTGATTGTCTGTGAATGGGTTAATATTTTTGTGGTAACTGTGTGTTAGAATAAACTAATAATAATATAATAACTCCCACACCGATTTCGGTGACGGTGGCCGGATTCATTGAAAACAGGCAAGTTACGCAGGAGTCATTTTATAGTGCCCAAGTGTGGGCGCAGTACACAAGAGCACTCTATACCTTTCACTCTCATAACCCAGTGGGACGGAAGACCGACACGACTGGCGAGAGATCAGGCGCAGGACCGACTTTTTACATGCCCATCCGACGCATGGATCATTTTACTTGTCACACGATCAGGTGATCAGCCTGCATTGTCGTAACCAAACTTGAAAATAACATATGTTTCCAACGGGGGAATCGAACCCACGACCTCCGAATCAAGAGCCGCGCTCTATACCACTAGACCACGGAGGCGTTAGAATAAACTATTAGATACCTATACAAAGAGTAGGTACATTGTGTTTCTTGGACGGTAAAGTCCAATACGTTATCAGTCCGATGGCTCACTGCAAACTTTGCACAAAAAAATATATTTACTGATCTCTCGTTAAAAATAGAAACGAATTCGAGGGTATTTTGGATCAAATAGCCTAGAAGCTAGCTAGCCTAGAACCTAGAGACCCAACTTTACAATATGTTAATTGGTAAGTAAGTATGACTTTTATATAAAAGTTTTTTTTTTTGCTGAAGTTGTTGTTTTCTTATACCCGAATAAGCTAAGTAATTAGACTAATTCTTAGCTATTGATATAATAGGTCTTATCAGTCTTTGCCAGATAAAAGCAAGCTCCATCCCGTTAATTTCAGAGGAGAAACCAGTGCCTCCTCCTCCGCCGCCGCCGCCCCCGCCCATGCCCGTCGCGCCAGTACCGCCGCCCACCAAAACTGATACAATGAAGTGTAAGTTGATATATCTATTTTCGAAACTACAGTCGGGGCATTTTAATAGGCCATATTTGACATCTGTCAGATTAATCTCCATAGTGAGGTGAACTGCGTAAAAACATCGACCAAAACGAATAAATCGATACGGACTTGAAATAAAATATTTGAATTTTATACGTTATTTGTAAAAATTCAAATTCCTGACCCTTTATTACTTTTTCTTTGCAAATTCAAGGACCAAAATAAGACAAGTACATAATTTACAAAAAACATTGCATTTATTCGCTTGAATCATAAAAATTGTTAAATTTAGTATTATCATTATTCATTTCCCATAAATATGTGTTACTTTTCACAACGTGGTTATTGATTTATGGGGATATTTCGTTACAAGTAATAAATGCATCGATACTATTTATTAGCTTTCGATTTTTAGAGTAACATCCCTAGAGTTTAAAAAGAAAAAAGGTCAGCTGACGTAACATTGTAACGACGTGCAATTATTAAGATCAGAATTTGTTTATTACGTTTAGAATTGTTTATCAGTAAAAGCAAATCGTTAAATAATTCGTATCGGTCATGTCTACAATAAATATGTAATCGTAATTGAAAAAAGTTAATCAATTGTGCAGTTATAACAAAACGAAAATATTTATTTTTTATGCACGTCGCTACAAGGTTACGTGGTGCAATTTTGATTAACTGTCAAATGTGGCCTATTAAAATGCCCCGACTATAGACCTACTTAAATTTCAAATTAAAGATAGATCAAGAGAATTCGAGCAGTGACCGTTGATAAAACGATTTATATAGCCTATAAGTATTTTAATACTTTTATCATATTGGTCTTAAGGCCTTCCCCCGAGCAAACGACCTTGGCCATACAATTGCCGCGTTGCCGAGAGCGCACCAAAACCCTATTTTTTTACTTATCTTAGTTCAAAATTGACCTAAAAAAAAATTAAAACGGGGAATATGTAGTTTGAGATATTGTCAATCTATCGGCGTGTGTTTCAAATAAAAGTAATTTGTAAATCCGAAGGAATGTATGCTTGAATTTTAATAAATTGGTTTTACTTTGGAAGCTGATATCATGAGTATAATAAACAAAAATTGATAATTTAAAACGGCGAAAGGAATGTCGATATACTGAAGATTATTGCTGTATTTTTATTATAACTTTGTAGCTTTCAAATGATGAGTTTATAGGGCTTGAAATACGGTAAATTACGGTATCTCCGGAAGGAACGCCCTTAAATATATTTGCTTGCTAGATGACGTCCGTAACTCCGTTGCGCCGAAATTCGTTTATCGTCCTACGTCCTTTCTCGGGACTCAAAGTATCTCCATTCCAAATTCTACCAAAATTGGTTTAGCGGTTTGGGCGTGAATATGTAACAGACAGACAGACTCACTTTCGCATTTATTTATTTATTTATTTTCACCAACAGAATCACATTTAATAAAATACAAAAGAATACAACTGACTTTTTTATGGATGAAATGTGTTCGAATGAAATATGAAATGCAACATATATAATATGAGTATGGCTTCTATGTTGTATACCACATGAAAGAAATAGATTCCTACATTAACTTAGTCACTAAATGATATTTTACTATCAAGTGCAATTTAATCAAGTCTACCTACTTGATGTAATTTGTAATTCCAGCCACAAAGTCGGTGGCCAGCACTGGCACACTGCACGAGGAGCTCAAGGCGGTCCTACCACAGATACAACAGCGAAAACTCGACATCAAGAAGACACCGGACATCTTCATACATCAGGTAAAATACAGGGTGTAACAAAACTAAGTGAAAATACGTTAAGGTCTGTACCTTGTAGAGAGTTCACTGTGAAGTAGCCGCGCTGAAAGACCAACATTTTTTGACGTGATAACGTCTTATAATTCGATATGGGCTGCACGCCCGAAAAACATGACAGTTCATGCGGCGTTACCTCGCTGACAGCTCTGAGCATTTACACTTTCAAGTCTCTCAACAACCGTAAGGCCCACCAACCGCGCTCTTTGTTTCGATTATATTACGTATTTCGATGACTTAGAGAATACTTTTGTATGAAGAAGTTTGGTTAGTTATGACCTCTGATACATTGACCACACTTTGAATGAAAAATTAATAAACAATCTGTGAGCTATTAGTATTATTGTGTGTGTCGAGGTAAGACTTGTGCTTTGTTCGAAGATTTTACTGGATTTCACGAACTGAGGGGTTAAGGCTATGACATTTTCACGTTCAACTATCGTCAGTAAACCGACTTTACAGACAACCGATTTTTTTGTGATTTGTATAGTCAAGCGCTCTAGCGTCACTAGTTTTCCCATACAAAAGAGAAAAAAATTTTTGCTCTTTCAGCCCTGCTACTATACAGTGAACTCTATACACAAGACTCATACACACCCTAAAGTATTATCTCTGGTATTATCACTTAGTTTTGTTACACCTTGTATAAATTCTCAGCTGAGAAATTACTATCTATTCCTACTTGCAATGACCTACTATTACCGCGACTAGTCAGTGGATTAAATATAATAATTTTCTCCCTCTAGTTTTAAATTAGTATATAAAGGTAGTTTGAAGATTGAAACATTGTTGGAATTTAGAGATGACGTGAGTCGTGACTTGTGACCATTAGCGCTTAGCCAAGCCGAACCAGCGATAAAATCAAATCAAAACATGCCCGAATTCCATTATTCAAACTTTTGCAAGGCAATTAAGCATTTATTAGTTCTCTCTCTCACAACTACAGCTGAATAACTTCCGTATAAATCGAATTTCCAATATTTAGTAATTCTTCTGCATTTCCAGAAATCTAACCCAGACGAGGTCGTAGAATGGCTCGAGGCAAAAGGATTCAGCAGCACGGCGCAGAAGCAGCTGCGCGTGCCTGGTCACCAACTATTCTCGCTGTCACGAAGCCAGATGGAGCGGCTGCTGGGACAGGAGGAGGGCAAGCGGCTGTACAGCCACGTGCTGGTCCAGCGAAACGTGTCCGGGGTAAGAGACTATACGATTAGCTGAATTGGCCTGGCTGACCGATGTATAATCGGTCCCGTAAGAACACATTTTGCGATAAGAAAGGATAGATGTAATTTTGCTAAATCGATTCGAGCAAAAAGGAAGTTGGTCCCGTGTTCTGACTCTTGTAAAAAATACAATATAAGAAGATGTAAGTGCTATTCGTTTGACAGAGACTTCATTAAGACCGGGCTGCCAAATTATCAAACCACGCTAGTCCCGCCTACACACCCCGCTATGATCCTCCAATCGTGATAATATAATGATTCTATAAATCGTGCTCGCATGAATTGTACTTTGCGCTGCAGCTAATATACTCGTAGTGAACAATATCAAAATTAAAAATTAAATACAGTACTCATATTTCTTTTAGCCATTATTTTATAAATTGTAGTAGTACAAGTTATTTCATGATAGTAACTCAATAAGTGTAACAGCTATTTGTTGAAAAGCCTGGAAATATTCATAATTTCGAAAAATACAACTATCGAGTCAAAATAAGTGATCAGATAAATATATAGGCGGGATTATAGGCGACTGACATTTTAGAATTTGAGACAAACTAGCTCAATAGATGGCGCTCGAAAGGTACATATTTACATATCAAGCCGTAGTCGATTTTAATATTTTCAGAAATAATGTGATCACGTGGTAAACTCGACATACAGAGTAATGATTAACAGAGAGGCCATGTTCATAACTTATGCATAACTTGATAAACGAAATCTTTTGTATTGTAATAAAATGATGTATTTATATTTTATAGATATTTAAATATGATGTTTGTTCTGTACTCACGAACATAAAAAAGTATTTCCTCATAATAATACATACTTATACAAATTACAATGTATAACAAAATAAAGTATTACCCATACATAGTTCATCGCAAATGTTCATACTTCATGATATTGGAATATTTTCCATAGAAACATTGGAATTCAAAAGCAACTCTTTTAACGCTGCTACTTTCACAGTGAACTTTATATAAGGGACACATACACATCCCAAAGTATTAGTACCGAAGTAGATTTAAAATTCGGTAAAGTAGATTCAAAAGTTCTTAACTAGAATAAAACAGCTCGCTTACTGCAGCTGGGAAATAGGGAGCTTATTTTATGACCTCAATGAGAATCTTGTGCTTGGGTTTATTGCAATAGCTTTAATAAATAAGAATTGTAAAGTGTAGCCCTTATGATGATCACTTATATCACCTGGAATCAATATACCTAATACCCTCTACAAGTTAGAAAACGATAACTCTACTTGCAGTAAAGGTAACGTTTTTGTTTTCATTATAATAATAATATATTCATTATACTTATGCA